>JAJMFB010000003.1:0-341974 GCA_030574495.1 Trigonopsis cantarellii
TTTTGGGGTACTAGCGCCGTTTTAGTTCCTGTAAGGCCAATGCATTCGGAGGGGGAGGGGGGGAGGGGGTTGAGAGATAAAAGACAAAATCCCCAGATGCAATTGCGCACTGTTGGTTACGGTCTCTTCCCAAGGCAAACCCATTGTTATTCCCCCTGGGGATGTCACCAAAATTTGGGAGTTCCCACTTTACTATTTTGGGCCACAAGCGTCGATCCAAAAGAAGACAAGCTTCAGCAAGTTTGGGAAAAAGTTTAGTCCAGAAAGGGGGAACCAAAAAGCTTAAAAAAGAAGAAGACCCAAAAAAAAAAAAAAAATTATTATGGGTGTCAATTTAGTGGGAGCCTAAAAACAGACCAAAACTGCAATTTGTTTGGTATTTGATATGGCACAGGATGTTTTCAAAGGACGACATCATATTGACGTAGAACTTGGGGAACCAATCTTTTGTGTTGCAGCCAGTACAGCTGATCCCATCTTTGTAGTTGGTACTGCTAATGGCAGACTAAGTGCCTACTCATGGTCAGACAAGGTAACCAAAAAGCCAATATGGTCAACCAAACGTCACAAAGGAAGTACTCGTGCTGTAGCCTTATCTGTGGATAATCGTCATGTATACTCTGCAGGAAGTGACGGAGTCATCAAGTGTGCACATGTCGAGTCGGGAAGAGCCATTTATAAGGATACATATACTGCCAAAGGGGCTGCTTACACATGCTTAGCTGCTACCGAACGGTTTGTGCTTGCTGGCACCGAAGACATCAACTCGCAACTCATTGTATATAATTCCAAGGATTTGCAAAAGACCCATTGTTTTGAACAGGTCCATACTGACTACATCACTTCAATCACTCCATTACCTCATTTAAATGACTATCATTTTGTTACGAGCGGGGCGACAACCTTGGTACACATTGACATCCGTAAGGGGGTGATTTCTACTTCAGAAGATGAGGAGACCGAGCTTCTATGTGGATGTCTTGTCGACTACCCCTACACAAGCAAGGTTCCAGATCAAGATGCTCAAAAGGTCTCAAACTCGGTTACGGGAGTATTTGGGACAGAGACGGGAGTCATCACTGTGTGGAAAGGAGGGTGGGATGACCAACAGGCACGAATTGTTTTGAATAGACAGGGAGAAACGGTTGACTGCTTGATTCCATGTCCAACAGCTGTGGGACACAAGCAAGACAACTTCTTCACCAATTACTACTACAATCAAAATGCCTTCACTCGCTCATCAGTAATCTCTGGCTGTGGTGATGGGACTATAAGTCTTGTCGACGTTCATTCATCAAAAATTCTTGGACAAGTGCATCATACTAGTTCAGAAGAAGGTATTTCTGGGTTGACTTTTGACTATGCGGGCCGGCTAGTGTGCGTAGGTGGATCCACAATATCACTTTGGGATTCTACCTGTCTTCTATCTCGTGGTGATACCCAAGAAAATTCCGATTCAGACTCCGAGTCTCAAGAAAAGACTAAACGCAAGAGAAGACGCAAGAGCAAAAATATTTCAAAACAATCTCAACCTGCCTTTGAGGGTCTCGATTAATACAAATCGTTCCTCAGCCTTTGAGGGTCACCACCCCACAAATAAATAAATAAGTTACAATATATACATGGATGTTACACACAAGAGATTTTTTTATTCCGCTTGATCAGAAGATCCAAACAGATACTCATGAACCTGATCCCATTGACCTTTTTTGTGCAGCATTGCAAGCACCATAACAACAGGCAGGTGTAGAACGCTAGCCCAAAACAATGCTCGAGCATTTTGATGACTTTGGTGCTGATAAAATTTGTATGCGAGCATCACTAACCAACTATTTGCAATTGTAGAATCCACAGTGAAAAACCAATCTGTAAGACCGAAAAATGACATAGCAATACAGATTGGAATCATTGCAGCACTGTAACGGAGAGCAACCCGAGCATTCAGATTGGGGTTCGTATAAGCAGCCATAACGTAACCAGCTCGATGATATTCGTCTCTTATGGAATATGATAGAGAGTTAAAATGTGGAAATTGCCATGCGTACAGTAATGCGGCGAGACACCAAGCAGAAGGCTCGGCCAAAGAAGAGCACGCAGCCCATCCCATCAACGGGGGGATAGCTCCGACAATAGCTCCTAGCCAAGTATTGAGAATCGACTTGCGTTTAAGACTGGTATATGTCCAAGAGTATAAGACAAGATTCAAGAGTCCCAGACCGGCAACAGTTGAATTGACCCCCAACATGAGCTCCATAAATCCAGCACTGCCAGTGACGGCCGCAAATGTAAATGCTTCCTTTGGGCTCACGAATCCTCGCACAACTGGCCGAGTCTTTGTACGAGACATGAGTTTGTCGAATTGGGGTTCTCGTCCCATATTGATTGCATTGGCTGCACCAGACATGAGTGCAGTCCCAGCAGCAAGGTTGAGAAGAGTAGGCACGCTGGAGGAACCGGGAGCCAGTGCGCACGCTGACATTGTGGATAATACTATAAGTGTTGTGAGACTTGGCTTGGTAAGGGCCAGATATGTTTTCCAGTTAAAAGATTCATTCTGTGGGGTCGAAGTAGCAGCTGTCGTTCTACTTCGCTTGGCCCGAGCACTTGACGCCGAGTCTGCCGACATAGGAACAGCCCACGACATATCATCATTACATATGCGGCCTTTGATCTTTGACCCATCCAGCGATACTGTTGTTGTTGCCAGACTGCTTTGTTCAGTTTTTCTAGCTCCAATCCTCCCTGGGGTACTGTTTGGGGTATGGGTAGCGTCGTTACTGGAATCTCTGCATGGCCGAGTCTGACAGAAGAAAGTCAGCCTACCTTTACCAGCTTTATTAGCAACAAAGGATATGCTCCGAAGTTGATTTATAAACGGTCGTTTTCTTATCGCTGGAATCTCTGGAACAACATTTCTTGTCCCCCCTAGACAGAACGCGATGATCCTGGACATGAGATTATGTAACAATTTATAAATATACGTTCCTCGAGCCCTTTTATTTTACCTAGCGGGGCGGGAAAGAAAACAGGAACAAATCAAGGAGCCACCGCTTACTACCGTTGTTAAGTTGTCTATATTTTTTTGGCCTGTCGAGCGAGTAGCGTGCGGAGAGTCTGTAAGCCAATTCCCAACTTCCCAACTGGGAAATAAATTTTTTTATTTTCGAGGTGAGGAAAAGAGTGAACCCATCAATCTCATTGTCGATCAACGACAACCATCACATCATGACTGAAACTCCCTTGCCGTTGTCAACTTGTGTGGACGAGGAGGATTACGCCAAGGTTCAGCCAGTTAAACTGGTTAGTTCCGTCACTCGCGATGAAGTCGATCAAATGTTCAACCTTCACCAACTCGGCTGTCAACTAGCAAGGACTCGGTATACCCGGATTGCAATGCAGTTTCCAGACGACCAGTTGGTATATTCGGGATATATATACTCTAGACTAAGTCAGCTTGTACAGGAGGCTAGCTCTAGCTACAACAGTGGTGGGTTGCAAAGAAAGTATTTTGTCTTGGCAGATACCTCTTACGGGCCATGCTGTGTTGACCAGGTAGCTGCTCGACACATTGATGCTGATGCTTTGATCCATTTTGGAGATGCCTGTTTAAGCCCCGTGGAGAAATCCCTTGCAGTGTTTTACGTTTTTGGAACCCTGCCCCTCAATTTGGATAGCGCTGTGGAAAAGTTTAAACAACACATCAATGACCCAAGTCAAAAACTACTCTTGATTGCTTCGGCACAGTATGATTGTTATGTACCGAGAATCTGGGAATTACTCAAAGAGGCTTTACCAAATAAGGAAATTATACCAGCTGTCATGTCACTACCTGGGGAGTATACCAATGCAATGGTTATAGGATCAAGCATCACCAGTGAATTCAATAATCTTTTATGTGACCAGTCTGACTCTCTTATCCCTCGACGGCGGCATCCACACATTGATGGCGATTTATCAGAATACTCCTTGATACATATTGGAGATATTGCATCGAGTGTATTGCTGCATCTATCAACGATTGTCGGCTCTATTGAGACGTACGATGCCAAAAGTGAAACGTTTGGGTGCCCGCGAGCCAATCTTCAAAGGCGGTATAAAGCAATGCTGTCAGCCAAAAGTGCATCAACTATAGGTATTCTCATTAATACCCTGTCGTTGGCGCATTGCAATGAAGCAGTTTCTCATGTCAAGGCGGGGATAAAAGCCGCGGGGAAAAAATCATATACCTTTGTTGTAGGGAAACCCAACGTTGCCAAACTGGCCAATTTCGATGTTGTGGATGTATGGGTTGTGCTTGGGTGCTCGCAATCGGGCATGTCATTCGTTGTTGAAGGGGATTCCAGTAATGAGTTTTACAAACCAATTGTCACCCCGTTTGAATTGCAATTAGCATTGGACTCGCATCTTAATTGGCCCGGTACATGGGTTAATGATTTTGTTGAAGCTCTCAGTCTGAAAGGAGGGGGAGATAACATAATCGAATCTCAACCCACCTCTTCTTCATCATCGAGCCCAAGTGATCAAGACATTGACCCAGACGCCCCAACATTCGATCCAGTCACGGGAAGACTTGTTTATGCACAACCATTATTCCATCACCAGCGACTCGAGCATATCCAATTAGGTCTTGATGATGATGATGATGAAACTTGTACGGGGACTAGTAGTAAAGAGTTGGCAACAAAAATGACATCTCATCTCACTATTAAAGATACCTTTTCCACAGCTGCAGATTTTCTCAAAAATAAACGGACATACCAGGGCTTAGGAAGTGATTTACCCCATGATCGTGGCGGTGCTGCAAAGTTGGAAATCGGAAGATCTGGCATTGCCCGTGATTATGCTGAAGCTCCTTGACATTATCTTTTGTATATTATTATTTTAACTAAATTAAAACATGGCGTTGGTGGGTTCCTTTTTTCTTTTTTCTTTTTTTGGGTGTCATGAATTCACCAAACATTCGCACGGTACTATTGGCTCGCATCAGTTACTACAGACAATTACAAGTGCAATAATTTTAGCACAACTAGCTTCGTACACATATATTATTATATAGACACTTCTGTCTTGAATACATATTTGTTTTTTTTATTCTTTCTTCTCCTCTATAACTCCGTATCTGTATCGTATTCAAACGGTTCAGGAACGGGAGCTTCTCCATAAGAAGATTCGTTGTCGTCAGTCTGTTGCTGTTGCGGCGGTGGAGCATTCTTTTGTCTAAACGTTTCAATAAACTCTGTCTCTTGATCAGGATATAGATCGCGCAAAACAAATATCGTTCCACTATGTCGAAATTTCTTGACTGGCAAGAACCGCTCTGCACTATTATGATCTTCATTTGCAGCAGTCGCAACAAAATCATCCGACTCGGCTGTAAAATAGACATACTTCATCTCCCGAGGAACAACTCGAGACATATTCTCAATCTTCCAAATGCCCCCTGTAGATTGTTGTCTTTCTTGTTGCTCTTCCTTGAGGGGTTGAGAGGAGGAGGAAGCAGCGGCGGGTGCGTCAGGTAATTCTTCATCCTTCTTGGTCTCTGGCTGCTCATCCTTCATTTCAACATCATCCCCTTGCTCTTTCTCTGCCTTCTCCTTCTCTGTCTTTTTGGCCCGGGCAAGAGCTCTTGCTGTCGTGGAAAGCACAGCAGTCTCGACTTTTTCTGGTGCCTTGTTTGCAGACTCTTCAATCATGGGAGGATAGTCAAAAAACGACGGATTTACCGTGGAGTAAAAGGAAAACTTTGGGATCTTGAGGTCCTGGCGGACGCCAATGATTGCAGTGGGGGTAAAGCTTAAAGATAAAAAGTGGGTAAGGGGGAACCAATACCAAAATTGAGTAAACACAGCCATCCCAACAATAGCCTTCATGTTGAGGGCACCAGTCTGTTTATTCTCAAGGGAAATTGTCACATTTCGACCTCCAGCATCAATAATCCCTTGTCCCAAGGCAGCTCCAAACTTGGCAATAGCATCCTCATGCTTGTCTGAGAGAACTTTTTCAAATGCTTTTCTTATGTTGGTGACCTTGGGACTCATCTTTGCATTCTGTTGCATCAAAATCATAGACAGAGCAATTAGAACTCCTTGTCGCACAATATCAGCCGGATCCCTCAACATGGGCTCGAGAAGGTCGATGGCCTCGGGCAACCCTGTTCCTGCACATGATATACCTAATGCCATAGCAGCACCGAACCTGACATGAGGATTATAACTCTCTGAAAGTAACTCGACCATCCTTGGAACCGCTTGAGGAGTTCGGAAAAGAATAAATCCTAAAGACATGACTGCTGCACGTCGAACTTCATCGCTTGCATCCGAGACGGCTACATGTAGTAATTTCTTTATTGCTTCGTTGTTACCTGTACCACAGTAGGCAAGGGCAATCATAAAGATACCTCCATATCGTAAAACAGGATCAGCAGAGTCGCACAATTTTTCGATTGTCGGGTCAGCAGTCTCTTCCCGTCCATACATGATCAAGGCCATGCCTACAGCTAATCCACGTATGATTTTTTCATGCTGCGTATCTCCCGCATATGTCATCATCTCGTTGATTGCTTCTTGGTCAGCAGATCCAAGTAAAACTAAACCCATTGCTATTCCTGCTGCCTCTCCTATAACAGCATTATCATTATATAAAACAGTCCGAAGACCGTCATGAAGTTGAGCATTATTTGTAGCCATGCCTGCCAATCCGATACCCAAAGCCGCGCCGTGTTGAAGCGCGGCACTCTCGTTACTGTCTCTATCTGCATCTGCATCTGCGGGAGGAAGAGCTTCTTCCGATAAAAACTCCAGCAGGAAAGGGAGAACTTCCTGGCCATGAGCGGCAAAGATCAGCCCAAGACCGAAAAGACTACCACCTTCGGAGAAGACCATACCCGAACTGAGATGAGCAGCAGAAGAAGCATCAGCTTCATTCCTTCTCTTGGGTAGATAGGGCTTCAAGATATTCATGCCTTGGGAAAGATTTCCTTGATGGATGACTCCCAAAGCAGCAGTAGCAGAGAATTTACTCCAATTTGATGCTTTGCTTAGAAAATCAAGATTGGTCCGATAAAAGGTGTCAGAAGTGGTACCAGCATGTAGAAACGCATTCTCAAAGGTGACAGCGGCATGAAATAGAGAATTTCTTGCATCCAGCGTATCCTTTGCCTTTTCCAAGATTTTAAGATCGGTGTGATTATGTTCGGATAAGAAAGTTGTCTCAATGTCAAGAGTGGGTACACCGCTGAGGATTCTTCGAACCTGAGCATGGGGGGATGACTTTGTATCATCGATAGCTTCAGATACATTCAAGAGGAAGTTTTGAGTACCTGAGGATTCAAAATCAAAAGCGACCTGATATGCTACTAGCAAAGAAAGCTCTGAACCTTCAGATAACAGGACTTGAAGCATGTGAGAAGCAAGATCGAAATCTTCCAAACTTATAAACACTTTAGCGGCAGTAAAATAATCTGGCAATTTGAGAGAAAATATTAAAGGACAAAGCATGCGTAAGACTTTTTCTCGGAACCCACGATTAGCAACAAGAGAAAGTGAGCAGTTTAAAGTGTATTGAATCAATGAGCTACCAGTAGATTCGGCCTTTTTAGCGATCTCTTGAGATGTTTTTGTTTCACGATCAGGATGAATTTTCATGTAAACTTTAGGATCCGTTGGTAGCTGCTTGGATGAATTCCAACCAAAGGCAACTTTGATGATGTGTTGAATGGTGTCTAATCTTCGAGATTCGAGAGCCACTCCAATTGCCTGTTCGTATTCTTTTTCATCAATACACCTTTGAAACATTCGTTCCACGATATTAACCAGATCAGGGTTGATGTGCTTGACATCTTCTGGTAAAGCATCACGCTTCGATAGTGGGGTATCATTAAGCTGTTGTGAGACACTTATGTAATGATCAATGCACTTTGAGACTATAGTCTCGACATATTCACTCTTGTCGGAAACATCAAAAAGCTCTTTAGCACTCAAAGCATAGTCCATTGCAGGACCAAACTCCCCGAGATTGAAGTATATCTTTGACGCAACCAAAGCGGCGAGCTCTCTGCTGGGGAACTTTTCATCTTCGTAGAGTTGCTCACTAAATTGCAAAGTCAGTCAAGTATATATATAGGAAAAGGACAAGGCAAGGGATAAATACATTTTCGATACACTATCGGCGATTTCAGCCCAATACTGATCCACAATATGATTGACATTCTCCAATGCATAAATTTGCATCGACTTGTCCGGTTCATCCAAGAGGGTCAGGAGCGAAGCTGACGTAGTTAAGGTGGCGGCGGCCATGATGGAAGAGACGGGGTGTGGATTTACAGATGGAGCTGTCTTCCGAGTAAAGTCCGAATGGTTTTTTGCTTTTAGAATACAAGTAGGGATCAGATGGGCGGAGTGATGGTTTTCAATCCCTTTTGTATTGGAGAGATGTAGAAGGGCTGACTAGATTGAGACGGGTTTTGACTTTTCCCACATCCAGGTGACAACCGACCAGTGGGCCCAAAAAAGACAGGGTAACTTTTCTCACTCACTACAACCCCAATATAATAACAACGATCACAGACCCCAGACTGACAGTATGGAGTTTTTCCTTGTCCTTCTGCCAATCTATGGGGCAAACAAAATAGAAGATAAATAATGCAAAGTGTATCAAATTTGAGTCTATCTATGTATGTAAAAGAGAGCAAAAAAAAGGAGAAAAAAAAATAAATAAATAAACCTGTTACAGTACAGTACTTTTCCTCGAAGACTGTCACCGACCGCAGTGTAGATTTAACTCAAGTTCCCTTAAATACATACCCCCTCAAGCGGCTTCGATGTGTCTTCCAAATGCAGAGATGCTAATTCCAAAAAAGGAAAAGAAAAAGACGTCTTTTAAAACAAGGTTTAGAGCTTAGGCCTGGAAATGAGAAAGAAAGGTATAACTCTATGTTAGCAGCAGATTCAAGCAAATAGGACACATTTTCTTTCTACATGAATTATGATGATAGAATTTGTAACAAAAAACTAATATTTCCTCCAAGATCTGTCAAATTGAATACAAAGAGAAATACAAAAGCATATAGATTTGATTCAACCTCTTTTTTTAGAGTTGGTGTTGGTGATCTTCTCTTTTCTCTTCTTTCTTACAAATACATCATCATCATAATCGTGTAGTTAATCTTTTTACTTACGTAGCAGAAGTCTTGCTCTTCTCCAAGGGAGTGAATCGAAGGTAAGGCTTGACGATTCGGAACTTGGGGAAAAGAGTCTTGGCCTCGTCGTTTGACACACTTGGGTGAACAATGACATCGTCCCCGGGGGTCCAGTTGATAGGGGTAGTCACTCGGTTCTTGTCTCCAGTGATCAAAGAGTCAAGGACTCGAAGCACTTCAGCAGTATTGCGACCAGTCGAAGCAGGGTAAGACATAATCAACCGAATTGTCTTTTTGGGATCAATGATAAAGACAGATCGAATGGTGAAAGCAATCCCCTTTTGATCCACATTGGTAGTGTCCTGATGGTCGACCATATCGTACAATTCAGCAACTTTTCGTTGAGGATCAGCAATAATGGGGAAGTTGAGATGGGAGCCAGAAAGCTCGTCAATATCTTTGATCCATTGGTCATGAGATTTGAGATCATTGGCAGAAAGTCCAATCAGCTTAGCTCCTCGCTTAGAAAACTCGGGCTCCAACTTTGCAAATGCACCCAACTCGGTAGTACACACGGGGGTGAAATCTGCAGGGTGAGAGAATAGGATTACCCAGTTGTTTCCAATAAAGTCATAGAAATCAATAGGACCTTTTGTAGTTTCGGCCTTGAAATCTGGAGCTTTGTCACCAAGTCGTAGAGGAGCCATTATTCTATCGTATTTTTGGTTGTTGGAGAAAAGAAAAAGAAAAACTGCGACCCCCTTTATATAAGAAGACTTATGCCAGAATACCAATCAACCCTCCACTTTATTTTTCTCTCTCGTGGGGTTTTAAAATCTTTTTCCTCATGGCAATTGATTTCATTTCCAATATCGAGCACGCCATCGATTTCGAACCAGTCAAAAGAGGGAAAGTGCAATTTTCCCATCTGCAAGGTGCGGCTGAAGTTCGCAACTAGGCGATCCCCACCTTTTTGCTTACCCCTTTGTATTTTTAACTTAAAACTTGACAATTGAACGTGCCCCCGATAATAATCATATATTTTTTTTTTATTTTTATACACAGCACGAGACGTTAATGCAAATTATACATCTTATCATTCACAGAAGAAAAAGAAGAAAAAATTCCACGTAGATACCATAACAGCAGACAATACAAGTTCTCAAATCAAGGAGATGGCGGTGCATATGTAGGATAATCACCATCGTAGTCATCATTTTTGTCTGAAGATGGCCCCGGAGTCTGCCCACTAGCAGCTGGGGTATAAGCTTCACCCCAAGATGACGTGCCTGGCGTAGGCGCTGCCGCTGGACCTGGAGTCGCTGCGCTGACGGGCCCAGGTGTTGGCGCAGCTCCTGGGGTCGCCGCTGAAACTGCGTACGGGGTATAAGCAGCAGGTGTACTGACATCAGTGTAACCGCCTGGAGTTCGACCATACGAGGATGAATCTGCTCCCCATCCTCCAGATGAGTCTGACTCTCCCCAACTCCGCCCTGGGGTCTTTCCAACTGAATCATACGATGCTGGAGTTCTTGGACCCGTCTCCCAAGCCGAACGCGTTGACCCTTCACTCCCATATGCCGGTGTACGAGATCCTGCATTCCAAGCTGGTGTACGTCCTCCTCCCGCATTCCAAGCCGGAGTCCGTGATCCAGCATTCCAAGCTGGCGTTTTGGACCCTGAATTCCAAGCTGGTGTCCTGGATCCTGAGTTCCACGCTGGAGTTTTGCCCCCATCTGAACTTCCGCCCCAAGCAGGCGTCTTGCTTCCTCCCCCTGCCCATGCTGGGGTCTTGCCCCCAGACATACCCCACGCGGGTGTTGCCCCACCACCTGAAGGACCCTCGTATTGTGGCATGGATGGCACGCCAGCAAGAGCACGCCGAGGAGTAATCAGCTCCTGGTAGGTCATGAACCTTTGGGGATTATGAGGATCTTGATATCGTAGGAAATCTTTTTTAACGCTGATTATTTTATTCTTGGTGTGCAGTTCGACCCGGGCAATCACGTCAGTCGTATCTTTGACACGGCCCAGCAAACCCTTATGCGGCCCGCTACTGACCCGAACATAGTATCCCAAAGCTCTATCCCGACCACCTTGACGTACTTGGGGTGGACCCATGCTTTCTGTTGGATTATTGTTCAGTTGGAGGTTGGGATTTAGCCGGTTGAGATCTGGAGCTGATGACTGGATTCGCCCACCTTTAGCTGCCACAGTAGCAACACTGCCACTAGGCAAAACAAACACACCTGCATTTTCAAAAGTTGTACGACTTAATATGAAGAGCCGCGTTCGATGAATGTGTAGTATAGTTCCAGATCTGCCTTCGCCTTCCACTTCCTTAACCGTATCTCCAACTCTGACTTCTGCACCATTTCGATCTGTTGCATACGTCAACTTCTCATCGATTTTACGAACAATCGATGATGGCAATATAGTAGAAGGTCTTCCATTCTGATCCAGTATCCGTACCGATTCCCGTTCAACTTTGACAATACATCCAACCATATTTGAACTGAGCTGCACAAGGTCGTGGAGTTCAAATTGTCCAAGATTGGGCGCTCCTGAACTCTCAGAAGCTTCTTGAAGATCTTTTGATAACACTGTAATCTCAGTTGAGCTTAAATCACTCAGAAGACTAACCTTGTCTTCGGCAATTTTTACAATCATACCGGTATCATCCTTATGGCGCCCAGTAATAACCTTGACATGGTCTCCTTGCTTGAACATCTTGCGTAAATTACCACTTGGCACCTCGATATTCTTACCGGCAAGACCAGCTGATTCTGTTCTCAACGTGACAATATCACGATCCACAGATACAACTCGTCCTGTTATGCCAGTTTGCTCACCTGAATACACTTCAACTTGGTCACCTGGTTGGAATACTTCGGAAGCTTCTGTCTGCTTAATACTTTGAGCAAGCGCATGGAGATCGATACCTTCATCATTTGAATTGAATCTTGTCACCTCCTCTAGCCGTGGTTTGATATTGTTTGTCTCCAAAAGGTTGATTTTGTAATCCTTAATGAGAAATCCATTCTCGTAATCCTCACCTCCGTACAGAAATGAACTCGGTCCACGTTTCTGGAGAGATCGGGCATCATGTTTCAGTGCTTCTTGTTCTGAAAAGAGCCGTTGAGGCGGGCGTGTCTTGCTATTGACTGCTCGCTTCCTCTTGGCATTCTCTGGATTATTGGGATCGATGTTGCGTCCGTAATCTAATCTTGGAACAATTTTTAGTCTTGCTTCGAGACCATTTTCGCTCAAATTCTCGACAATGGCCAGATCTCCCTGATATTTCCCACGCTTAATTCGAACATAAGCACCTGGTAACAGTTCTGTCTCGTTGGATTTGTTGACTCGAAGCAAGTCGACATACTCCTTAACTGGAACAAGAATAAGTCTTGATGGGTATACGTTTACCATACCCTTGAGGGCTTGCTCAACAGCAGTCTTCTTACGGGCTTCAATATAGAGGTAGCCCACAAAACTGTCTCGCTGAAACGCAGAGAAGATTTCTAACGGATGTCCTGAATATTGCAAATTTTCTTTCTTTTTCATTAAAAGTCGAACGAGCTCCTTTTCTTTACCCGGTTTACATCGGACACCCCATATTGAAGGATCATTTACGGACGGCAGTAACAAGCGTTGAGGAACTATAGCAGATTCTCCACGATACTTGGAAGCGGTGGAGCGGCCATATCGTTCTCTTAATTCAGATGCTATCCGTTCGGCATCAGCTTCAGCCATAGCATCACGTTGCCGATCCATCTCACGATGGAGTCGCTCATCCCGTAAATCTCCTTCAGTCTCGACGTCCTGAATGAATCCATCTGCAGTAATTAATTTAGTATAAGTCATTTGTAAATGTTTGAAAATTGAAAATAAACCCACCTTCTCGTACTAGATCATCTTCGTCCTCTTCAACTTCCTCTTCTTCATCCTCAACTTCTGCTTCAATATCCAAAAATTGGTTTCGCCTGTCTCTCTTTGGACGTTTTCTTCGGCCCTATGAGTTTATCCAAAGTTAGTACTGAACCGCTTTCACGAAAAAAACAAAGATGGTAGTTGACAAACCTTATTCGTCATTTCATCATCCTCGTCCTCTTCATCTTCTTCATCTTCGTCTTCGTCTTCATCCTCGTCATCTTCATCATCATCATCTTCCTTGTCACTGCCACTTGTTTTCTTTGTGGATTTGACATCCTGATCAGATTCTTGATCGCCACCAGGAGATCCTGCCCCCGACTCTTGGCGATCAGAAGTATCTTCATCATTATCTGATTCTCCTTCTTGATCCCTTTTCACGTCAGAAGAAGAGCCCGGTTCTTTGGTGAGCAAACCAGGTCTTTCATCATCTGTTTCATCATTATCATCGTCACTTCTAGCAGCGAGATCTTGCTCGGTACCGGACATGATGCAGTCGATCTATCCACAGACCTGTTATTTATAGACAAGAAAATGAAAGGGAATAAGCGCCTGCAGGTTTTGGCCCCTTCAAAAAAGGTGTGGAACAGTTGATGTTGCTCTTGGGATCCTTACTCCCTTGGACACTTCTTCTGGGCAGTAAAAATAAAAACTCCCAAACAACCAAAATCTGAGTGCCGAGAAATACTCCTGGACCTAGATATCCACGATATTTATGTAGGCGTCTTTTCAAGAATATTCGTTTTTTTTTTCTATTATTATTTTTTTTTCTTACTATTGGTACAAAATGGATGTTGTAGATACACAGAATTAGCCTCCAGTAGGAGCGCGTGCTAGAATGCGGGTGTTATCGAGAAATATTTTGATGATATGCTCATAATTACCACCATTTCCTTTGTTGTGAGAGATTTTGTTATACTCTGCACTCAGAGCTGAGTTGTCGAGTTCAATCTCTACCTCGCCCGATACTATCTGGCCGTTATTTTCAACTTGGGTAAGATCAAACTGACAGATCTGGTGTGTAAAGGAATATCGATGTTTATGGCGTTCGTAGACGCGCTGGTTACTTTTGAAGAAGGACTGGTCGACTGATTCAGGGCGTTCATGACTGATGCTTATCCGTATGTCAAACATGTTACTTGGACAAAAGATGTATATGTCGGCAAGCCGTAGTTTTGTAATTGCGCATTTGATTGCATGATTCTTCATATTTCGGGTAATACGTAGTCTCTCATTCTGGATTAACTTGTTAGTTTTTTTTTGTGTGTCTCATAAAATGTGCAACGAGTTGAGCTCAGTACATACCGGAACAGAGGGTGATGGATAGAATTCATCAGTTTCGTGAGATTCTGAGCTCCTCACTTCGGGATCGCTCACTTCTTTTCCCTTTAACAAGTGATAGTAATTTGTGTAACTCTGAGGGTCGACCTGGGACTCGAACCTCATGTACCCTTTCATTGATTCAGAATTTATAACTGATTAAATGTCAGTAAAATACTGAATGGACTTAAAAATGTTAGCAAAGGAGAACATACCTGACTCTGTCATGATAGGAAGTTGCAAGCGAGCATTTGTGTTGAGTTCAATTATGTTTCCGATCTTGGCCTCGATCTTTATATTATTTTCAAGAGTTAGAAAGTGGGAAAAAGGCAAACAGTAGTTGATACGTACTTCTATCTGATTTATTATGTCTTCATGTTGCTGCAGTATGGTGAATATTCGATTGCTGACTTCGCGGGTAAGCTCCTCATAAGGGATAACATGATTAATGGAATCCTCGAGATTTGTCCACGAGGTGGTCTTCCATGTAGGTTTTCCGGTCCATTTCTGAGCCCATATTGGGGGATTTTCGTATTTGCGGGGTGGTTTTTTCTCTGGATTGGACTTATTATTGGTATTTGCAGGTTTTGGTTTAGAAGGTGGTGGAGGAGGATTCAAAGATTTATGGGTATCAACATCGTCATCTTCTTCTTCTTCATCTTTTTCATCTTCTTGATGATTCATAATATCAGAGATTGTGCTGCATCGCCTTGTTATTGGAGTAGGATGGGACGAAACCTGAGGACTGTTGGAATTGCTCGAAATTCTCGATGATGGTGGGAGGGGAGGTCCAGTTTTTGTTTCATCACCACCTGAACCTTCCCCGTTTATCATATCCGTTATATCCATTGTAAAGGTTGAATCTTGTGTTTCTGTGACAAAGTAATTTTCAGTCGTCTATATTTCATTTAAACTCATTGCGACGTGTCATAGTTTTTTGTGTGTTGTGTCAAGGGTGTGTGGGAAGCTCAGATGAGGTTGGGCATTGGATTTCAATGATCCCAGCTGTAGATGCCCACTAAAAAGCTTGAATCCAACACACAGAGGGAGAGAAATTATGGAACAAGATTCACTGGGTGTAGATGTAAAAGACCCGGTACCTGCTGTGGAGATTTCTCATGGGCAGACAACAACAGTCAAAGTACGGCCTGGACCGCCTCCGGAAAGTAAAGAATCACGACGCGTTCGATTGAAGGTAGTACTGTCTTACTGGGTGGTCATTTTACTGCTCGGTATACCCTTATGGATACGGACGACTTCTATATATAGGGCACCTCTTCCATATGAAAAAATGGAGGAGTTAGAAAAGAATACGCCAGACTGGATCCATATTCGGTTCCCTGTCTACTTGAAGGCTGATTCTAGCTACAACGAGACACTTATTGCCAATCTCGTACAACAACAACTATACACAAACCTGCCGGCACATTTGTTTCTAATAGAGTTGAAGACCTTTAGTGATAATGATCCTCATCAAATATACCCCTTAGATGAATATTTACTCGAAATACAAGATGGACAACATGATGCATACCAGTTTTCCAATACCACTCGACAGATGACTATAAAGTGTGGGGCTAATACTAAATCTTCTCCCCAATTGGTGGCCGATTATGTTACGCACGTTCTTACTGAGAAAGCATTTGGTTCTGAAATAGCTTTCTTTACCAATCCATCGGAGAACAGTGACACTGTCGCTTATTCTCCAGTTCAGCACCTGACGTTTTCCCTCATCTATGAAGGGGGTGACCCTTTGACTTGGGACATTGAAGAAGCACTTGCAAGATACTTCAGCCCCTTAGAGAAACAGCTCAATCGGGTTAGTACCTTAGCCATTGATAGTCAGATCCTCTTCTTTTCGTCCCTGGCTTTCGAGCCTCCGTTGTCCCAGGACACCCAGACTTACCTTCTTGGGCAGGAAGAGCTGTCCATGTTTATCAACTTTGCAGAATGGAGCTTGTCCAGCTTCCAGACTTCCCCCACATTGAACTTTATACTCTATGTTCCGAAACCCGGCAGTTTGCCGTTGAAAGTGTTGGATTCACAGGAGAATGCATTTTGGATTCCTCAGTATGGGGGGGTAAAAGTTATGAATTTAGACCAAAAACACCACTGGAAATTATCTCAAGAGGATCTATTGCCCGTGATTGAAGTGTTTTCAAATCAGTTACTAGAACTCCTCGGTGTTGCTCATCAACCTCCTTCTTTCATCTTCAGAATCGATTCCCTTTCTCGAATATCTGCCTATAAGACTCTTGTGGGAGCTTCCTCTACTTTGGGTTCCCTCTATAGACTGAGTCACTCACTATCCAAAATTGCCATACCTCAGTCGGTTGGTCTGGCTGTACAGTCTACAATCCAGTCCATCGAAAAGGGCATTGATGATCTCAACCGGGGGAATTGGGACGGTGCTCTGAAAAATGCAGGAAATGCTTTAAAGGAGTCAGAAAAAGCCTTTTTTGAAAAAATGATGGTCCAGCAAGTCTTCTTCCCCGATGAGCACAAAATCGCGGTCTATCTCCCTCTCATCGGGCCCATCTCTGTGCCTCTGATTATGTACCTCATAAGAGTATTGAAAGAAAACAGAAATATAGAGAGCTCTCCCTCACGGTGACCGTGACGATGATATTTTATTTTCAAAAGTAAATGAATAAAAGTGCATTATGACAACGGATTTTTGGTTGCTTTTTCGCTAATATCTATATTTATACTATCAACTAGACTGGTGACAGGCCGATTAATTCTAAACTAAGGAAATAATCGGAAAACAAAAGCAGCAAGAAACTAAATGTATAACTCTATTAGATGCCAAAAAAGGAGCTAACTACCAAAAAGGGAAAGAAAAGAGAAAAAATCAGTATTTGGTATAGTATGACATGACATGACATGAACAAGTGGAAAAAATTTATAATTTTGCTCGACCCGCATCAATAAGGTGGAGGATATCATGACTTAAAGGTACGTAGTTACCCTTTTGTGAGACGTAAACATCAGCGCAATCAAGACCCTGTTTTTTCAGTTTTGATTTTTGCTTTTTATTTGTCCCCGTATAGTCGATATGATCAATGAATCGGACAAAGACAGGCGCTGCATACTTGGGAAGATGGGAGAAATTATGATGATGAAATGACTTCAAGAATTGGTCTTTGTCAACTCCAGGTTTTAGTACAACCGCAGCCATTCCGGCTCGCCCTTCATGCTTGGGCACCTGAACCCCGTAAATAGCCACATCTTCCACTTGAGGATGTTTACCCACCAGATCTTCAACTTCCAACGCGGAAACATTCTCGCTATGCCATCTGTAGGAATCTCCCAATCGATCAATGAAAATGTAATTGCCATCAGGCGTTAGCTTGAACAGATCACCACTACGGTACCACCGATCTCCCCTCCGTGACACCCCGGTAACGATTTTTTTGGTGGTAGCGCTCGCATCGGAAAGATATCCGGCAAAGTCTGGTTCCATCTCACTGTTACGGGTCGCCAACCGAATAACAAGTTCCCCAATCTCATTAGTTTTGCATTCTATACACCGCCCGGTCTCATCCCGAAATGGAATGTCTTCTCCTTCGTACTCTCCAACTTTGATGATCTTCCATCGAGGTAGCAGAAACTTCGTGATTGCTCCCCTTCGAGCTGCGGCGCCAATAGCAACGTCCCCGGACTGATAATTGAATTGCATGGTTGGAGCTTCTGTTGCCCCGTAGAACTCACACACGTCGGGGATATCGAACCGGTCTTTGAAATCTTTCCATACATCAGGCCGCATTCCATTGCCGACAATTACTCGCACATCATGCTGTTTCTCATAAGGAGAAGGTGGAGAGGATAAAAGATATCGACAAGTTTCTCCCACATAACAGAAGACTGTAGCTTTAGAATCACACACTTCATGCCAGAATTTGGAAGCGGAAAAACGGGGACTAAGAGCAAAGCATGTCCCCGTATTGACAGCGGCAAAAGTCCCCAGAATAAGAGCTACACTGTGGTATAAAGGCATGCAGCAATAAAACGTGTCCTTCTCAGACAAGTCCAAAACCTCCGTAATCAAGGTACTCCCCATAAAAATGCGGAAGATTGGCATAGCACATGCCTTGGGAAGACCGCTTGTGCCACTCGTGAATATAATGGCAGACAAATCGTTAATTGTCGCATAGGCCCTTTGCTGGTCTGGCGCTCGATAAGGCTTAAGCCCAGATATAAAGTGCTTCAGCTTATCGTCTAAGATCACTACTTCAACATTATCGGTCTGTAACTCGGCTTTAGTGGATGGATCCATATGGGTATAGCTGAGCTTGTCCTCTATAATGACCTTTTTCGCATTAGAAGCCCTGATACAGTGGACAAGTCGTTCACTTTCCAAGTGAAAATTGAGAAAAGCTGGGCAAGCTCCAAGATTATACAGACCATACACAGCCCAGATAAACTCAGGACAATTTGTCATATCGAGCGCAACCACATCTCCCTTCTCAACACCCAAGGTATGAAAATATGCTGCGTACCTGTTGGATTGCTCATACACAATCTTCCACGTCCAGGTCTTGCCCTCAAACCATAGAGCTCTTCTGGTAGGGTATTTATGTGCGCTCTCTTCCAGCCTGTAGTATATATTTGCACGATTCGTGTGAAACCTCCATTTAAACTTAAGAATGGCAAATAAGAAACTCCGAATAACTCGTCGCTCGTGAGGGAGATCAAGTTTGGCATCGGCATAAGCTGCGAGCAAGGCTGCCAGAGCGCAGGCTGCCAAGCTCAGCGTCATTTGAAACAAAAACCACAGCGGATCCAAACCCGCCACGTTTTCAAACTATACGTGGATATCTTTTTCAATATCGTCTCGTGATGGTGGTGAGTGTCACGATAAGCAGGAGGGGATATATCGGGATGTTGGGAGCAAAAGAATGCCCACTACGACTAACTCGGAAACTTATCGATTTTAATATTATCTGTTTGTGGTGAAGTTTTGGACCGTTGAAAGGGCCCATATACAATTGACTGGACTGATAGTTATCAATTTGTTTTGCCCGGGTAAAGAGACTGAGCAAATTAGATGCTTGATAGCTATCATCGGCTTGGCAGGGGGAACACTCTACCTGGTGGATCACCAATACACCGATCTCCTCCATCATCGACAACGTCTCAAGCCGCCGGCGATATGGCTAGTATAGGAGGGATGCATTCAGAAACCCGGTCTGCACAGTACGAGTCGGCCTGGCCTCTGTATGCTCTGGATTGGTCGGGCTCGGATGGTATGACCAACAGACTAGCGGTAGGAACCGTGAATGACGATCCAACGAATAAGGTATTCAATAGTGTTTTCTTTCGAACGAAAAAAAGAAATGCTCAGTATACTAAGTATCAATTTGTCTGTAAAGATTGAGGTTATAGATGCTATCCCGGTTTTGGATACCGAAAAGCAAGATACTTTTGTGTTTGAAAAAAGTACAGACACCAATCTAACCTACCCGTGTACAAATTTGAGATGGGCAACCCCTCAAGCCAAAACCATGTTTGGCGCTAATAATTCTGAGATTTTGGCAAGTTCAAGTGATGCAATGCGATTGTGGGACTACTTTCCCGAACAAAGAGTGTTACGGCAACGATGTCTGTTGACCGGGGTATGTCATTTGTGTCAATAAGTTGCTGAATAATCTAGAATCTAACTCAGTTATTATAGAAATCGCGGGCAGATCAGCAAGCACCTGTTACCCAGTTTGACTGGAATTCTGTGGATCCTTCGCTAATAATATCGTGTAGCGTTGATACCACGTGTACGATATGGGATTTGAATACCCAGGCAGCTAAGACCCAGCTCATAGCCCATGATCGGGAAGTCTATGATGTGAAATTTGCAACTAACAGTCTAGATATATTTATGTCTGCAGGAGCAGATGGTTCAGTCCGAGTCTTTGATATTCGGGCGTTGGAACACAGTACAATAATTTATGAACCTCCAAATGCAGCTCCGCTACTTCGATTAAGTGCCAATCACCGGGACCCAAACCTGTTGGCGACATTCAACATGCGATCTTCAATTGTATATGTGTTGGACATAAGATCCCCTGGCTCCCCATTAATGGCTCTAGATGCTCACAAAGCAAACGTCAACGCAATACAATGGGCTCCACACCAACGAAACGTCTTGGCAACCGCCTCAGACGACACTCAGATTTTAGTCTGGGACACATCCTCGGGCTACGGCGAGGTGACTCTAGCCTACTCAGACACGGCCCAAGTAAATAACATTTCATGGAACGATAAAGGAACATGGTTGGGATATGTGAGCGTCAGATCACTTCAAGGAGTTAAAATATAATGACTTTTGTTTTTTTGTTCTTATTTAGTCTACTTTAGAGTGAGCGCTCTTGTAATTTATAGTCTCTTTAATACAGACCACACAAAACAATTCTATGTACGTAGAAAACGGCGATCATGATCGTCTCAATGACGCCTTCTATACCCAGCCCAGCAGTCGCTGTGGCGCGGTTGATACTTCTGAGCCGCAGTGCTGATTAAATATGCGGCTCACACCACCCAGCGTCAAGGACCGGTATAATTATTATTGTCAGCTCTAGATTTTGTCAGGTGCAGGCGTTCACTTGGATCCTAGACAGATAAAACCGATTCCAATCCATGCCTCATTGTTTACATTGGAGGCACCTCGGGTAATATTGTCTGTGACAGCTGAAGCGCAAGGCTGGCGTGTTACAACCCCAAGAATCTAGACCATGTCCTACACCTCGGGACCAGTGGAATCGGCAACCCTACTTGCAACCGACGTGCCAAACCTGAAAAGCTCACGAAGACACTCGAATGTGACACCTCGTGCAAGCCTTCGTAGAAATGCTCGCAAAAAGCAAGAGTTTCTAAGTGGCGATAGTAAAGATCGGGGTAGATACCCTTCCGGATGGAACTTTGCAGATTCGTCCAGTTTAGCCCCTTCTTCGAGTCGTGGTGATTCTAAATCTGCTACTGAATCCACTGTAACTGAAAATGATACCTCACCTAAAACTGGTCGATCCATAAGAAATGCGGATCTGGAAAGATTAGCAAGCCTTGCTATCCACTTCAAAGAGATTAATCAGGGTACTCCAAGGCTTGTCTCTTCAAATCCCGATGAGCGGCTACGTTCGTCGGTACTTGGTTCAGCTCTTGGTCCGTCACGTTCCCGTTCACAGTCGTTGACTGGGTCTGGTCGGGTTGGCCAAGACGACATACCAGGATGTGGACCGACGAAGCAACAACAACAACAACAACATCATCATCATCAGCAGCGGTCAATCTCAAATGCCACTTTACATCGCGCCCTAAGGGCCAAGACTTGTCTGGAAATTCATTCTGCAGTTATCCGCCGCTCCCAGCGCACTCGACTAAATCCATCTAGTACAAATCAACCATGCTCTCAGTGCCCGGTAACTAATAATCCGTCTTGTGCTTGTGTTGATGGCGTCTATAATCCTCTCCAAGTCATACGCGATCGACTTGTTCGGGAGAGACTGGGCCAAACTCTTCGAGCTCCCGACAATCTGAATATTCCACCCCCTGCATCCACAGTATTTAGTAGAACGAAACGAAGGCTTTTGTGGGAAGTCACCGTTCCTGAGGAGATTGCGGACCTTGGATGGAGAATGCAAAATTTACAATATCTGATAGATAGACATGGTCATTTCCTTTTTCCTCGAGAGTCAGATGCAGAGGAAGGTGGAGCCTCGAGGTGCAAAATAACAGACTGGCCCAGCGACAAGAGGGGCAAATCTACAGAATCAGTCATTGATGACTACGCATATGGTCCCAAGGATTCTTCTTCCGATAACCACAATCATGGCCGATCTTTGACCAATGATAGTGCCACTTATCAATATAATAGTCCAGCAATTGCGTTTTCAGAAGCTTCCGATGAGACTGCCAGTGACCGGCTTTTAGATACTCATTTACGGCAGTCTGCTAGCCACTCTTTGATGAATGAAGCGCGCGAGAATGATGCGAACGATGTCGCTACTGATATTCCTACAGGATTTTCTAAAGCTCAACTTGGACACGTTGAATCCCATGGCCCTGCAAGCATGGGAGGTGCATTGAATAAGCACAGGCTATCGCGATCGTCACCGAGGGCTGAGGTACTAGACAATGGACTTTATCCAACTCGATCGAGATATTATCTGTCTCAAGGTAGTGACGATGGTTACGGTCTACGAGCCGACCGAGCCTGCTCGCGGCTTCAGTCAAGGACTGCTACCTCATCTGTGGCGTCCGATGAGGCTGTAGATCCTAAATCGATAATGTACACTTCTCATACAAATTTAAGATCCTCTTTGGGATTTGACAATCCAGATGAAGATCTTTCGAGGCTTCCGGTGACGGCGGCGACCACATCACTGAATGATTCTGCACTTCGAAGATCCACACCAGTGACGACGGGACGTGCTTCAGTCAAATCGAAACCCAGGTCAGTTCTTCATGGGGAAGTTCCCAACGACCATGGTGGCAAGAGTAACAAGACCAAAGGTGCCAGCCGGGCGAGTAGTAGGACTAATGTTAACAGCATTGATGGGCCAGAGGTCGATAACAATACCAAGGGAGAGTTTTATCGAAAGGAAGATACCCAATATCAATCTGAGTCTTGTTGCAATTCCAAAGACGAAAAGACGGTTGTGAGTAATTATAAAGCGTTAAAACGTATAGAAGCGGTTATGCTTATAATTGGGGCCCGAGAAACGCGAAACAAGAAATTTATCGGGAGACCTCCAGACATCCAAAGGGTGTCAGAAGTTGGAGCAGATATTGGTATTCAGGCCCATAAATATACTAATGAACTTGTACCGTCTACGCTTGCAGAAATTGATGGAATGTCAGACAAGGTTAACAAGGTCAAAGTAGCATTAACAGACCGATATTCGACCTCGCTGGACCAACTTTTGTCCCAGTCGACTCAGATCATTAATAGAACAACCACAACATTAGCATATGATACTCGCAAGATTGGTGAGAGGCTCAGCAAGCATGAAAACCAAAATGGGATTTTGAGGGGGGACCGGTTCTGTCTAGTGTATAAAGTGGGGTATGTTGCCTTGGAATACACTGTGCTGGCACTTTTGTGGATGGTTTGGGGGGTCGTCTCTATACTTCTCCTTTTCAAGGGGTTTCTATCTGTTTTGGTTCGGCTGGCCCGATTCTTCATTTGAAAAAAGCAGCAGCAGCCGCGTGCGGGATTGTAGTTTCATGCATATTCTAATCTTATAACCAATCTCGTAATTATTTGGACAGTGTATATGTAACTTTTCAATCATGTCCCCCCAATATTAAAGGGTACAATAATGGGCTATAGTTTTGATTTTTTTCTGGCAACGTTTTGTTTCATAATTTATTTCATTAGGCGTCCCTTTATGGCTTGCTATTGTTCTTTTACTTCATTACAGTACAGTATTCATCAAGAAATGTGTGGAAAAGAAGGAGTTCTTAGGAGTTCTTTTCCATTAATTTCTACCTGTGCACATAGAGCTCATTTAGTTTTAGATATATACTCATCGCATGACGCTCGCGTTTGGAATTACATTTGACTGTAACTCAGCTCTGAATTTAGTATAATAAAGAAAGATGGCAGGAACTCTTGCAATGTTGCAAAGTTGGTCATGAATTGGATGCTAATACTGACTTTCATGAAAGGCATAGGGATAAAGAATTAAAAAAAAAAAAAAAAGGAAAAAAAGAAGGAGAATAAAAGAAAACAAACTAAGGATATACTCTATAGCGCCAGATTAGCCAAACTTGAATTACACGACAAGAAAAGATAGAACCACAAAGTTGCTAACACCGTAAACTAAGACAAACAACTGATACGTCGTCCATCAACCAACTAGATTTGGTACATTGAAAAAACTCCACGGACAACAAATTTCCATCACGAGGCCTCGGGGCCATCGAATATAGAGTAAAGTTTAGTCAGCCACAATGAGATGATCCTGACTGGGACGTTCAAGGTTGGCGAGAAAACAATGGCAATATTGCGAAGCGTCATTTTGTTTGTATCTGAATATTGCACAATTTCCAACAAGTATCGCATTAAAAATCGAAGAAGGGTGAAATTTTCCACTGGTAATGACCCCATTATTCTTCGCACCGTTGTCTCTTGAACATCCGAATCGCTCATTTCGAGGCTCTTCATCAAATCTCCTAACGCCTCTGATCCAATAAGGGGTGCTGGTAAGCTCCGCAAGTATAACTTCAATAAACCTGCCACGGTGTGTTGGTCAAAGTTAACTTCCGTCACAGATAAAAGATTCACATCATGCTGGGTGTCAAACATCTCTCGAAGAGTTCGGATTGCAGTTGATGAGCCACTCATTCGAAAGATACCCTCGGTTAAGATTGCCGATTTACTATCTAAATACTCAATGCATCTGTAGACAACAGCCGGTAATCTCCCTGCATCGCAGTCCTTGCTTGAATATTCCATACTCTCAGATATAGGTCTGCCAAAAACAAGCTCATCACCATAAATATTCATCGATCCCCCGAAAGAATCATCTCTAGGAAGGCTAAAAGTCTCAATTCCATTATCCAAGTTGGTGGTGGGGATCTTTTCTTTTGACCCATTAAACTCGACAGAACCATATGGTGCCCCACTCACTACCGATTCTGACGTAATTGCCGATAAGTCTGAAGATCGGCTGTGGCGATGTCGAAATGAGAATATACTTCTTTTTCGCAGTTTCTTCAGATTCGCATTCATATTCTTCATGTCTGAAGTCGTGATAAGCGATGCACGGAAACTATTACTAGTAGCGCCCGGTTCATGGCCTTGGTTGTTGTCACCACCGTTTCCGCCAAAGGTAGCGCCATTGGGCTCCCTCAGCATGCTCATTACATTTTTGCGAGGAGACGACATAGAAGAGATAAGACTTAGGCTACTTTCAGAAACGACTTCACTGTATCCTTGACTTGCTGAATCAGCAAGAGAAGTAGGTTCAGACGTATCTACTTGAGAGTTATGATCGATAAATTCGACGCCATCGACTTCCCGTAAGGCCCTTATCCATTCATTGCGATCGTCTTCATTCTCAGCACAGAAAACATGACGAATATAACGAGAAGACTTCTTCTTCCTCTCCATAACAATGAAAGAATGTCGATAGTCATTACCAAAGTTTAAGCTTGTATTCCCACCATGATAGTGGACATCATCATGGGCATGCCGCTGAGGTGGCAGCTCAATCCTAGCCCCTTCAATCTGTAAGTATCCAACCGCATTCTCTCCCGGACTATCATAGTAAGACAGTACAAAGTTTGTCAGAACAAAATAGCGAGACTTCCAAGTACCAAAGCTTTTTGTCTTTTTCGTCAAGAACCCTCGAATCCGAACCTCCTGCTCCTCATCATCGGGTATGTCATCTAGAGGATTCACAAGCCCCAGTGACAAGAACTGACACAGCATGTATGCTGCTGGCGCTGGTAGACCAGGAATAGATGTCACAGAGGTCAAGTAATCTTCCAACATCCCGTTCCGCTTGCTCACCTTGGAAGGAGAATTTGATGCAAACAACGACTTGTCGGGTAACTTGGCCAAAGAATGGCCACTTAGAAACCTTCGAACTTTATCGTTGAACTCGGTGAACTCGTTCGGTGACTTTCGTACTCGCCATAGCCGCTTGCCTGATTCTCTATCGTAGACAGATATTAATATAACAGTGTTGGAGGCTTTGTATGTGGATTTGTGAGAAAGTTTTTCCAAGGTGGATGATACGTGCACCGTAACAAGAGGTAGACTGTCCGGTTCCACAAGTAATGGCGATGTGACGGGACGTTGTTGTCGAGAGGGTGACGACGACTGACTCAGCTCTTCCGCGTCGGGCGCTGCTTTCACCTCTCTGACCGGAGACGACGCTATCGAACTCGCGAGAGATAATGACTCGCTGGATTTGGCAAACTCTGACGATCTCGGATGAGCTGTGTCTTGAGAATTTGGTGCTGTTGTATAAGGCTTCAGTTGTGAGACTGCTAGGTCGAATTCTTCTTCGAAGCTACCTTCGGCTGAAACACTGAGATCCGGCCCACCAGAATTATCGTCTGCAGGTATGGCATGAGCATCGTGATAAGTAGAGAAGGAAGATTCCTGCGTTTCGTTACCACCGGTATCGGTTGGAGCGATTGTATCCAAGGAGATTTCCACTTCATTCTTGGCCGGGAATTCCCTGCCCCCGTTCTCTAAAGGCTCAATCCGATAGTCGGACGTGACCGCCTGATATTGGGGATCAGGAGTTATAACTTTATCGTCTACAGAGTAATGGGTGCTGACAGGACTCTGTGTTCTTGTGGAGGCAGGAAGTCTTGCAGAAAAATTGACTGAGCTGCGTTCCGAAGGAGATGGAAAAGGATTTGTAACGATAGTCTGACGAATATCATCATTACTTAACCCGTCCTTATTTGGATCGCCTTCACTAGGTAATGTCAATTCATCAAGGGAGATAGCACGCTCAAAATTGCTCGAGTTAGCCGTCATACTTGACAAGCTCGCATCCTCACTAGAAGAGCCGGCATCAGCTTTTTCAGACTGACTTGAAGAGCCAGCTTCTTTGTCGGTCTTTGATTTATTCGCTAAAGATGAGATTCTCATTTTTATATCAAGTTCTGGGCGTTCTGTGGATTTGAATTTCGAGGCAGGGAGAGCTTCAGACTCTGAAGACACAGCCGGTTCCCTGGTGTTTGTTTTTAGCACACAGTCATCTAGGCGACCAGTGAACTCTGGGGCAGCACGAGATGGTGGAGCCAATAGAGGAGCAGACAACGACAAGCATCCTAAAGAGTCTAATTAGAAAAGCAGTCAGTAACAGACAAGAGATCTAAGCTATATACAGAAGACTCACCAGACAGGTCAGCGGGCCCAGGCCGCTGAGATGATCTAGAGGGGATACAAGGTGAAGATGGAGATGGGCTCCTGTCGCTTAGAATGGAGTTTGGAAGAGTCTGTCCTACAGGGGTATGTATCTGGTTTGATGGGTTTCGAGATAGGCTAACTGAAGTGTCTAGAGCTAGCGGTAGTCTAGGCGAGGCTTGTTCTCTTTCAGAAGCAGATGCACCAGATTCCTGCCTAGAGGGCGATTCCTTTCCCGGCTGGGCATCATTCATGGTTGGGACTTCAATACTGTGAGATTGTAGAGTTTGGCGATAGAGCCTGTTGAGTTGATTAGCCCGGTCAAGGTCGTTGCGAAGATTGGTGATGACCTGTCGCAAACGCTCCAGAGTCAGTCTTCCGGATTGGCTGACATCCTCTGGGCTGGTAACACCCGAGATAATGAATTTTCCCGGACTTGACACAGGAGTGGTAATGGTTCGCCTTGTAGCTCCAGTATTAGCATCTTCTCGAAGACGCCGTTCATTCATTGTAGACGATTTGTCATTATACACATCTGCTGCCAGCGCATTCGCAGCCCGAATTTCAGTTGACATAGACTATTTGGTATTATGAAAGGTGTAAACAAAAAACAACAGGCATAACCCGGCCTCTCTGTCTTAATATCCAGAGTTGTTTGCCCTGTTTTGAACTTGTTTCGTACCCACCACAGTTTCTGGAAAAAGTTAATATGCGGAGGGGATTTCTTCCGAATACGCGCAAACTTTGGGAGTTTTATTGTTATTGTTAATTACGGGCTGACAGAATTCAGCTGGTTTTGGCAGCAAAGAGAGAGTAGAAATCTCAGGCTTATTAGGTAGCTACGGTGATAATATTATTGTTACTAATGCAGTTTTATTCTTATGCAAAGTGTTTAAAAGGAGAACACTTTTTTTTTTTTTTTTTGACAGCAGATTTTCTTACTTTGCACTATATTTTTACGCTACGCAAATGGAGAAGACCATGTTTATCAACCTTATTTTTTTCATCTTTTAAACAGGGTAAAATCGAGAGATTACTGTTAAGTCTGCCTCGACAAGCAGCAACAAACCCCCCCGACGGGGCATTGCCCTTCTTGGGATGAACAAACATTCCATACTTTTATGCGCGACAAGAAAGCAAATCACAACCCAGATTTGCCAAGCTTTCACCACCCCAGCCGCACTTAGCTTCCCATTAATTTGGGCTTTGCTGGATTCGGAGAGATCTCTCTGCTACCTTCCCAAAGGCGGCCTAATTTTTCAGGGGCCTTCTTAAAAGATAGGGCCCCCCCAGTAGCCTAAGCCTAATCCACATTAGGCAAGAAAAAACCAGATAACCTCGGCGTCGAGCTCTCTCAGATTAACTACTACTATCACTGTGAATAGTGAGTGTTTCTCATATTTTCCACCACATGTTGAAGACAAGTTCGAATAGCCGCAGGCACGTCTTCCTAGTTCTCCTTGACGAAAGATTTCATGATATCATGATAGCGTAGGACCGTCGTGACTAGAAGTCGCGACGCCAGCTGTAAACTCTGCAATTAGAGAAAGATACAATATGTTTTCAACAATGAAAAGCGACCTTCTAACTAAAAAGAAAAAAAAAAGAATAAGAATATATCTGCATTTTCAATCCCGAACAAATGATAACAAGCAGAACTCCCAGAAAATATATAGCTTGAAAGAAAAATCAAGTAAAGCTTGTCGTCTATCTAGTAATAATATCGTAGCTTTTAAACCCTCTTTACAACAGTCAGTCTGTCATTCAGACACCACCTCTTCGTCAGGTGACGAACTCATTCCGACCTGAGAGATAGCCCCGTTTTTGATTACGTCGTTTTTTGCGTCTCCAGATGTCAAGGCTGCTGCAGCTGCGCTGGCCTTTTGCTTATTCGTACGTATACGACGTAACCTTCCCTGCATCATATAGTACGTTCCCCTCCGGACAATTATCTCAATCAAGGTTCTATCGTATCCATACTCATCATACGTTCGACGATAGATATCCTCGATATATTCTTTTCTATCCCCTTCGGTGGTATCCCGGATCCATGTCTTTTCTCCCAAAGGGAATCCTTGATCCTTTAGATAGTTCAAGATCCGTTGCTCACGAAGTTTTGCTTCATCTGGATCATGAGAGAGGGACATGCGAGAGTGCAATTCAGTTAAGGGGATACGACTTTCGCATTGTTTCCGAGGTTCTTTCTCCTTCTTAGCTTTTCCGGCTAAATCTTCCTCCTCCTTGGCCTCAGACTTGCTTACATTAGAAGTAGCCGCAGTTCCTTCAATACTTTTGGATTCGCCAGGGTGGAATTGCTTTCGTCTTTTGTGGGGAGAACCATTTTCCTTACTGCCATCATTCGTATATTTTTGTGCCTTGCCCTTATTTGCAATTTTCTTGTCGACCATCTCAGGCTTGCCATCTAACAGGGGAGTGCAACTGCGAGATCTCTGAGTTTGCGATTTCTCATCTTTCGACAAAGTGAAAGAGTACGAAAACATGCCCGCCAGGAAGCCCTGCTCACTGTCCGGAGTTATTTGTCCTAAATCCATTGTCGGCTCAGCATCTTCGTTTGGATCACTGATTATACCCAAATTGTGTTAGAATCATGACTTGACGCTGAGCTTAGTTTAGTAACTTACAATTGACAAAGAAGAATGCTATCATCTTTATGAAAAATATCATCAGCATCAAATTTTGAATGCAGGTCACGTTCAATTGATCCTGAATCGACAGAGTCGGTTGAAGGGCTCAATGGGGAAATGGGTAAGAAGTCGGGCCTCGAATCAATAGAAGGGTCGTCAACATCTATGCCATGCGATGATAGAAAATGATGTCCTGAATGAGGAGTGGGAAACAGATGACCCAGTTCATCAACCAGCTTATCATCATCATTAACAACAAGCCTGTAAGGATCCAATTGCTTTAAAGAATCTTGTGTATTAAAGTGTGCTGAATCCTTATCGAGGAAATCTGGAATCTCCTTATCGCAAGGGACGAGCTTGGGAGATGGATAATCTAAGCAAAGCCACGCAGATATATCATCATTATTGTAATTGGATGAAGCCGATGCTGATGTAGTATTATTACTATTCCGTTTGACTGCCACAGACATATTATGGTGCCTAGTTATGTGGATGGTCTTAACAGATGCTATCTATGGCTATGATGTGTAAGTGTGTGTGTGGCTTTGTTCGATCTCTTCTAGAAAGACGTGATTGTGGGAGGAAACGAGATAAACAACTGGCGGTGATTAACTTATTAAAAGAAGCAGACAACGCGCACCGCATCCCCCCCCAAAGCAACGAGAAAAAACGTGACACAAACCTAATATAGAAAACAAGCTCCAACTTTTTCTCCTCCCCGATTGGTAAAAGTAGTGTAGCAAGCTTAGAATATAGGAACTAATTGGTTCAGAACATGAAAAACATAGCAACTAGAACAGAGACATACTTTTTTTGGAATAGAATCCATCTGTCCTTCTCGAGAGAGATCAGAAGGTAAAAAGGACCAGATTTAGAGATTGGAAGGAATGCTCAGGACCGCATTGGTATATTTCGAAGGGGACTGGGATTATCAGCCGCGTCTAACTTGAAAAAGAAATCCCAAGACAGATCCCTAGGCTTTAAAGGGAAATAGCCACTAAACGATATTTATCTTAGCGTTGTTTCCCCCCATCCGGAAAATCTCCAAACCAGGTATCAGTATCAACGTAGAACCCGAAAGCAAACTCGGGGCGTAATTTCATACCTTAACAGTTCTTGTTTTAGTTATTACTGGATTATGTCCGTTATGAAAGGCGAATGAAGAAACGTCCCATTTTGATCGCCTTCTTGGCTCATACTGAATCAATATGAGATCTCAAAATGGCATGCGCCCAATCAAATTAAAATACACATGACGGTTTGGTATTTTCTTCCTTCTATCAATTGTGTCGGAAAGCGCAAATGTCTGGGTAAAATCTCCCGAGTTATTGGTACCGAACCGTGAGTGAGTTCGATGGGAGGACTTATTATTACCCAACTATTTTAATGTGGAGGGAAGGTTTTCTACATGGCAACCATAATCTTCATCTCATCTCAGCGCATATCAAAAATATCCAAATCCCTGGCTGGCAAGAGAGCAAATAAGTAATCATGGGGTCTACTGAGAGGACTGAAGAGCCTCGTCCCCCCATGTCTTTTCCACCATCCGTTTTTGCCAAGCTGCTTCCTGATCTCTATTTGGAACGCCATTTGTCTTTGGATCCTCCTCTGCGACCATCTTCATCGACTGATAACATATACAATGGAGCAGAAAAGCCTCATCTGCGGTCTCCTCATGAGTTCCAGCCCATCCTTATACATACAAATGCTCTCGAATCCTCGTTGGGCTCCGCAGTAGTCAGAGATGGTAGAGGGCTGGCGCTGTGTGGAATAATGGGGTCGATTGTCGACAATGACGACCTCCTTCTGGCCAATTCTGGATCAAAATCACAAGCACGACTATTTCCAAATGTCCAAATCTCTGTTGGCCGAGGCGGGCCACCCACTACTGAAGAGATGACTTTGAGTCATAGTATTTTTGAACTGGTTACTGCGTAAGTGGGACTAAGGATTTAAAGTTTCGAACTATTCTTGAGCTGTGTTTCTGACGACTTCTGTGATAGACTTACAATCGTAGAACCGGAAACTCTTCTGGTTCCAGATACAAACAAAACCTTTGTGTTGACTGCCCATATTCAAATTCTCAGCCGATCTGGACCTCCATTCAGCCAAGCGTGGGCTGCACTAATAGCCGCTCTTCGAACGACTAGAATTCCGAGGACGAGGATAGATGATCGAACTGAGGCAATAATATGCTCAGCGACTGATACCGTACCGTTGGTTTTGAATGAGAGTGTCAGTAATCACTGGGGTTCCACCTTTGGTGCTTTCAAACAGCGAACAGCTTTAGAAAATGACGAGAGGAAAAAAGATGACTTTTCTACTATATTATTGGCAGGGCCTGAAGCCGGTGTTGAAGAAGAATCATGTGGAGGTACCATTAATATTGTCTGCGCTCCAGAAGACCCTTCAAAACCACCCCCTCATCAATACAGCTATGCATTCTTCTCTGCCGGGTCATCTGATTTAGGAATCAAGGAAGTCAAAAAATCTCTGGAATTGTCTTCGAGACATGCTTCAACACAGGCGCAAGCCTTAGCTAGCCACCTTGCCTTATAAGGATTTTATTGGCATGTCGCGGTTATGAAATATACTGGGTTGCCTTGCTACCTAACAATCGGATTTAAAGTAGGGGCGAAGTGGGACGGTTTCATGGAAGGCATGTCGGTAAATAGGCTTTCATGTCGAAAAAGTGACTCTTGCAGTATATGTCTCGACTCCTTTTTTTAGGGAACGGTTCAACTGGTTCATAGGTCCCTTCTATTTAATATCGTATTGTTGGTCCTCCATCTTTATGTATTTAGTTAACTATATCTTGAATTTCGCACCTCAGAGTATCAAGAACGAAGGCAAATAGAACAGGACAGAAGTCTGAAGTGGGAAGTAAAGATCTCAATATTCGATTTCGATCTGCAAATCTACAAAAATTTATGTAAACGTTTTCCTAGACGTTTAGAAGCTGTAATTAAAGCTAATGCTGAATAGACAAAGTATTAAAAATTTGTAGTTCTCTGTAAAAGCTGTAGATATTCTATATAAAGCGTTGGGCAAAAACCGGAAAGTTGGGTGAAATGCACTCTACTAGACAGAACAAGAAGTTAGGGAAAACGTATAGTTTCTTTCGCGATTCTATCATTCGTATTTATTTTTGTTTTTTCCAAACCCCTGCATCCATGAATATTATTTTCTAGTACTAAACAGGGGTACATGGAGCATAACCAATATATACATATAGATTCACAGAGCGCAGAAGCTACAAAGACAAGAGGAGACAGGTGTGAAGATAACAAAGCAAAGCAGAGCCTAGATTAAGAAAGAAATCGGCAATAAAAAAAAGATATGTAGAGTGGAATTAGATCGCCTTGATGCCAAGTATAGCACTTGAAGCCATGGTGTCAATACGCGAGATATGGAATTGGTTAAGCGTAATTCGCTTTTTAAAATTAAAAGTTGCAGAGGAAAACGAATATTTTAATTGTTAACGATAAGGTGAAAAGGTCAAATCGACATCTAAGATGAAAGTGAAAATGTAGAAATGATAACATTTTGTGTTCAGGAAACTCAGATTTAGGGTATAACATAAGGAAATAGAGGAAGCTAGGTTTGAGAAGAAAAAAAGAGAACAGATCAAGTACATCCAAATAACAGTGGTATAAAAGTAGTTGAAAATCAAATATTTCCTCAAAGAGCCTCCGTGGCTGCCTCTGTGGAACTAGGGAGCAGTTGGGAGATCAGAGCGTTCTACTAAGTCTGATACGAAGATACCTAAATAATTATTGAACAAGAGAAGGAATGGCCCCATAGTCATGTCGTAGCGAAGCCAGTAAAATTTAATGAAAGAAATAAAAGGAAGAATAAAGAGAATAAAGTACGGAGCAAAGGTGATTACTATGTATCGGAGATTAACGATAACGAAAACAAAGAGAAAAAAAAAAGTGGGGAATTACGAGGGATAAAGAGGAGTAGACTAGTGCCGATAAGGAGGAGTATGCGCGTAGCTACACATTTGGCACTCCACTCAATCAACATCGGCTTCCTGATTAAGCTTTATCGTCCGTCAACGGGTTGCTACAACTACGGACCCTCCTTGTTCCAACAACATAAAAGGACGCGTTCGTCTGGAAATTATTTTTTTTTTTTCTTTTCTCCTTTGGCGGACTGCCCTACGGTGGTCCGCTCAATTAAGATTGGCTTCCCTTCAGCACATTGCGTCTTTCGGCCTATAACGTCAAAGGTTTCTACAAATCTCGATGCCCCTTCTTCGACAGCACGAGTGGTCCACGTCTTTCCCGTAATGATTGTTTTCTCAGGCGGTAGTCTTTTCCAGTAGTCTTCCCGATCTCCAGCGGCTCTCCTCAGCACATTGCTTCTCTCCGGCCCATTCCTTCAGCGGCATCTCTCAGCACATTGCGTCTCTCAGCCCATACCATCAAAGGTTTCTACAACTACGACACCCCTTCTTCTACAACATAAAAGGTCCACGTCCTCCCGGTAATGCTTGTTTCTTCTGGCGGCAGTCTTTTCCAGTAGTCTTCTCGATTTCTAGCGGCTTTACTCAGCACATTGCGTCTTTTAGCCTTATCGTCCACCTCACTTCCCCATCTTTAGACTGGATGGTTGGAATGTTTCTTCTCGCGTTCTTATCGCACTTCCTCTCGCGTTCTTATCACGCTTCCAAATCAAATAGGGTTTTTTCTTAGTCGCTCGCGGCTTTTTCCCTTTATTTTTTTATTCGTGTATGTATAGTGTCAGGTAAATACACATGATCACCAAAAATTTTCTACCTTGCCCCGTATTTTAGCTTTCATCGCTTGCTTCTTTCTGTTCTGATGTTCGCCTTAATGTAGGACTTAGATCAAGAAACGTTCAGTCATTCATTCATTCGACGGTTGTGGATGGCTTCGCAAAACACTAGTATAGGCGGAAGGACGACCAGTCAAGGTTTTCTCTGACGGACGCAACAGCGACAACGCTGCCTCAAAAGCAAAACGAGTTTCTCTTGACTAGTTAGTTAGTTAGTTAATATCAAATTTAAAGTCCTATGTACACAGTAACGAATAAAAACGAATACATATCTACAAGAAGTAGGACTATGATTTAATCTAAAGTAGACCCATTACAGGCGTTGCTGCGTTTTGTCTGGTCGTGTTTTCGTAGGGGTGCCGGATTCCCCTCCGGTATGGAGTGTTAAGGGAAACCCACTGAGCTGGAGGGCGTGGTTGCCTTGTAGCTTGTGTGGGGAAAACCTTCACAGGCTGTCTTCGGTTGAAGAATTCCGCTCATTGTAGTTAGTACCTGACTAAAATGAAAGAGAGAGATTCTCAACGTCATCAAGAACATCAATTAAGTAGATTTCTGCCTGAACTGGGTCGAAATAGAGTGTACTGTCCTTATCCTTGTACAAATTAAACTATCTGTCAACCGTCCTACTACGAGGTGAGATAGAATATCTTAGATAGCACTATGTACATTATAGGACGCTAATAAACGAATTCAATTCAATTCAATTCAGTTCTATCTGTGTGCATAGGGCTTTTGGTCGCGATGTACAGTTATTACTATCACTGCCATTGCTCAAAACGTATTGTAGGCTTTACAAGTGCGCAAATCGCTGCTTGATGAGGATATCTTCCTTAGGGTCGGAGTATAAATTGCATCGTTGTAGCAATCTCCATTTGGCAGTCATAACTATATACAGATGTGTATCGTTATAAATCACGTGTAAAGTCACCTGATCGGCTGACTTACGGCTACGTCTAAACAAAAACTGAGTACGTTCTACGGTTTAGTAGTGTAGTCGGTTATCACAGCGGATTCTGATGATTATCAAAAATTTCCGCTAACCCCGGTTCGAATCCGGGCTAGACCTAAAAAGAGACCTTTTTTTGATCTACTTATCCAAAAAATTGATACGTGATTTTTTTGCATGAGTGCAAATCAAGGAAAAAAAATGGATTTTTTGACCTCAAAATGTTCATCTAAGCACTATTTTCTTTTTTTTTTTTTTGTTTTTGCTATAGATCAGATCCAAAGAGGTCCTTACTCATGGATCTTAGTATGAGATACCAAATGCATCTGTATATTATTTGCTCATATATTTAGCATCCCAGTTTATAGGAACTTAATTGAGATATATTCATTCTCATTGAGCCTGATTGATATATTCCACCTTTCCATTCGAGCAAATTTCATTTCAAAGCGAATAATAAAAGAGTTGTGCAAGCAGAGTAATGAGTTTCCTATTTTAGAGTTTTGATAAGGACGCAAGCCCAGATATCTCTCCAGCCTAAGAACGGAGGGAGAAAAACACCACTTCGAGTCATTAATATAACCGATTACGCTTGTTGTGAACGCAGCAATGGATTAGTTAAAACAAGTTTATGCGAGCTTGCAAAATGACAGCAATTCTAAGAGCGTCAGTATGGTTGTCGTGGGGATCTTTTATTGAACTTGAGGTACTTCAATATAGGACAAACGTGGAACCCGTTCCACTCGTTAAACGTAGCGAGAAAGTAAGAGAGCTACGTCTTTGTGGCTCTGGAATTAAGGTATTAGGGTACAAGGAATTTGACAGGGTTTGATCGTATATCAAAGACAACATTCGGCCTCGACAATGAATGAGCCAGCAGATCAAGAGCCGATCGACGACGAAGAAGAAGAAGCAGGAACTATACCTGACGAATCTGAAGGAGCAGTCGACGAGGACATGCTTGTTAAGCTTCCCATATTGAGGCTACTACAAGGCCAGAGCTCTCTGGAGCTTTTCAAAGGCGCCGGCGATGAAAGCGTGAAACCTGCCGTCGACCGCTTGCCATCGACTGAACATCGCTTGCGACCCCATTACGAGGGAAGTGAGCGTTTTCTGCCCACTAACAATTTCTACACTTCGCTATTGTTTGATCCAACCATGCCCGTGTATGTGAATCCATATACAGTATGGTACAGCAAAGCGAATAACAATCGACCTCCAAGTTTTTCTATCCAGCAAGTGGATGAAAGGCAGATTGTCGTGGGGTCCGCAAGTCCGAGCAAAATCAACTCATACTTCTTTTCTCCTTTTAAGGTAGAAGATTTCTTCCTCTCGGCCAAGGAGTTTGATAGTTCATGCGAGACAGTGGTATCCAATTCTAAAGAGTTTTCCGTTGACGTGACTATCAAATGTAAGCGAGGCAAGCTTACGATTCCAATTGTGCAAGGCATGGGTTATGTTACTGCCATATATGAAGGCGATCTTTCTCCTACCATTAATACAGCTGGGCGAACTTTCAGACTGAGGGATTCGCAGAATACTAAAACTCAACAGGGATGCACTGAAATGCGGCTCTCCCTGAATAGTGGCCATGACTGGAATGTCTACGTATGCTCCGAAGAGGACGTTGGACTGCATCTGCGAAATGACTTCCGGATTGAAACCGGCAAGAAGGCAAAAAGGGTTGTGGTACAGCTTGTCAAGTTACTGCCCGAAAACAGAGGCTCCGGAGACATTTACTCGCGCCACGCTGGTACCTATGTAGAAAGCCTTCAACTATTTGGCTCAGCTAAGAGTGATGAATATCAGTACGGGTTTGATCCCGTCATAAAGCAAGCACCGGGAGTGCGTTCTAATGCGAGAAGTGCTTTACACTTCTTCTATCCCCACCAAGTTGCAAGCTACCAAGAATCGGGCTCCTCCAAGAAGTATGATCTCAAGATGCAATCTCCGACGCACGGAAGAATGACTGCTTTTGCTTTGAGCGGAAAGTTTACCATGACTGAGAAGACAAATCCTCGTATCACTTGGATTCCTTGGGGTAACAAAGACAAAGGCAAGTTGTACTTACGAAAAACCACTCGTGCTAAATTGAGATATGTGGCAAAGAAGGAAATCAATGCTCTGGATCCAAAACAATTTGACCATCCATCACAATATTTTGGAGGCAAGCTATTTGGGAAATATGCACTTATCCTGTTGACGACCAAGCTTGTGTTGAAGGATTCTGCATTGTCGAAAGTACTATTAGATAAGATGAAGACAGGAATGCAGATATGGATCGATAACAAGCACAAGTACCCGTGGCAATACGACAGGACATGGGGTGGTATAGTTTCTCAGGAAGGGATGAAAGACCCGGGTCTCAACTTTGGTGCGTCCTATTACAATGATCACCATTTTCATTATGGATATTTTATTCACGCTGCAGCGGTGATGGCATACGTCGACAAGCTGTCTGGAGGCAAATGGGGAGAAGAGAACCGAGAATGGGTCAATATGTTGGTTAAAGATACTGCCAATGTGGATACGGGGAGCGAGAGGTTTCCATTTTCAAGATCGTTCAGTTGGTACCATGGTCACTCGTGGGCGAAAGGTATAACGGAACCACTCTTCAATGATGGTAAGGACCAAGAATCATCATCTGAAGATACACATTTTGCTTATGCTCTCAAGTTATGGGGAGTGGTCTCAGGAGATAAGGAACTTGCATGCCGTGGAGATTTGATGCTGTCAGTTATGAAAAACTCGTTGAACAAGTATTACCTATATAAGCATGATAATGATGTTCAACCGCGTGGATTTATCCATAACAAGGTGGCGGGCATTCTGTTTGAAAACAAGGTGGATCATGTCACATGGTTTGGAGACAAGAGTGAATTCATCCAAGGAATCAACATGCTCCCTCTAACCCCTGCGTCAACTTTAATACGAGAGCGAGATTTTGTGAGAGAAGAATGGTCTGCCTATTTTGACAAGACGGATTCTTTCTCTATTGGAAATTGGGGTAGTATCTTGATGCAAAATTATGCCCTCTTAAAACCTAAAGATTCGTACCAGTTTTTCGGCCAGCCAAAAAGTGAGCAAGTGCTTGACGATGGAACAAGCAGAACTTGGGGACTGGCGTTTGCGGCTTTACTCGGAGGCTCACCCAAGGCAAAATTCAAGTAACTGAGTTTTTTTTATAATTTTTTTTTTTCTTTTCTTTTCATAAATGTATGATTCTATAGTTTATTTCTATTTACAAGACATTTAGTTCACCCTCACATATATACAATAGCAAACTGAATTATCTCTACTTTTATCTCGTTGGATATGATGGACATAAAATGAGGTATATGTATTATATAGTTGCAAAGGAGGGTCGGGAAGAAAGTGGTAAAACATGTTACAACTCGACGGCGGATGGACCTCAATTGAATATTTCGGTACCATTGAAAGGTACGGGTCGATACTGGGAAAGTGATCACGATAGAACTCGACGCCGGATGGGCGACCAGCTAACGTTTTGGTGCCGTTGGAATGGCAAATTGAACAACGCTACTACAACCGGAGCACGGGCCGATACAGCAGGCAAAGAAGTCGACGATTGGCCCCCAAGGATACAGACCTTTCGTCTTCTTTACACACCGTCCCCGGTTGTTTTTTCTTTTACACACAGCCCCGTTTGTCAGACTTTTACACACCGCCTTTCTGTTCCAATCTATTGCAGAAGCCCGCGAGAGGCAGCGCTACGGCCTCTCTGATTTTCACACCAATTTTTTTTGGCCAAAAACCACGTTAAATTTCCAAATTTTTTATTATATTTCCGATGTATTGAAAATTACTTACATAGTTAAATTCTAATAAAAATGGAAAAATAAAAAAAAAAAAATATTGTGGGGAAGCAGTTGTGACTGCTAAAAGGGCTTGCCCTTTTGTGGAAATGCAGAAGCGACGCACAAACCAAAAATCTCAAGGGTTGTAATGGGAGAGTCCACTCTATCCATCCACCCCAATCCAACGGTAACCACCAAATTTTATAAACCAAGTTTGGAAGACGATTTTTCTATAAAATGTCGAAAATTACCGCTGCCGGAGTTCGAGGAAACGTCAAGAGTCTATTGGAGGCTTCTGAAACAAAGAAGCGAAACTTTTTGGAGACAGTTGAGCTTCAAGTTGGTCTCAAGAACTATGATCCCCAACGGGATAAGCGATTCTCTGGAACCATTAAGCTTCCTCAAGTCCCTCGTCCTAACATGACCATTTGCGTTTTTGGTGATGCTCACGATGTCGATCGGGCCAAGCACGTTGGTGTTGATGCCATGTCTGTTGATGATCTCAAGAAACTCAACAAGAACAAGAAGCTCATCAAGAAGCTTGCTAAGAAGTACAATGCCTTCATTGCATCCGAGACCCTTATCAAGCAGGTTCCACGTCTTTTGGGTCCCCAGCTTTCCAAGGCCGGCAAATTCCCCACCCCAGTCTCCCACAATGAGGATCTCGGCCAGAAGATCACCGAAGTCAAGTCAACTATCAAGTTCCAACTTAAGAAGGTTCTTTGTCTCGGCGTTGCCGTCGGAAATGTCGAAATGGAGGAGGATCAACTTGTTACACAGATCATGATTGCTTGCAACTTCCTTGTCTCTCTTCTCAAGAAGAACTGGCAAAATGTTGGCTCTCTTACAATCAAGAGCTCCATGGGCCCACCATTCCGCATCTATTAAAAATTTTGTATAAATTATAATGTACATGCCCCACTTTACTGTGATGCATCTAATTGTTTATATAATTTGTCCGTATTTTTATCTTCTTCTTCTGTTTTTGTAGGCCTCATGTTCTCCATTGAACTGGGAGCATAGAATAGTAACAACACCCACCCCTCCCCCAAAAAGGTCACAGAAGCTCATTGAGTCTTTTTCTCGAAAGTTGGAGGAGAAAAAAGAATAAAGAATAGCGCAGGTAAATGAGCGAAAAAGAATCAGAGCAGGCGGTACCTGATGACAGTGGAGATCATCAAGTGGACAATGGATCTGCACCACGAGAAAGTCCCGAACCGTCACTCCCCCCAGCGGAGGATAATGAAGTCGCACACGAGGTAGATAATTTGTTCTCTGGAGATGAAGAAGAAGAAGATAATAAGAAAAAGGCTCCAGCTGTAGCGGATGATGATGACGAGGAGGAAGAACTGGACGAGGATAATATTTTTGGCGAAGAGGAAGAGCAGGAAGGAGAGAATGAGCAAGAGTGAGTAAATATTCGTGGCCATCTATTTGATTTTATCATATTTACTAATTGGAAAAAAAATAACAAACAGGCAAGGATCTAGCAGCGAAATTGAAGAGCTACGAGCGATTGATCTTTCTATCCCTCGATTCGAGTCATCCCACGAAACAGCTGAGCGAGTATTTACTGCCCGAGTACCTCCATTTCTCAACATTGAACCCCAAGCATTTGATGCAGATGTGTATATTGGGGATGCTGGAGCGATGCAGGATGCGGATGGGGCGAGAAATGCAGTTGAAAATACAGTCCGATGGAGATACGATCCATCGGGGGCTTTAGATCCTCATGACGGGCTTACAAAGAAACAGTCGAATGCACGAATAATAAAATGGTCCGATGGATCGCTCTCCCTCAAGCTTGGAGCTGAAATGTTTGACATTGCCACCAAACCAGCTCCTAATACATTTCTGACTGTGAGTCACGCGGCCCAAGAGGTGCTACAGACAGCGGCTGTGGTCACAGACAATGCCAATATTGTTCCTACATCTACATCATCCGCTTCACACAAGCGTCTTACCCAGCAGCTTGCAAAGAAGCAGGTCCGCCATTCAGGTGTTCGTAATTTTGCAACATTGGAAGATCCTGAACGAATCAAGCGAGATGCAGAGAAGGCAGAAGAGTCAAAGCTAAAGGCGAGACGGAAACTTGAGCAGATACGAGCTCGCGATGCTGGTGATGAGGCAGGAGAAACTGGAGGAGCCATTACCCGAAGATCATCACTTGGAGCTGGGATTGGATCAAGGCATGGTGGTGCAGATACTGGTGAATACGAGCGAGACGATTTTGTTGTTTCAACCGACGATGAAGAAGAGGAAGCACAAAGTGATGATGAAGAGGAAGAAGAAGAGGAAGAAGATCTTGAAGAGATTCGAGCAGCTCGATTACGCGATGTAAAGAGGTCTGGCACAGAAAAGTATAAAAAGAGACAGTCAAGTGACGATGAGGAGCAAGGTCAAAGCGAGCAAGTAGAAGAGGAGCAACAACAAGAAGCCCAGGATTCAGCTTCAGACTCGGATGAACAAATGGGGTCAAGAAAAGGAAAACGCAGGCGCATTGTGGGCGATGGAGATGAGGATGAAGACTAGTTTTAAAATTTTTGTACAATAGATGCAGTATATTTAAAGAGAACAATGAATTTGGAAAAAAAAAGGAAAAAGGAAACAAAATGAAAAAGCAACTACAAATAAATGTTACGGCTGGGACTAATGGGGCAAAACACAAGGCTGTAATGAAACCGAAGAATCAAAAAAACAATAAACTATGTGTTGCTCCCATGGATTTTATAGCCCAGGCAGTAGATATTTCAGTCAGAGGAGCAGGGAACGGAAGGAGATCCACCGAACAAGAAATTCTTCTTCAGGATAACCCTCAACTGAGCGACCTTTGTTTGCTTACAACAAAGTTGTCGCAGCCCCTCATATTATTTTTAAAATAGTGTTATAAAATTCTTTATAGAATTAGTATAACCACTACTGATGATGTGAAGAGAAAAAAAAAATTTCTGCTTCTCTTAGTTGGCTGTTTATATACGTCCCATCGTGGTACTACATTTACCCAGCATGCCCACATGTTCGGTATTCGACATCTATCTCCCAGTTTTACAGCCCAGCGTTCAATGGTTTTTAGTACATTAATATTCATTTGGTGTTGTAGAATTTAAACTAAAATTACAAGCAGTAATGAGCTCCAGAGACTTTGTGAAACATGCCAAATAACAAGAGAAAATTGAAATATGCATTGGGGGAAGAGAGGGAAAATAGCGGAGCCATGGAGAAAGGAATAATCTTCTCTCTTTAGGTCTCGAGACCATCGTCTCCCGAGACAAGCTCAAGTAAAGCATCGAGTTCAACAAAGTTGTCATGATTCATAGCAAATTTCATATGCTTTTTTGATTGGACGTGATGATCGAAATCATCAAATTTGTCTCTGCAATTCTCACAGTATCCAGGTTTCATCTCCTTTTGCGCCACGGCATCTCGCTTCACTCTCACTTGAGGTACAGGAGTTGGGCCTGCAAGACGTTGGCGCTTGAATAGTTTTCTCTTGAGACTATTTAGTTCTTTGGATTGCACTTGGCTCTCGGTCGCTCCTAGTCCATTGCTGTCTCCCGTGGCCACAGATCGTACCGCCGATGTAATGTTGGACATATTGATACCAGTAGCAACAATTTCATGTAATCTTTCCCCATCATCTGCAACAGTCTTGAATGAGGACATGCGCGGGGACCCTCGATTCTGCTCCTGTTGTCCGCTATTTTCCTTATCTTCGATATCACAAGGACCACCAGCAGAAGCTGCCGCAGCTGCCGCAGCTGCTTTATGAGTTGTCAGAACATCCACCAAGCGAGCCTGCTTGCTTGTAGTATTAGACTTTTGTGATAATTTGGAGGTATCGGAGATGACTTGTAAAGTCCTTTCCTGATTCTTTGTAGAAGGTGCAGCAGCAGGACGAGTTGGGTTATGCTCCAAAATAAAGGGGCATCGCATACTAAATCGGAACTGTGGCCAGTCTCCGTACTCAGGATCAGATACTTTTTGATATTCTTTCACCATGATGGGTCTGTATTTGCGGGTAAGGTCCCACACGTATACATATGGGCCCCGGAAATAGTGATAATCGTCTCTGCGGGCGCGTGGGTCTCGATCAGATGGTCCAAAGAGTTTTTCCTCTTTGAGAAGGTTGGATAGACGCGCTCGGGGGTCGTGGTTCTGCTCATGAGATTTGGAACTACCATCAAATACATTGTTGAGAAAGCGATGAAGCTCTAAGTAAAAAATAAAAAAAAAAGCGTTAGTCAGTCGTCTTCTTTTGGAATAGGCAATCATTAATTAGCGTCGTACTTTCAATAGTCCAGACTCGTATTTTGTTGGCGCGCGCTTGGGTGATAACATCTCTAGCTCCGTATTGTAGGTTGGGATTATTGGACCTTGTTTTTTCGTGTCAGTTGAATATAAAGTAGAGAAAAGTGATGCAGAGAAAACTAACCTGCTGGTAATTACATGCGTGACAGAGGTGTCAAAGAACTTTGCAATCAACTAAATCAAAGGAACGTGTCAGTCAGCAGCGAGTAAACTAAACAACGCAAGTAAGAGCAGCTTACCGCTCCTGATTGCCCCAGTTGTCTATTAAACTTTTCTTTGAGAGCATCGTCCTCAAAGTCAAAGTAAAAATTGCTAGTTGCGAGGATTTTGCGCCATTGAGCTCTCCATTCCTTAAGTTGTTGATCTGGATGAGAGTCTGCTGCAGGTAAGCGTGTGTTTGAGCCATTACCATCTAGATGGTGGTGGGTATGATGAGTATGTCCATTATTATTGCTTGAATTCGATTGCTTATGCTGATGAGGACGCCGGCGCGTTGCGCTATCCTCCTGGACCGTGATCCTGCGGTTATGGATGTGACTGGCTGAAGGTGGTGCAGAATTATCTAAACAAAGCCTTTTGCAGCTTGCATTACCATTACCTCCACTCATATTGTGTGACTGACTGAAAGGATCAAGTCTGGCTTTGTCAGCCAGCGGAGACGTCATCTTTGTCCCTCTGGTGTCTTGTTGGAATTGGTATATCTTTTGGTTATTTGTTTGTGTGTTTACTTTGGGAAGCTGCTGTCGTCATGGCAACACTCCCCTGGGACATAAAGTCAATAACCTGGTCCAGAAGATACTCATGCTCCATAATACGCTGGACAAGAAGCAATGGCATTATTCCCCAGATATTTCCTCCTTTGAGAGGTCGAATCAGGCATTGAAAAGTAGAGATGCAGAAGATTGCTCAGTCATCGCTGCCATAGTTTTAGTCATTCGACTGCGATGGCGACGTTCGTCGTACTATGGTGGATTAACTGTTGCGTCTCGTATATCTCTTGTAAGAAGAGGAGGAGGAGGAATATGTCATATAGCAGTATTCTATGTCCTTCAAATGTAAAGTAGATATATACTATAAAGGCACTCGTTAGCCACTGTAAATAGTTCCATTCTCTAAATTGTCAACTGCTAATTCACAACACGGGCGAGTTCTGTTCCTGGCCCCCGAAAAAAAAAAAAAAAAAAAAGCGAAAAAAAGTATAAATACATCGAACAGGACACGCCGATAAGGACGAGTTTGATAAAGGAGCAGCAAGGTCGAGAATATATCTTTCTCCCAAACGCACATACAAAAGGAATAGAACTACGAGATGAACATGCTCATCTCAAAAGGATCCAAATCCTCTGTTATTGACTGTGCAGGCAGCAGGAGGATCTACAATAGCAGCTGGCACATGACCACCTACTCTGGCCTGCGGCTGCTTTCTCGATCCCAGTTGCCACTCGTATCTTGCCACGGTATCCCACCACGAGCAGTGTCGTCATTGTCCCGGCCTAATTTAATAACTCTACCCATCAGACGTAAACCTCAACAGAGCAGCAAAATGTCGTCGTCGTCGTCTTCAAAGAATTCAAAATCAGATCAAGAGTGGCGGGATAAACTCACTCCCGAACAGTACAAAGTACTCCGGCTCAAAGGTACGGAACCTCCGTTCTCAGGCAAGTACCTCAAGTTGAAGGATAATGGAGTATACCAATGTGCAGCATGTAATCAGCCCCTCTACGAGTCTGATACTAAATTCGATGCAAGCTGTGGATGGCCAGCTTTCTACGATGCCATCCCCGGAGCTGTTAATACCCATAAAGACACTTCTCATGGTATGGTTCGAACTGAGATGACTTGCAGCAAATGTGGCAGCCACCTTGGTCACGTATTTGAAGGAGAAGGTTATGATACTCCCACAAATATCCGACACTGCGTTAATAGCGTCTGTCTCAACTTTAAATCCAACTAAAATTATTTATCTACCTAAAGAAACCCATCGTGCGGCGTTGATCCAGGCATATCATTTTAGTTTTTGGGGCATATTTTGAATTGGAAAATTGTAAAGAAAAGTGGAAAAATTCTGTAAAATTTATTTGTTTTTAAATAAGAATGTAAGAAGAAATGACAAAAAAAATTTCCTTTTTTGTTTCGTTCTCCTTTTTCTATTTAGCAAATATTTAGAGTTTCTGTTTCAAAGACTCAAAAAGCTCGACCGAGTATCCATCTGGGTCAAGTAGAAAGGCATGAGTCTTCATTGGACCTTCGGTAAGCTTCTCCTTCCATGTAACTCCAAACTGATCAATTCGGTTACACGCCGCTTTAATATCATCGACAACAATCGAGATATGCCCAAATCCTCGAGGTTCATCATTCCCGTTATGGTACTTGAAGTCCTTGTCTTTTTCAGTACCCCAGTTCCATGTTAGCTCCAATAAACCCTCACGGCCAGAAACGTTGCCTTCAGGTGAAGCAGCCTCTGGATAACTCTCGTATCCCAAAAAGAAAAGGGTAAACTTTGCATTTTCGTGATCAGTCTTTCTCAAGACTTTCATTCCCAAAATATCCTGGTAGAATTTAAGGGATTTTTCAGGGTCCTTGATTCGGATCATTGAATGATTGAGCTTGTAACTTGACAAATCTCGAGTCTGAGGAGGATTCTTGATTGTGGTGTCTCCAAGCAGTTCAATCCAGTATCCATCAGGGTCAAGAGCAAATGCTATATTATGTTGACGCCCGTCACTGAGACGTTTTTGAAATTTCACCTTTTCCTTTTCCAGGTCTGCACATGCATCCTCAACATTGTCAACAGTGAAGGCAATGTGGCCGAATCCTCGGTAAGGCTCTACGTTACCATTGTTTACTTTAAAGTTGGGATCTTTTTCTGAGCCGTGGTCATGGTGCAATTCCAAAACACCTTCTCGGTCATACCAGGCTCGCCCATGATTGGGAGCTTTTGGACCGTCAAACCCAAGAAGGTAAAGGCTAAAGCCTGCCTGTTTCATATCCAACTGGTCTAACAACGACATACCAAAATGCTTCTTATAAAAGTCCACGGTGACTTTTGGATCCTTGATCCGGAGCCTTGGGAAAAAAAAGTAGTTAATACATAGATATCAATCATCCTATAGTAATCTTTCTCTTACATGGTGTTATTAAACTTGTACTTCTTGATGTCCGTCATTATTGCTCTTCTAAGCATCAAATTGTTGATTGTATGTATGGGGATAAATAACGAATACTCCTGCTGTACAAGTCAGGACCATCCTTATGACGATGACATATGATGTAGTTCTGTATGGGTGCGGCTAGACCTATTGTCCTTAGTAACGGGCATAGCAACGAATATCGGTCAACACCCAAGCGAGGTTAGAGGTCCTTAGTGAGTAGTAGCTTCAAGCAGAGAGACGTGGAAACGTCCTTTCCTTTTACTCAAAAAAAATGCTGCGCCCAAATAAGCTGGCTGCAGTGTTAGCTGAGCCATTAGCTTCAGAAAGTATTGAGGGAGCGAGTGCTGTATTGTTGGTGACATCGGACGGGTCAGTCTTATCATCATCTGCTTGCAGCCAGCAAGCATCTCAGATACCCACCCACTGCTCTCTTGAAGGAGTTTTTCGGACGCCTTTAGATGATAGTGGGAGTGGCAACACTACCGGTGATGGGACAAGCTCCGCTGCAACTCCGAGATCTGGTCAAGGAAGAACCACGTCCAAGACCTCTCCTCCTTCTACTACCCGCTACTCCAATAGTCATGCCAGTCCAGACACGGCCATAACAAACAAAAACGATAATAACAATAATAGTAACGCTACTAAGAGTACGACAGTTCTTGTCGAGGAACAACATCAACACGATATAATACGGCAGCAAGAAGTCCAGTCACGGACTCGTGTGTTTGCATCCTTTGCTGCTTCGGCATGGAATATCTACTCAAAGTCATGCCAGCGCGCAGTGGCGGTTGCTCCCGACTTGTTTTCATCATCATCTGGGGAACAAAACCCTGCGCCTGTTCCTGGGACCGATCAATCAACTGATCATCAAAATGGGGATGAGGGTACCCAGCAACAATCCTCAACAACAACACCTTCCATTGAATGGCTCACAATAAAGACCCAAGATATTACATTCTTGATCACCCCGCTACTGCTGCAGCGTTCCGGTAGCAACAGCAACCAAGTCCTACTTGTAGTAGCTGGTCTGACTTCTTGTCCACTTGGTCTTATCCGTCTTCGAGCTCAAGCCCTTGCCAAAGTATTAACCAAGGAGCTTCGAGGTTTTACTCTTATCTGAATGAGAGAGCACAAATCATCATCAAATCATGTAAAAATAGTAGCACGAGAAGTAATCACTTTCCATAATAGCATAAGTCCTGAGACGTTGTAAAAAGGCAAAAAAAAAGTATACAAGATAAACACAGTGCGGCGTATCAAATCAAACAAACATACAGTACACGAGAATAAGCAAACAGGGTCAAAAGGCGATTTTTTTTTTTTTTTTTCATATTTCAGTAGTTTCAAACCTTGAGCCGTTCAAAAAATAACATTGTCATCAGCAAAGGGATTCCCCGAATCTGATCTGGTCAGGGCTGGTTTTGCCGTTGCTGTTGCTGTGGCTATAGGTTTAGACGAGGGGGGAGGGATCGGAGGAGGTGTTTTCTTTGTGATGCGAACCTTGCCCAATGAAGATGTTAATTCTCGCTCGTCTTGCTCATCGCTTTCAGAGAAAGATTCAAGTCTCGACCGATGATTACGAGATGATCTATTATATCTGTCGTCACTGTCTTGGGCCGCCTCCTCTTCCTCCTCCTCCTCCTCCTCCTCAGCTGATTCATCCTCAGAGTAAGGCTCGGGCTCGCTCCCACTATCTTCAGAACCGGTCTCTCCAGGAGGCCGGTTCATCCTATCAAAGGTTTTAAGTGCATCCACAAGTTCTTCATTTGCATGGATCAAAGATCCCAAATAATCTTCAGACTCGACCAGCTGGATATATCTCAACACTTGTCGTCTCAGAGTTCGGCACCTTTGAAATGCATTCATTACACTATCGTTGTCCGAAGCAATTTCTTGCTCTCGGTCCAGCCTAACAAGGGCATTTTTTAAATTGGTCGATGCAGTCGTGGCTTCTGCCATCACTTGTAGCATTCGCGGCCTTTCTTTATTCAAGTTGAAAGGAGGCAACCGCTGTGCAGTTCGAGCACGGGCAGCTCGTTCCGCAGCAGCTCGCTTCTCAGCCTTGGTTCTCTTCTTGTACGCCGATCCATTGCTACCCCCACTTGATGATGATGTGGTAGGTCTCATTTCGCGTCCACTTTGCGTTTGATGACGCCGGGAGTGTGTCGCTTCTTCCTGGCGGCGGCGTGTGCGAGGGGCAGACCTGTCATTGTCCACAGGCCTACGCCTAGCATGCTCATGTTCTTCTTCTTCTGGTTCTTCTTCCTCGTAGTCGTCGTCACTGTCTCGACCAATGCGAGGTGAAGCAGAAGCAGGGCCACGAGGTTTAACCACAGTTCGACGTGGGACCTCCCCGTATAAAGAAACCAGCCCCTGCATGCCGGGGGTACGAGCATAGGCAGTCGACCAGGCCTTGAGGAGAATTAAAGTCTTTTTGCGGACTTTAGGATTGACCTGTGGAGAAGTGGCAGTGATTTTTATTCGGTCCAAAAGATCTGCATCGCAGAAACTGGACTGAAATCGTTTCCCACCATTTTCAATCAGGGCGTCCAGAATTGTGAGAGCACGAAGTTGATTGTGGGGATTCCCATGTTTCAAACGTTTGCGAATGGCCCTTGCTGCTTCACTTGGACCAGTAGGTGCCAAACGTACATTCTCGATAAGTTCGAAAATTCCGTCGAGATCATCAACTTCATATTGTTGTCCAGTAAGGTGTTCGATCGATACTGTCACCGCCGTGTGTGGCTTATCATCCGATAAGAACCCCATGTGATTGAATTTGCACTGCTCCTATCGAATAAACCTGACAGAAAAAAACAACAACATTAGTATTAAGAGTCTTCTTGTAATTCATAACTAGTAAGCTTGTCTCTCTTACGGTTTAAACAATCTTATAGATGAGCGGCTTTTTCCCTTACGGTGGGTTGTGATGGGTGAACAAAGTTTGTGAGTTTCAATGTTAGCTTTCTCACGGTCACGTGCTGGATAACCACCCAGAATATAAACATATGCGGCGTCGTACGATAACGCAGTGAGCAAAATTGGATTCGAGTACGGTGAGAAAGCAGATTTCGATGAGACATATAACTTTTATACAAAATCATACATACGTAATAAAAAAAACATTAAAGGTACACAACGTAGAAATATGTCAGGTCTTTAAATCAGCAATGGCGGTTTCCACCGAACAAGTTGAGGCGGGGATCCGCAGGATACTGCTATCATTGGACCCCACCGAGTAGCCGATCACCTTTATCTTGTCCCCAAACAGCTCAGCAATCTCCTCCAAAGACTTGCCTCTTGTCTCTACCCAGAAGAAATATATAATCAACAAAAAGAAAACATTATAACCAGCGTTGAGGAAATAAAACCTAAATCCGAGATGCTCCATACCAATGGGAAGAACGAATGCGGATAAAAGTCCAAATCCACAATTGAAAAATCGAAACATAGCAGTTCCTGATGCTCTCGTTTCAAAAGGGTATATCTCTGCTGGATATACGCTAATCATAGGCAGTAGTCCGTAACAAACAGCCCCTTGAAAGATAAACATAATGACAATACTCGCCCAGCGACCTGCTAGTATTCCTTCCTGTTGAGATCCATAATGCATAATTAGTGCTCCTAGAACCAATAATAAGCTAGTCATGCACACCATTGCCCAAAAAGTCTGACTCTTGCGCCCAAATCTCTCACAGGTAGCGGAGCCTAAAATTGAAGTTACAACACTCCACGCTCCCATGCAAATGAGAACTTGAAACTGATTCCTTGGGGAATTAATCCCTACCAAAGACAGGGTCATACCAAGATAGTAACTACTGATTCCGCTTCCTGCAAGTTCTGCCATCAGACCCAGAGACAAGATAAGAATTAAACGGTGAAGATTGGGGGTCCCCTTGAAAATTTCAAGATGAAATGCTTGGTTTGATTGGTTTTCCTGACAAAGTATAGTTGCAGAGATCCGTTCCATTTCTAAATCCAGCAGGTCGGGATTCGTATAGACCCTTGCAAGTGCCTGTCGGGCTTCACTTATCCTGTCTTTGGATATGAGCCATCGGGGCGACTCAAGTTCGAATATGATGATGCATGTACTAAGTATCATTGGCGCTGCTTGCATAATGCAAGGAATGCGCCATGCCCATGTAGAGGTAATGGAGCTTGATCCATACGTGATACAGGCAGATATAAACGCGCCAATTAAAAATCCGCAGAAGCAAAGCCCAAGACCGAATCCACGAATATATCTCGGTACCGTTTCAGCCAGCAACGTAGTTGCACAAATATTTGAGAACTGGCACCCAAATCCACTAACAATGCGGCCCACAACAAACATGGCATCATTCTGAGCTGCCGATAGTATGGCGAGCCCAATAAAACCAATCAAGTTGCCAAACACAACTCCTAGCTTTCTCCCGTATTTGTCACACAGATACTGAGTGAAGAAACAAGACAGAATATTGCCTATCCATGCCGCGGCCGTATTGAGACCAATAGTAGTGACATTCAATTGAAAATAGTCTCGATATTGCGGTAGAATATTAAGAGACGCTATAACCATAGAATTGTATCCCAAGGCCTAGCAAACACAGCGCACCAAAACTTTAGTTCTGTACATACTTTTCACATTTGATAATTCGAATGCACTCACAGCTCCCGTCGCCGCCCCGCTACATAGACACAGGACAAGTCCCCACATACCACAGCAACATACCACAACGACTCAGGATCATCAACAGATAAAAAAAAAAAAAAAGAAACTGTCAGCGCCTGACTAAAGACATGTCTTAGGATGCCAATGACAGAGAAAATTTCGAGCTAGATCAAATCGAGAATGTTCTACGGTGCTCTTATCCCAAAAGGGAAATTTTCGGGACCCATCGGTCTGGGACCATTGAAAATTCGGAACGAAACAAAGCCTGACAGATCGTCTTAGCTTGATGTGTCAATCGAAAGAATAAAGAATATTATGATTACCAAGACGAATTTGTACTAGCTCATTTACTGCTCCACTGGTTGCGACATTAATTATAAAACAAGAACGAAAAAAAGTCTATTGCACCACCATACGCCTTTGACGCTTCAAACCTTAACAAAAAAAAAAGGAAAAAAAATCTGACACCTAAAAACTAAAAAAGATAAGAAAGCACTGGCTGAAGAGAAAAAAAAAACGCTGTAGATGAAGTTTTTTTTTCCAAAAGATAAGCGTCCTATTTTCGATAACTCCGATATAAGTACTTTTGTAAATGTGTGCACACTAAAATCGATGGTGCAAAAAAAAAAAAAAAAAAAAGTTAGACTTGCTCACTGAATAAGGTTAAGATTACTCAACCTGAGAGACAATTATAGCCCTCATGTCCTCTAAATTGACATTTTATGAAGTCTAATTGGGGGTTTTATTTTATTGAAGAGAGTATTGGGGGTTCATTCCAGATAGATATTTTAGCTCTTCCACAGCATAAGTAGCCCATCTCGATGGAATCTGCATCTGCTGAGGATCCGGATACGGCATAGTATCCAATTGGCCATGTAATTCGTCTTTTATTCGCCCCTGATATTGTTGTTGTTGTTGTTGTTGTTCTGTTTGCTGCTGCTGCTGCTGCTCTTGTTGCTGGTGAGATTTCCCTATTTGCCCCGCAAGCTGTTCAGTCACAAATTGATACTGACGAGAAGCCTCTGGCAGAGGAGCTTGCAAGTCGTCAATTGGTTGATCAAATGACGCTGGTGGTTGAGTCGGTATAGGCTGATGATATACACTGCGAGGTGCAGCTTTGAGTTGATCAATGACCTTTTGTAAATCTCCGTAGGCTTCGGCCAGTGCTGATTCACTGTTTGTCCCGTCCAGTAGCTGAGAACACACCAAATATAGAAGCCGATATAGAACAGTCAGTCCTCGTCGACATATTACATGAGTTGAGCTGAGGCTATGAAAAAAAGGAAGCGCATCCTGGACTCGTTGAATCTTTTTCTCTCGCTCGGGATCATTGAATCCACAGTCCAGAATATCCAAAAGGATAAAGGTGGCTGCAGAAAGAGCATGAGATGATATAACCCAATTCTTCTTAAAAAATTTTGGCACATCTTGAAAGACAATACCAAGCATCTCCACTGCGTCTCTCACAGCGTGAGATCGATATTTTGCTTGCCACTCGGGCTTGGGCATTACCGTGGCCAGTAAACGGTATACACTGAGAGTATCGAATCGCAGTTGGATGCTGAGAAGAAACCGCTGGAAATACATGGTTGTGGTCATTTTTTTTACCGTATCCCTTCCACTGAGTTCTTGTGGCAGGGAGCGGACTAAATTTTGTAGCTTTTTGAGGGCCATAAGCAGGTTATCGAGGTCAACATTTCTTCGCATAACGTAGCTATCGTGGAAATGCTTCCTTTTGATGGTTGCGGTTTCAATCATTATCAACAAGTATGAGGAATCCGAATATACATTTCGGGGCCTGTTCATGTCAGGAGGCATCCTGTAATTGGAAAGCTCATTGTCGAAATAATTCCCCATATTACTGGTAGTAAAATGCATAGGAGAAATGACAGATGGACGATTAGTATCTTGAAGCCAATCAATAACCACCACAGTCCACCAAAGCCTCCTGCTGAGCTCCCTATCAGCAAAATGTACGGCGTATCCGTTTATTGTACCATCCTCATTCTTGACCTGTGATTCGGCTTCGAATTTGTCAAAATTAAGACAATAGCATATCTGGATAACTGTATTTAAAAGACAGTCTCCAAAATTGACCCCCAAAAACCCATGAAAGCAAAGGCTAAGAACACAAAACGTCTGAACGGACAGAATGTCGGGGTATCTCATATACTCTCCCCTATGTAAGCATTCCTTGGAAGCAGCTGCAAAGTAGAGAGGTAGCCGATCCATATCTTCGGGAGATAGGCCTACTTCCGCTGCAAGGGTCTCGTCAGATAGGTACGTTCCACATGAAAGCATTGCATACCAAAGTGCACACCAAAGGTATGCTTTTCTCCCCCGGTCAATCTGGAGTGAAAGCCTTTTGGGAATTGGTTGTATCCAAAAGTTTTCGTGTTCAGCATAAAACTGATCTGGAAGGACTGCCATGTGAATGAACCGGAGATTTTCGAGATTATGGCGAATAATGGCAGTAGATTGATGATAATTGAGCTCAGGAGCCTGAAAAGCTAGACTTAGAAAATCTTGCTCTATGCAATTTCGATCCGAGAACAAGTCAAAACATCGGCGTGATATATCATCGTCCTCATCATTCTGACCATCGTCCTCTTCATCGATAGAAAGGACATTCACCAGACCTCTAGTTAAAAGATTCAAGGCGTCATCAAAGCTGCTTGGGTCTAACTGTCGGGCGAAAGACGCTGCGGTAGTACCAGAAGGAATGGGCGAAGAAGCATCTGAGATTCGCTCAGATGAAAGGGCCAAAAGCTTTTTGGAGAGATATTCATTTTCAGCTTCTAATCGGCATATGTAATCGAGCTTGGGGTCGTTGTTGCGGTGAGATTGTGGACCTACGTTCCGGAGAGAGCCTTTGACTACAACAACTTCCCTAGTACACCGTCGTGCTTCTCCTCGAGATATACACTGATTGCAAGGAATCTTTTTGTCGCATTTGGTCTTACGTCTCGAGCATTCAATACAAGATTTTGGAGCGCGTTGAGTTCGACGAGGGATGCCTAGAGTGGTAGCACCAGCATTAGTAGGGATACCGATTGGACTTGAGTTGTCAACCGTGGAACTGGAATTAGATGAATCATCAAAAGAATCCTGGGCTGGCAACATGATGAATTCAATGCCCTGACATCAGATGACTCACTGGTATAGCGTAGCAGTATAGTGTTGTCCAGCAGAGCGATGCACGCCAAAAACTACTTTAAAAAATGAAAACTTGACTTGTGCCTTTAACCGCGAACGGTTGGCATATGGATTAATTCGGTAAGTGGCAACCAAATCGGGATTGTGTTTTCTCAAAAAGGGGCTGGTGCAACTGCTTGATCAACATAGTTTCTAGTACAGGATGCTCTCATAACACTATAGTGTTTACTTTGACTTGTTAAACTCTCATTAGCGAAGGAAAGCCAGAAAACATGTTGCAAGATCAAAGTTCCGCTCTAAAGAGACCGGTTGATTGTTCGAACATGGACTAAAACCAAGAACATGGGTAGTGGATCTTAGCTCCGAAGCTTACGGCCGGGAATGGCCATGCTAACTTGTAAATCCCAGAAATACCCAAGCTTAAATCCGAGTCACGTGCTTGGGTGTTGAGGATTAGGCAATGTCCCAAGCGGCCGTAAAAACTGGTTGCCACGACACCCACCCCGGATTAATGACATTTCATTGACGTTGACAACTTTGGGAGAACATGTCCCTCACATGCTCGGGGCTTAACCGCCAACACCGGAGATTATAAGAAGTTGAAAATAATTATATATATAAGTACTAGAACTTGTTCAAAGGTTTAGAACAAACTCATCTACTCTATAAAGCGTCTTGAAAGTGTTTGCAGGAAAAAAAAAAGAAACATCCAATAAAAACAAAATGCCAGCTGTGACTTCTTTGAACGGAAAGGTTGCCCTCATTACCGGAGGTGCAAAGAACCTTGGTCGACTCTCAGCATTCGAGCTCGCTGAACTTGGAGCCGATATTGCTATCCATCATCATAACGATCATACTGCTAAAGTGGCAGAGCAAACTGCAGAAGAAATCAAGTCCAAGTTTGGACGTAAAGTCTTCATTGCCTCGGGAAACCTTGCAGATGAAAAGGTTGTGGAGAAGCTTTTTGTCGACACTAAAAAGGCCTTGGGCCGAATCGATATTGCTATCAACACTGTTGGTAGAGTTCTCAAAAAGCCAATTGTTGACATCACTCCCAAGGAGTTTGAGGACATGGACGACTCCAACAACAAGTCGGCATTCTATTTCATCCAATCTGCAGCTAGGCACGTCGAGAATGATGGCAAGATTATTACTATCGTGACATCTCTTTTGGCAGCGTACACTGGTCTTTACTCATCTTATGCAGGTACCAAAGCACCTGTTGAACATTATACAAGGGCTGTTTCTAAGGAGCTTATGCCTCGAGGCATTTCAGTGAATGCTATTGCCCCAGGTCCAATGGACACTCCTTTCTTCTACGGGCAAGAGACCCCCGAGGCGGTTGCCTTCCATAAGTCTGCTGCTCTCAAAGGACAGCTTACTGACATCAAGGACATTGCTCCCATCATCACTTTCCTTGTTACCAAGGGCTGGTGGTTCAATGGACAGACTCTCTTTGCCAACGGTGGCTACACTACCCGCTAGTTCTGATTATATTAACCTTTTGTTTGTTTTGCTTTTATGGTTGAAAATTATGAAGAATTTGTGATTTTGACTAGATGAATAAACTATAAAATATGAGAATATATATCGTTAGTTTGCACAAAAAATCTCAAGATTAGAGTGACGTTGGGTGGGGAAAGCTTGTGAAAACCCTAATTAGGTTTAGCGGCTTTGAAAAACTTGCTCACTAGCCCGTCAACCTTAAATGTCTCGATGAGTCGCGTATGACAAGCTATGTACAGTACCAGATGATGATTAACGCAGAAAAAAAGGTGACAGGGGATCTTAATTGGTAGTAGGGGGACATAAATATGGTAAAAGAAGATGGCGATATCGAGCTTAAACGGGCATCTGAAGAAGAAGCATCATCAATTTCGCAATTGAGAAAACGACTCTGTACAAACGTTTCCGGATTATTGCCTCGTGATGGTGTTGTTTTGAAGGATATTTCAAGCAGTCCGATTCTTCGAGTTTGCTCCAGAATTCATGAGGTGCTTAGGGCTGTCGCCGTCTACCCAACGGAACATCTCATCATTGAGTTGTCCGGTACGTACAAACGCATTAGTCTAGTAAGTAGTAAGAGGTAAAAATAAACCTAACAACCCATATCCCAGCCAAGGTTAGCCAATTGCAGACAGATAGGGTGTTTGTCAAGGATATGTACTCGAATCGCAGTCCTGTTATTGAGGTCCTAATCAATGGGTGTTGTCTTTGGAGATGTTCTCCCGTCATGGAAGGCCAATCAATCAGAATAGTTGGGGCCGTCAAGTGCTCTGCTCCGTCGGGGTGTGCTACTACTACTCCTACTTCCCACTCAGCAAGTCAAATTAAGTTGGTTGCCCTGTCTGTGGATTCATGCGATCGGCTGCCTAGTAACGACAAGGCCATCTCCTAAACTAAACTGCTCTGCACTATATAGAAATCTTTTGCTCAGCTTATATAATTTTGTGTGCTGTATGTATTGTCATTTCCCGTAGTAATTTGTGTGCAATCGTCATTTCCCCGAGATCAGCAAAAGTTTGAGCCGCTCGACCTGGATCCCTCATTACAATACAAACTATGCCGCCAACAGTCGCGGCGGCCAACGGGGCAGCAAAACGATTTTGTATCATTGGTAAAATACAGCGGAAACGACATGTTACGTTACAAGACATACTGACATTATTGTTATATAAATTAGGTGGTGGCATCTCCGGTCTAACAAGTGCATGGTACCTATCCCGACTTCTCAAGCGTAGAGGCCCGTACGCAGGTACTGAGGAAAACTGGAATGACGCGAATGCTCCCATCACTCTATATGAATCGTCAAACCGATTTGGTGGTTGGCTTCAAACTGTCAATAAGAATGGCTTGACTGTCGAGCAAGGCCCCAGAACTCTTCGCGGGAGCAATAGTTTTGCATTTTACCTGGTAAGCTTATCAAAAATCCCTTTTCTCTTTTCTTCCTCTCTTGCCTGTGCTGACCTTTGTTCAAAATTACAGGCATACGAGCTGGGCCTACAAGACAAGATTGTGACTGTTCCTAAGAGATCTCCGGCCGAGAGTGCGTATATCTATTATCCCGACCATCTTGTACGGGTGTCACCTTATCCCAAGTGGACATCAATACTTCCCTTCTTTGGAGAGCCCATTCTTGTTGGGGCGTTCAAAGAACTACTTTTCGAGGGATCCAAGCCCAAACTCCATGAGCCTTATCCAGATCGAAGCGTCGAAACGTTCATCAAGGAGCGATTTGGACCTCAACTTAGCAATCTCGTCTCGGCCATGTTTCGGGGAATTTATGCTGGTGATATTGCCAATTTGAGTGCAAGGAAAACAATGCAATCTGCATTCGATGGTATGGTCAAGTATGGCGACCTCGGTACATATATACAGGAATCCATTGTCAAGCGCAAACCAGTCCTGAAAAAAGATGCTACGGATATGAGCTTACGTTCAGAATTCAGCTCCAACTTGAATTATTTCAAAGAAAATGAGCTACTAAAGGGGACCACCGCCGTGTTCTCGTTCAAGGACGGTATTGAAACCCTCACCAAAGCGCTTGTAAGCGAGTTGGAAAAGGATCCTTTAGTGAGAATTCACCGCAATACCACTGTGAACAAGATTACACCTCATATCAACCAGGAGGATGAACAAGTATCAGGAGTCAAAGTTGGGATTGTGACTGAAAACAAAGGCCAGTCAACAGAATCGGTATTTGATAAAGTCATTAGCTCGATGCCTCATAATAAGATGGGGCAAGTCTTTGAATCTAGCCTTGAGCCTGCCGATCCTTCTATCTATCCGGCTGATCCAGCCAAAATGTTATCAGCCATACCTTACACGAGCGTGATGGTAGTCAATATTCATATAGCAAAACCGGCATCTGAAGTATTGCCTGTTAACGGGTTTGGCTACCTTCTCCCTAGAGGCCTTGATGAAATGGGTGGGAACCCCGAACAAATACTTGGGGTTGTTTTTGACAGCGAATCTTTCTCCCGCAATTCTGGAACGGATTTGACTGTAATGATGGGTGGCTATCTGTGGTCAGACCCGTCAGAATATCCTGACGAGCAAGAGGCTATTAACAGATGCAAAACCCTGCTGAAGCGGCAGATAAACCTTGATCTCGACAAATTTTTATCACAAGATGGTTCGAGCGTCAAATTCAATGCTGTTCTACAAAAGGAGTGCATTCTACAGTTCCCTGTAGGGTACATGGATTGGCAAGATATTCTTGACCGGTACTTGACTGATAAGTTCAATGGCCACCTTGCGCTGGCAGGATCAGCCGTTATTGGCCCCAGTGTCGACACGTGCATACAGTCTGGTCTCCGAGCCGCTTGGCGATATGCAACCGGCGACAAATTCACTGGATGTAAATACTAAGATCACCAAAAGCAAAAGAATCATAAATTTATAGTGTACTCGTCATATCACGTCATGAGAGGGGGGGTAACTCTTTTTCAAGAGCCCGCCATAGTATAATCTTGTTAGAATTAGAAAAAGCAATCATGGGCTCCGTTCCGCTATGAGTGTCCAGAGCCAATGTTTTGTACGATTCATCTTAATATGGTTTCATCTCGTTAGCAAAGCAATATAGTAAGAATAAACCGAGACATATGAGTACCTTTAGGAGGATCCATTTTTAGCCGCTGCACTACTTGCTTAGTCTGGACATCCCATATATAGACATAGCCATCCTCAGAACCCGCAATCCTAGAGATTTTCAAGTTAGATGTTTGGTTTTTTTCAGACACAATGAAATGGCAACACAAAACTTACACACAAGGGCGTCCATAGATAAGAAAAGAACAGAATCCAACCGCAAGGGTATCTTTATGGCCTTTGTAGGTTTTGACCACCCGATTATTAAAATAGTTCCAGAGTCTTAAGGTCGAATCCAGGCTGGCGGTTAAAAGAAACATGCTATTTGGAGAAAATCGAACGGACGTGACTGCAGTCTTGTTGTCTGCAATTAGGGTTTTGAGACAATGGCCAGTGGATGCATCCCATAACCGACTTGTTTGAATTGTTAGGCATTTGTAGAAACAAAAAAACCTTGCTTCTGCACTCACATTAAACCATCATAAGAGCCAGATGCCAATATTGTGCCATCTCGGCTGAAATCGACAGAAGTCACAGGATCCGAGTGAGCTGGAAGAATTCTCATACAGGTTCCTTTCTTAACATCCCAGATGCGAACAGTTTCATCAAAACTACCAGAGGCTAAAATATTGCCTTTTGGATTGAAATTCACACACAATACAAAAGCGGTATGGCCTACCAATGACCTCAGCGTTTCAGCCTAACAATGTTAAAAGACCACACATAATCACATTGAGATCAACCCTCTTACTTTGATAGGATCCCATATCCGCACAGTCTTGTCGTCCGAAGCCGAAGCCACAAACCGCGAATCGAGAGTCCAACACACGTCTGAAAGGCCCTTTTGGTGTCCTCTCAACACCTCCTGAAGATTCCCAGTAGAAATGTCCCATATTCGAGCAGTTCTGTCGGCTCCTACCATATTGCGTGTGAGTATTAAGAATCTCGGGGTAAATTCAGATCGCAAACCCACTTACCAGCACTGGCTACAAGAGTGCCACAAGGACTAATTTTTACACTAGCCACGGGCCCAATATGACCCTCCAATGTGCAAAACTGTTGAAAAGGTGCAGCTGGAGTATTGGTGTCCTTTGACCATGCACTTGGTACTTGCTCAAGCTTTGATCTCTTGCTAGGTCGCTCATCTTGTTCCATTCTGCCACCCTGGTGCTTCTATATCAAAAGGGTTCCGCGGATGCTGAGCATCTGTCAAGGATTCTGCCGGGTTACCTATACGGGGTGTGTTTTGATAGATTGATAAAGTTACGCTGGGAGGGAGTTTAATACAAACTACCACTAAACCCATTCAAGCATGGTCGGGAAAAGGTAGACGAAGCTCAAGGTCATCGAGTCAGAACCATAGTCCGATCCTTCAACCGAGACTTAGTTGGCTTATAACGTCATGTCGATAGGCTGGCTTCTTACCCTCATATTTGGGTTCTCGGGGCTTGTATTCATTGTTCTATTTGGGCGACTGCCGCGATACAGGTTGAGTTGACACGATTTGCTATTCAACTTGAGAATCACAAAATGCTAACTTTGAGAGAATAGGGAAACCTTTGTCGGCAAGCTGCATACTTTGCTATGCGTTACAATTCCAAAATTACTGGTTCGGGCCGATAATGCCCTGACTGGAGGCAGGTTCCTGTGGGTTTTAAGGGTGTCCATAAACTACCTCATTAATGAGCCAAATTGGTTCATAACGGTGCGCGATTCATGAACGTTTCTCTGTCTTTTTGACTAATAAGTCGATATATAGGTTTTTTATGCCACCATCTTGTGTTATTGCCTCTGGATCTTCTACAAATTTTCTTGGAAGCATATCACTTCTACGTTCGAAAGGTCAGTTGCACATTTCCAATGGTTGACATCTCCATCTCTGACAGACGACTTATTGGGCCAGATTTATTGTCATTTTTTTAACTGTGGCCCCGTTCATGTCTACGTATGTCGCCTGCGTTTCCAATCCTGGGTATTTGAACATAAAAAATGTGGACAAGGCCATCAATGTGTTCCCATACGACAACATCCTTTATATTGCCGGTCACGAATGTCGAACGTGTCATATTCTTAAACCTGCCCGGAGCAAACATTGCCGGCTATGTAAGCGGTGCATTGCAAAGCTCGACCATCACTGTAAGATACGTTTTATAAGGGGAAAAAAAAATACCCCCAATATTTCGCTCACTCAATCTTTCCAGGTGTATGGATCAATAATTGCGTCGGGTATTCCAACTATCGATACTTTTTGTTATTTCTAGCTACACATTTTGTTGTTCTTTGCTATGGGGTGTGGAGCTTGAATCGCATTCTTTCAAGACAGGTCGATAAGTTTATTCAAGACAATCCCGACCTTCCAGTCAAATGGCTTCGGCACAACATCTGGTGGGTGAGTAAAATGTTTGTTTATTGTAATGGAATATGAGCTGAGTGTATATTCTTCCAACAGACGGTGATTCAAAGTACTAGTGAGGAGAACAAGAATCTCGGAAGTCTAATGATAATAGCCACTCTTATAATGCTAATTATCATTGGCCTTCTTATCCAGCATATTGTCTTCATTTACCAAGGTGTGACTACCAATGAGACACTCAAGTGGGAAGGCATCAAATATGAGGTTCAGCTGGGACGGCTTACAATATATGACAATAGTTTGCTGGACAAGGTAGGAATTCAACCTGATGGTAGGGGGAGTATAATAATTCAAGATCTTGGTGATGGTAACAGCCCTTCGAATGGCAATAGCAACGAAGAAATAGACGGAAGCATGCATCTCACCCATCTCAGTGAGAATGGACATAGACAGCCTTCCGACGAGCATCAAAGGTTTAGATATAATCGCATGCTCACAGAGGATGAAATGCGCCTCATTGAAGAGCTGCAGCTCCACCCAAGGAAACTGAACAAGTTGACAGATATAGATAATATTTATGACAAAGGATTCTGGCAAAATTTTCTCGAAGTCCTATTCCCTGTGCCTCTTGATAGCTGATATGATTGGCTCGGTAGGCTACTACAGCATTGTTATACGATTCTCTTTTAATTCAAAGTAGTGTACAGTCCAAGTATGAAGCAAAAAAATAGCTTTACAAACGCCATGACAAAACAAGCTGAAAAATAAAAATAACAACAAAATAAAAAAGGATAAACCGGAAAACACGGGTTCTGAAGTAAAAAATAAATAAAAAGACACTCAAGTGAATCTGACTAGTAGCCAGCTGGATGTAAGAGTAAGCGCCTTGTTTTGGCTCAGGTGCAGCACTGACTTATCAGTGAGAAAAGATACCAGTATATTAATCTCGCTGCGAGACAAACCACCACGGAAGAAACGCTTGTCTAATAAATCAAGAGGCAGCCCTGGGTGGTTCAATACATAGAACATAAGCCCCTCCATCAGGTTAAACAGAAGATTCTTATTTACCTGTCCCGAGACTGAGACCCATGAGAACTGACAAGGCTCGTAGTACTCAACTTCGGAAGAAGGTAACCCGATTACTGTCAGTGGATGTAGCTCTTGCCACCTGGGACCTCTCTTGACAACAATGTCATAGTCGATAGACTCCTTATCAATTTGCTTGGATGAATAGTGAGCTGGAATCTTTTGAGATTCAGAAATGGAACAGAATACTGGTCGAGGCTCTTTCTCAGGCCACGACCTGTCAAACTGAATGATACCACGTGCAACAAAATCAATAAGCACCATTGCAGTACTACTTGGAGGCGCACGCGAAATTATAAACCCCTTATTCTCTTGATGAAGAATATCTAATAGCGTCATGATAAACTCACCAGCATCTTCGAGTATATTAGCGGACGGTTTCACCTTAAAAATGGAATGGACTTTGTCAATGAAATCCCATTTAGACTTTGGAGCACTATTGTCCCTTACACGGACAATGACCTTGCGTCGGCGCATCTTCTGAATCGTGTCATTCAATTTGGCTCTTTTCGCTTCTCCTATAGTTTGGCTGAATTTCCCGATCTCTTCACTGAACAGGTCATGATTATAAATGAGAGACTACAAAACCAAACATTAGCTACTATAAATGCATTCATGATCCTTTAATAAACTTACTCTTATCTCGGTCGCCTCGGGTGTGTCGATGGAATCGTCGCTATTAAGCATTGACTCCTTTGAAAAAGATAAAAGAGCCATGGCCTCCCTTTCTTTACTATAGGAATGGAAAGTATTTATTCGGTCACTGATGTCTTCAGAGGGACAAGAAACAATGTCATAGATCTTGCGGATTGTATCGATGGAGTCAGGAAGGTTTTTCAGATCACGAATCTTTGCATAGCTAGCCTCAGTATCTCTCCAATAATGGACGAACCCGCGAATGTCGTAATCAAAATCCTCAGCTACAGTGAGTTTTCCTGCCCGGTATGCTGGAAGGAATATTCTCTTCCATCTGGTAAAATATTTTTCTTGAACTGACGAATTAAAGTCGGTCTTCTTTAGGTCTCGGACCTTTGCTTTGATTTTTGAAAGAGGAATGTCTTTGAATAACGCCTTAAGCTTTGCCCATTCGAAATTCGCCTTTGATAGTGAACAAACTATTATGACCCCACGAAGAAGGGTATCAATTTCTCTAGCACTGAACTCATAAAGGTTTCTTTTTCTTTTGGTAGTCGGCTTGGTGAGGTTTTCAGATTGCGCCTTGCGCATTGTCGCACGAAGATCTTGTCTTGCATTGGTTCTCTGAGTCTCTTTCTTTTGTCGAATTGCTTCTTTCTTAGCCTTAATCTCATTGGCCTTCTCAATAGCTTTCTTGATTTCTTGCAGTCTCACTTTGCCAGCTTCCGAATACATATTAACATTTCCCTGTACAACAGGTCTAGGCTTGAAGGTGGCGTAGGGGTTATAAGCCTTTTGTTTATCAATTGTGATTTTTTCAAACTCCTTGACTCGAGGAGAATCGAGAGGGATGCTAGAGTCGATAATAATCCATTTGACAACTCGATTTCCACTGCTCATTTCGACCGAGACGGCGACCTTATGGATCAACCCTTTACTGATCAAAGATTCAAGATCACGGTACATAGTCGCAGAATCCAGCAGATGCGAGGGCTTATATGTAGAATTATATATATTCTGGAGTTCATCGCCGGCTCTCAAAAGCCCTTCGTGTTTGTTTAAAATTTCCATGATCCTCTTCTGTCTCTGTTGCGCCGCGAACTTGAGCCCTCCTGTAAGCATCTTAGTAAATTGTGCAGAGGATTCTGCTCGTGTAGTTGAAGAAAGCAAACGGGGCCTCCCAGGCGGCCTTGGCGATGCCTCAAGGGTTGAGAGTGCGGATGGATCTTTTAAAGGTGATGATGAAACGTTTGGCCGCGAAGTCTGCTCACGGTAACGCGACTTGTAAGCTCTGTAACGATCGAGCCCAGAAAGAGTCTTGGCTCTTTTCCGGTCCTCATCAAGATTGTTGAGTTCCGGGGTTGAAGCTTTGCGTTTCGTTTCATTTGCATCTTCAGCGTGTAAGAAGGTTTCAGATCCAGAGGGCAATTGATTCTGAGACTCAATATACTGACTTGCAGAGGTCAGTGCCTCTATCGGGCTTTTTCGAGGAGATTGCGCGATCGCATTTGGTTGGTCGGACGCCATTGATTCCATTGATGCGTTGTGGTCATCGTTATGATTATGATTTTCACCTTCGAGTTCGATTACTTCTTGTGCTGTAATTTTCTCGCTCGGCTCAGCTTCATGCTTTGATCTAGATCCTTGTGTCTCAATCTCAGTCGTTTCTATAGGTTCTTCCTTCACTCTCTTTGATGAAGGAATTTCTGGTTCCTCGTTACTTGGAGTGACTGTTTCATCAGAGGTGGGGGCAAGGTTTCGCTGTTGTGGGAGAGAAAGTTTCCTTGGGCGGCCTCGTTTTCGACGCGGTGCAGAATGAACAGAGCTGGCTTCTGGAGTAGGCGGAGCAGGAGCTTCTTCGTTTGGAGTAAGTTGAGAACTGAGATCTACTCGAATCTTGGTAGGTGGTTCGTCGATCGCAGTTGGCGCAGGAGAAGTCTCAGGAGTGGTGAGAGTCACCTGAACATCTTCCTGAGGACGAGCCTTTTTAGCCTTTCCACGTTTTTTAATAGGGCGGATAGGCTCATTGGTCGCTTCTTTCGATGACGAAGCTTCTCCTTCTGGCAACCGTGCGGGTGTACTACTCTTTTCTCCATCAGTGGTAGGAGCGTCAGGCGGTAACTGGTCCAAAGGTTCAGTTTTAGGCACTATTGTCTCATCTTCAGGCCTTGGATACTTCCTTGGTCGTCCTTTTTTCTTGGGAGGGAGTGATGGGGAAGGATGAGCAGACGCTGCTGCTGGTGAAGATACTGCAGACTCAGAAAGTAAATCTTTTGCCGGGCGGGGCGTGCGTCCTGATTCTTCGCGGAAAAGGACATTGAAGTCAATACATACTTGGAAGCGTGGAAGATGTTGCTTCAACCTCTCTCCCCGAAAACGATTGAGGCGAATTTGCAATGATTCCCCAAACTCAGAATCGCCAATCATTCTGGAGATCTCGCTGGATTCCATTCCTTCTACTAGAAGATAATTTGCTATTGTGAAATAGCGATAAAAGTTTCTTCTTGCTTTAAAGTCCTGGCCACGCATTAGAGAAAAGGGCCCGAAAGATTGGTTCTTCTTCGATTTGCCCTTGTTGTCAAAAGCCGGGATTGTGAGTTTATCTAGGAATGAGGTAGAAGGTCTATAAAAATCCCAGCCCATAATAGCAGTTGTCAGTCGCATGGAAGACACACCTGAGGTAGGCCTTGAATTGACAAAGTTATAGATTTGCACATCAGGGGGCAAAAATAACGAGAAGCTCGGCCTTGCGTTGGTGGAAGGCACGAGTTGAGAGCCTCTACCGTCTGACATTTGATCCGCGCTCGATTTTAAAGCAGATATCGCTTCCGGATCTAGCTTCACCTCCTCATTTTCCTCTTCGATTTCGTCCTGCTGTTCGTCCGCCCCACTTTCGTAAGAGTCATCGCTGTCATCAGACAAGTCTTCAGATTCATCATCATAAAACCCATAACTATTATCCTTCTGTGCTGGTTGCGGAGCGGCCTTGACAAGTTTGATGCACGGCCATTTGTACGTCCTACCATCTATTTCTGTCTTAACAGTTAAAAGGTTAACAACACCACGGATTTCCAAATCGACAATAATACGGTTGAAACATTTGCGATGGGTGGAGTCTGCATGGAATCCTAATTGATTTCTCAGGTCGAATTTTTGTCTGAGGCCATCTGGTGCGTTTTTGAGGGTATATATGATGTCTTTGCGCAGTTGTTTGGTATCGACCTTTTTCACGGAAGAACTTCCTAAATGGGCTTGTATTTGAGGCACTTTGGTGTCATTAGAACCTAGAAAGGTGATGAGACTAGTTCTTGCTTTGTTGTGAGTGACTGGGACCTTGGAGACAAGATTATGATTCATCAAGGTCTTAACCCGCTGAAAAAGTGATCTCGGGTCTTGGCCTGTCCGTCTGGCAATTTCTGTTGCGACAATTCCGTCCGGCCCTGCCTGAGCTACGGTGCATAGTACCTCGAAAGTAAACCCGACAATCTATTACATGAAGATGTCAGCAAGGTATTGACGTTTTAAGAAGCCTTTTGCACGTACCGCTGCTCGAGCCTCAGGAGAGGGTATTAGAGCTCTTTTCTGTGCTTCTTCAGAAGCAAAAAAACGAGCGTCATCGCCGAATTTATCCACTAATTGTTTCACACTCTGACCATGTAAATCAGACACTGGAATCTAATTTCAGTAGACATTCTCATTCAGTATTAACTTGACAGACAGAAAGAATGACTATGTACGTACACTGTCAGACATCACGGTCCCCACACTAATATCATCTCCCGATCTCTGGATCCATCTCCACGCAGTCTCGGTAAATGAGCTTGACACGCCTGGTATGAATTTTCGGATAGTTTCATCGAAACGAGTTACGGGTAGACCTGCAAAAACACAAAATCAGCAAAAAGCCAGTAAATACAAACAAAACATAACCCACCACTACGCCCTGAGTAGGCAATTGCCGTTAGAACTCGCTTCAGTATATCATCTGGAGTCAGTAACATGTGGAATACTGGCGACCAGCTTGGCCTGCTGTCTGAATTTAGGGTGCAATTAAAGTTGGGAGCTCATCTCCCAATATAAAAAGATTTGTCACGTGAAAACTATAAAAGGGAGATGACATTCACTGAAACTCACAGAGGTTGCTGTGCATGATGCGCAGTATAAAATTGGTCTACGTTCCTATACAAGATGGCCGTGATGTAGAGCCCAAATTGTGGAGAGTGATTCATATAAGTGTCAAGGAGTCTAGAAACTTATTAAATGGTGTTGAGTGGTCGATCGACATAATAGTTACCAGCTTACCAAAGGGAAACAAGTAGTCTAAACGTAGAAAAAAGACTCATTAACCCTGTGAAAAAGCCTACATGACAAGTAGTGATTTTAAAGTGGATGGCTTAATTCACAGGGCGTAAATTCTGCTCTGGAATGCGGATATGAAGGCCGATTGATTATTGGTAATCGATCGTCAGTTTATTATTAATGCTGTAATAAGCCCCACAACTTAATTGCCCCAGTCAAACCTTGAACCAATTTCTCAGCCCGAAGCGCCAGACAACACAGCCTTTAGATAAGTATCTTTTTTTAGGCTCAAAACAAAATGAGTGATAGTGAGACAGAGGTTCAGAATCACAGAACTGCAACTAAGAGTGTGGAAGAAGCCATTGAAGCCCTTTCACTAGGCGCCGAGGAAGCAAAGGTAAGCAGATAGTCATATTCCACGGACCAACCTGTACACTGCTAATCTGCCATTCATTTATAGAAAACTGACGATTTTATCGGGTACTCTACCTTGATTGACATAATACTCGACAAACGGGATAAATACTCGGAACGGGAGAATGTGTCCCTGCTACTAAAGCTCTATGACATTCTGTCTGAAGATGTGAGTATCGTCAAAAGGACTTCTTATATTGTCTTCTTCTAACGTGGCTTTAGAGTGAGTTGTGCTACTCGGTAGCTTGGGATCTTCCCCAAATTCTACTGCCGTTCCTAGGGTGCCCGCCAGGAGTGACTTTCAATGATTATTCAACCAGAACAGAGCAAACATGTCGTCGAGTAACAGGCCAACTCTTCAATCTTATTGCTGATCGAGGAAACCCAAAGGAAGTGTTTTTAAAAACCACAGAAGCGATGGCCAGTCTCGACCTTTACTCGGAATATGCTGATGAAGAATCTCATGAGGACGATCCTTACATTGGGGATCGTACCTGTGCTCTTAAATTCTGCTCGTTATTATGTGTAACCCTCCGGGGTAAGCTGCTGATTGATTCAACTGGTTTCCTATCAGGTGCTCTTTACTAACTGCTATTATAGTCCTAAGGCGAATCAAAACGAGATACCCATCGCGGTTCATCTCGACTTTTTGTACTGCAGTCTTGTCATTTGTCTCTAGTAGCTCTGTTCGCATGCTTCTGCAATGTCATCGGCTCGTTCTCAGGAAATGTTTACTGACAGTAATTCCCTCTCTCAAGGATCTTGAAGGAGAGGGCATCGAGCCGAGCGAGTCAATGCACTGTAGAGGCATTCTCCAGTCATACATTACATATCTTGCAGAATTTGGTTTCCAGAAAATGAGAATATCATGGGATAAACGATACTTTACCCTTATACGACCTAAATTAGGGCTCCCCCCAGCGCCGCAAAATGACATAGATAACGTATTGGAAGGATTTGACAGGTCAGCCGTTGTTGAGCTGCTAGGTCGCTTTATCGAATGTGCTCGAATGCTGGATATGACTCGCGCAGAGATAGTTCACTTTCTACTCAAATGTAATGCACGAGAAGGTTGCTCTTCGTGCCTCATGGCAGCGGAAAAATTTAGTGGATTGTCCAAGAGGGGCCTCATGATTTTACTTGCTCATTCGACGTTTCTTGATCGCCCTGACGATCTCAACTTTAGTTTCCGCGACCTTTGTCGCGTAATGACAGAGGTGATTACAGGGCAGGACCCTGCTGAGCCCAACCTAGGTCTCGAAGATGCCATTATATTTCTGTCTGAGTACCTTTGCGTAAGGTATTCTGCCAGAGAAATTGGAGCAGTTCCGGCAGACCAATTTACCCAATACATTCAGAGGCTGGACTTTTTATCCGTATCGTCTTCTGTTCCTGAATGTGCTCCGATCGTGCATAGGCTTGTCTCATACCTCTTGAATCAAAGACTTGTTAGCTATAATGAGGAAGAGAATGAGGAGGATCGAGAGCGCAGACGCTTGGAGGAGCAAGTCGTCATCTACGATTACATCAAGGATGTCTTAACTCACTGTCCCTACGCAAATTTGCAATCTGCCTATATATCAGATCTCAAAAGTCTATTTACAGCACCATCCACCGGTGGATCATTGGCCTATACCGCTGATAGGCAGACCGATTTGCAAGCTTTAATTGATAAGTTATTGAGCAATTCGGAATCAGCAAGTACAGCGGAAGACGGGGAAAATAAAAATGATTTGCCAGAGTTTAATGACGAGGAGCGCGCTGTATTGGCTCTTGCATATCTAAATTTTATCACTGTCATTGGAGCTGAAGACAAGGAATTTTTGCATCGGCTCAAAGACAATACCAAGCAACTGATTGATGGTTTATCCTCAACACCGACGGACAACAACGAGTCAAGTAATGAACCCCAAGATAATTTACCCCATCTCCTAAGGTTAGCGCTTGATAGTCTTAGTTCAAAGCATAATCTCTAACAAAATTTTGCTGTCTTTTGTGTCAAAACATTTCATTTTTTCTTTCTTTTTTTGTCTGTTATTGGGATTTTTACTCATTTCTCTTCTCGTCTTGCGTTTCTATGAGGTTATTAAAATACACTGTACAGCGGAACGTTCCTTTATTTTTATTTCTCGTCGTCTCATGTATTCACTTATTGAAGAAGCCGCAAGGGTCGTATGTGTGCAGCATTCGTTATATTACGGATATAAAGCATTGATTATTGCAAAAATATATAGAGGAAACTATACTACACGCCAATCATAATATCAAAGGAAAGAAGACAAAGAAAGAAAAAGAATGGGAAAAAAAGACCAAGCCAATAAAAACAAAAACGTAAACGTAAACGTAAACACGGTCTCTCCTAACTTAATTTGAGGAGCTACTGGTCGTTGTCAAGTACCCGACTTGACACCAATCTTTAACGGGCTGTAGAAAAAAGAAGTATGTTAGTCGACTGCAAAAAAACAAAGACTAACAAGATTGCGTGTTGACTGACTAGACAATTCAAATACTTGCACCATGAACATGTGTTTGATCCTCGATAGAAGAGGGCGATAAGATACGCCATCATAAATACTGAAAGACCAAAGAAGACTATCCGTACTATAATCCAGAGATACCATGCTTTTTGGCGCCCAACAAATACTTCGTGCACTTGTAAACCATTATATTGACTCCGCGTCCGTCGTCTAATTTTCTTGCGAAGTCGTCGTGGGCTCCGTAATAGACAGATAGCAAGGCACAATCCCATTAGAAACCCACCAATATGAGCGAAATTGTCAATACCAGGTAGTAAGCCGATTGCAAACGACAAGATGATCTCAATGATATATCCAATCAACGTTCTCGTCGGCCTCTCATATTGTGACCAATTGAAAACAAGATCGGTGACATCTACAGCCAATATGCCAAACAGAGCTCCGGATGCACCACTGTAAAAGGTTAGAAAGCTACAACTACAATAGAACTAAATTTGAACTTACCAACTAGCAAGGCCGTCTGGAGAGAAGTTGGCTCCGAAGATGTATCCAAAAATTCCTGAGGCCATGTAAATGAGAAAGAATCGAATATGTCCGATCGTCCTGCAAATATAACGTAAGAAAGAGCTTGATATAGTACTTCTGAATATTTTTACCTTTCGAGAGCAGGACCTAATCGCAATTGCAAAAGAAGATTGAAGATAATATGAATGATTCCCGCGTGCAGAAAAATAGGGATGATGAACCGAAACCACTGGTTTGGTTCCTGATTCGCCTTGAATCCACTAAAGCCGCACAATTCTGATAAAGAACATACATCTGTATCTGTAGAAGTGGAATTTGGACAGGGGAAACTATTCGCAATTGTCGAGTTGTCGGTAATTCCTAACAAGTAATGTCTGAGTAAGAGGATTGTAGAACAAAACACGAGCATTCCTGCGTACCTTCTATGGTGTGCATACACGGGGTAAAACGAGCACCCATATTGATGAGGACATAAGTGCTTGGACCGATCATTGGGTTAAAAGTCGGTTTCGTCTGTATTGGCGAGCCTGTCCTGACTCCGTTTGTGATGAGCTCAGCAATAAAGACGACCACCTGGACAAAGCTAAGAATCCATACGATCCAGGGCCAGTTGCGTTGCCAAAGCTTTTTCTTCTCTTCAGTACCATAGCCGTCGTCAATAAGCGTGGTTATAATGTGTGCTCTGGGGTCATCTTCCTTGTAATAGGGATCACTATCCCCTGCTCCGCCGTACGGCTTGCTAAGGTACGGGTCAAAATCAATTACTGGCAAATAGTCACCTTGATGATTTCTGTGATTATGACTGTTCCCGGTACCGTTTTGTAGGTACGTTATAGGCGCAGAATTCTGGTTATTTATATCTTTCGTTTCACGATACGAGTACGTTGAAGAGTAAGCCTTTTCAAGGGGGTCAGGATGTGCAGTCATTCTTTCATCAATTTTCTTAAGTCTGCCAACTCTAGCCAGTTCAGCTAAGTATCAATCAAACCCAGACAGATCCTACTCGCTTTCAATGAGATCAGAGAATAAGTGCGTCGATCCCTTTGAACCTCTGTCTATTTTTGGAGTTGTATCCAGGAGAAAGACAATTGACCAGGTCATTGCCCCATTAGGAAAAAGAAAAACAACGCGGCTTGTAAGGCGAAGAAGAAAACTTTTGACCTTGCCTAAGTAGGACAAGTGCGACGCGACTTCTCCCGCCCAGTTCATGGTTCCTGGTAAATGACATTAGACAGATGAGACAACCACGATATAACAATAATTGATGAAGAAAAGTGGTTTCGAGAAACAAAAGAATAAAACAAGTTATGTATTCAGCAAATATCGACTATATCACCATTACTCCGCACTGAAAGACAAGAAAAGACAATATTTCACCCAAAATGCTATTTAAATTAAAATTACTCGTTATATGGACTCGTAGTGGGCCCCTGCATCGCTGAATAAAAGTTGGTAGCGTAACCTACATCATTGGAGACGGCTTGGGAGAAATCTGATGGTCCACGGATAGGAGCAGCTACCCAATCCCATTGACTAGGAGTTGACATATTGAGACCCTGCTGTAACGCAGGCTGCAGTTGCCTTTCTTGGAAGGCTGAAGAAGAACCTATTGATTGCGAGTTAGAACCAGTGTGTTCAGCGGCTCCGCTATCATTAGAGTGATGATCATCGGCTTCTTCATCTGAATATTCTTCGTTATCTGGATAGGCTACATTTGTCGCAGCAGTGATGTTGCGTCGCTCTTGAACGACAAATGGTAGACTTGCAATGGAGGCCTCCAATTTTTCCAGGGCCCCCACTAGCTGGGTAGACCCCGAAGAAGATAGACGAATCATCCATCGGTAATCCTTTAAAGCATTCTGATAAAAGAGAGCCTCTTCATGGGTCTTGGAAGTCACAAAAAGGAGAGCAGCAAAGCTACCAATAATAGCATAGTTCGACGGAGCTGATGAGTGCCAAAATGCCTGCACGTGTTCAGGTCTGAGACTATCGGCAAATTCTAGAGCTGCCGTTAGTCGTTCGCGCGCAGCATAGCGGCAAACAGAGACGAGCTCCAGATGTGAATCAGGCTTAAGTGAGTGTATTATTCGACGATGTAAAGTGATCTCAGTTGCAAGATAAGCCAACCAAAGATATCCATTAGAAGAAAGCTGTCGACTTTGGATAGATTTCATGGAAATTTCAGCTGGCAAAGACTTAACCCACTGCCGCAATCGGACCTGAATAGGTTTCGCCTTGTCTAAGATGTCTACCGTCTCTATCAAAGTTTTCATCGAATTGGCAGTGTAGAAAGTTTGAAGAATAAGGTCCACAAGTTGGGTTAGATAGACCATATGCTGAAAAATAAGCCTTCCTTTGGACAGATCACTGCTTCCATCTACATCGGTCTCCTCCGCAGTTTTGTCTGGAAAATCCTCGTTGGAAAGATTACTGACGAGCCAGTTATTCTGAGTGTCAATGTGAGAGGGCCGAGAGTAGTTAAGAGCATGCCATTTATCCTGAACAAAGACCGCCCATGCTAGTCGACGTCGAAGGCCTCGTTCCCATCGAGGGATTTTCCAATCCCTGCAGTCGTAGTAGAGCCCCAGTTCTTCGGCCAGACACACAACTTGAGTCACGAGAGACCAAGTTGCAGTTTCGGTGTGGCGTTTTTGTAAGAGAAGTAGACCTGCCTGGACAGTAGACAGCTTTGGAATTCGTGAAAAACTAAAAAAGTGTTTTAATGCAAGCTCGTCAAGCTTTTGGACATCGGGTTTCTTATCTTTGGGCAGATGAGAAGCATAGGACCACCAATTCAAAGCGAGAGAATAAACAGCAGCCAGTAAAGGAGGAGAGAACTCTCTGTGAGATCTGGCGTATTTCTCGAGAAAGACTTTTTTGTGAAGAACAAGAAACGAAGGATGTATTATTCGAAAGTACAGATCCACGAGGGTCTGGCCGTAGGGTTCAACAATGGCTTGAATCTCGTCGCATGCACTGTGAACTTTATCGATTCCTTCAATCCGCGAATCATCCTCCATGACAAAGATAGCGTCATCAGCAACCCTGCGAAGCCGGAAACCTGGGCTCAGCTCTGTCTCGTCTTTTTCATCAAATTTTGCTTGGGCCAGTACTGAGTAGTCAAGTTCTGAAGTTGGACCAACAAACGAAGCGCACCTCGGTCGTTGCAACCCCAACGTCTTTTTAAGCAAGGACGGCCCTTTGAGCGAGGCATAGTCTTCAACTTGATTGTCTTTGGGCCCGGACGTTTGCTTCGAGTTTGAATTGCCTTCAGGAGCATTATCCTTTGAACGTCTCCGTTTGCGCTTCGGGCCCTCAAGAAAAGTGCATGATCGATTTCGGCTCTTGCAGGTCAGACACACGTTCTCGTCGGGTAAAAATATGCACTTTGTCCGCCGTGACCGGCAAGTGTCACAAGGTCTGGTCTTGAAGCTTCTCGATCCTGCCGGTAAGAAAAACTGTCGGTTGTGATGGTACTGAGATTGAGAAGAAACGGTACTATCATTGCTGTTGGCCGTATGCTGTCCGCCCGACTGCGCAATTATGTGCTGATTTACATTTACCTGGCCCACATTATTATTACTGTTGTTATCCCGAGTACCGTCTCCATTAGTTGCGGTCGGACTGGGGTCACTTCCCGGAGTATTTTGGATCGGTCCGTACATGGAGCCTGCTTCTCGTGCATTACTGCTATTAGAGTTATTGGTTGAGTCAAGTCCTTTCGGATCGCTATGATGCGAGTCAACTCCCGCTGTATCTGTAGAAGTCTGCCTGTCACTACCGGGCTCTGAAGTCCCAGTTCGATGACTATCTGAATCGATCAAAGCCCGGATATCATTCGGGCCGTAGAAGGGCCTTGCCATAGCCACCTGATCTTCTCCAATATCCATTACCCACCGTATAGGTAAGTCGTTAAAAAAGACTGCCCTATTTGTAGTCTTTTTTTCTATTTTTTTCCCCGTTTATTTTTTTTTTTCCTCTGGAGTGGAGATGCCCGAAGTCCGAGTAATAGCAAACTTCTAGGCTATTACTCAATTGGGAACAAAATCGAAGCGGAAATATCCAATTAGGGAAAGTGCGACTTTACTTTCGAGTAATCATATAAATTAACTATAGGAAACAAAAGTATAACAAGGATAAACTATTTCAACCACCACCAAATAACGCTCTAAAATAATAAAAAAAAGAAACAAAGCAATTTCGTTTTCATGTGGCAGAGTCGAGAACAGCTACAACATCGCCAGCCTCAACGAAATCCCCGTTGGCAAATCGGATTTTGAGCACTTTGCCAGGTTTGGGACTATTGACCACCATTTCGGTTTTCATGGCTTCGACTACTATGAGAGGATCTCCCTGTTTGACAAGATCGCCTGGCTTCACAAGACTCTTCCAGAATCGTCCGGTAAAGTCTCCATATACTTCGAAAGCTGTCTCTGGGAAGTCGTCGTCGACTGTTGTAGGTGTTGTTGACTGCTGCTGTTCATTGGCGATCTGGATCAAACGGGACATATCTTCAGTGCCCTCCATTAGAGTAGAATTGTATTTGTCAATGGACTCTTTATGTTCCTTGAGCCATTCGCTGTATTGAGAATAGTCAAACTCCCCGTCTCGGATATCGATTTTGTACTGACCATGCTCGACGTCACCAGCCATGAGGTCCAATTCAGCCTCACTGACTGGGTAGAACTCAACCACATCAAAAACGTTCAGTAACCAGGGTCTGTCCTGTTGTCCAAGGCAAAGCTTATCCCAAATAGGAATAGTTCTTCCAATCAACTGGTATCCGCCAGGAGATTCCATGGTATAGATACACATGTACATACCTCCCAGACCAACAGTTCCGTTGGGTGTAAAGGTCCGAGAAGGATTGTACTTTGTTCCTACAAGACGTTGCCTGGGATCAAGTGGAACAGCACATGGAGCTCCCAAAAACACGTCTCCCAGACCCAAAACCATGAATTTAGCTGTATACATGAGATCCTTCACCCTATTGCGGCTATCAAGGTGGTTAATCTTGCTGATGAAGTCGACGTTGTTAGGCAGCCATGGTGCTGTTGAACGAATGGTCTCCTGGTACCGCTTGACAGCTGCCAATGTTTTCTTGTCTTCAAAAGCCATTGGCAATTTAATTGTGCGGGATGGAACCTTCCACCCTTGTGCTGATGTAATTGTTACTTCCAAAGAAGCAAGCTTCTTTACCAGTTCTTTTTGGCTGATCTTCTGACCATCATAGGTAATCAACACAGACCTCACACCGGGAGACAACTCTAGAACACCGGAAATATTCTTTCGAATAAGATCGGAAAGAACATAGACACGGTAGTTGAGGCGGATATCAAATACATTCTCGCCATACTCAACAAGGATATATCGATCTCCGGACTGTCGATAAATAACCTTGGGATTTTCAGCAGATTCTGCTCGTGAGTACAAGACTGGATTCTCGAGAGGGACGGGTTTCAAAGATGGCAATGAACCAGATAGCTAGTTTTTAATTCAAGTTAGTATCGAGCGCAAAAGGAAAACTTGTGTTTTATGGATCGTCTTTCTTACCTTCTCGATGGATTGATCTTGAGTTTTCTTAAGTGCAATAGCTTCGTCGAAAGAGATGAGAACAAACTTAATAACGTCACCAGGTTTGGCCTGCCCCACCTTCCACATCTCTGCCTCAGCAACAGTGACAGGACAAACAAAGCCACCCAATGAAGGTCCGTCACAGGTCAAGATGACAGGCTCATCACCGGTGAAGTTGATGGCTCCTAGGGAGTAGACATAGTCATGAGCATTTGAGGGATGAAGGCCGGCTTCCCCTCCGTCAGGACGAGCCCAGGTCGGTTTAGGTCCTGTGAGACGGACACCGAACCGGTTTGAATTGTAATGGACTTTCCACTCGGATCCAACAAGGTTCTTGATACTATCCTCTGTGAAAAAGTCTGGACAAGTATGTGGCCCAGCCAAAACGCCAACATGCCATGTCTTGGAGTAGGTAGGAATAAGACTCTCCTCAATAGGTTGTGGATCAGCAATCGGAGCGGGAATCGTGCAGGAGGCTACCTCAGGTTTACCGAGGAAGAGCACGTCGCCAAATTTGAGAACACGGCCATTGTAACCACCCATATTTCCAAGCGCAAATGTCGATCGACTGCCAAGATATTCGGGAACATCGATTCCCCCGCGGACAGCAAGGTAAGATCGGCATCCACTAGTGAGTTTACCTACGGCAAGAGTCTGACCAGCTTTCGCCTTGATCGGCTTCCAGAATTCAATAGGTTTGTCATCCAAAGTTGCTTGAGAGGTGCCACCAGTAAGAGCAAAGATACAGTCGGAATGGAATAAGAAAGTGGGCCCAATCAAAGTGCATTCAATAGCAGGGGCCTTCGAGTCATTACCCACGATTCGATTGGCAGCTCTGAAAGCGTAATCATCCATAGGGCCAGAAGGTGGGACACCAACATGCCAAAGGAGCTGCCTGCCCGGATAGTCTTGAACTGTGGTATAGCTTCCAGGAGTGATCACTTCCAGAGCGTCAGCTTGATAATGGTAGGAATCAAGGAGCTTAGTAGCAACTGCGCCCGTCTTAAACATCTGAGATGAAGCAATAGATCGCAGATAATCGATATTGGAAACAACACCGGCAATGGTGGTTTCATCAAGAGCTTTGAGAAGTTTATGGAGGGCATCATCTCGATCTTTGCCGTATACAATGACTTTTGCTAGAAGTGGATCAAAATTAGATGAGACTTGTACGCCCTTCGATACCCAAGTGTCGACGCGGGCATCAGCAGGGAAGACAACGTCGGTCAAGAGTCCAGGTGACGGGACGAAATCCTTGACTGGATTTTCTGCATAAACACGAGCTTCCATGGCAGCGCCCTTGGGTATAATGACCTGTGAGAAATCCGGTGGGGTGTCTGCAGCAATGTTAAGCATCCAATCAACCAAATCAAGACCTGTCACTTCTTCTGTCACGGGATGCTCAACTTGTAGGCGAGCATTCACCTCCAAGAAATAAAACTCATCCCTTTGAGCATCGTAGATGTATTCGACTGTGCCGGCATTCTTGTAACTCATGGTCTTGACAAGCATTTCAGCAGATTTTCGAAGAGCCTGTCGAGTTTTGTCTGGCAGATTAGGTGCAGGGGTCTCTTCAATGACCTTTTGATTTCGCCTCTGCAATGAACAGTCACGTTCCCCGAGACTGATTGCGCCTCCACGGCCATCGCCGAAAACTTGAACTTCGACGTGTCGGGCGTCTTTGACGAACCGTTCTATAAACACACCCGAATCATTAAAGTAGGCTTGTCCCATACGGCGAACAGAATCAAAAGCCTTGATAAGTTCCTCATGACTATCGCACTTTTGCAAACCGATACCTCCACCACCAGCAGTGCTCTTAACCATGACCGGATAGCCGATTTTTTCGGCAGCTGCTTCCGCCTCTTCAAGAGAGTTCAAGAGTCCAGTACCTGGAGTCATTGGAACCTTTGCCTTTTCAGCAATTTCACGAGCAGAGTGTTTAAGACCGAGCAATCGGATACTTTCACCAGACGGTCCGACGAAAACTATACCAGCCTCAGCGCAGGCATCAGAGAAATCAGCGTTTTCAGAAAGAAATCCATATCCTGGAATGATGGCCTGAGCTCCAGTTGATTTGGCAGCAGAGATGATCTTGTCAATTCGCAAATATGTGTCTGCAGCACTTGTGCCGTCGAGGTAAACTGCTTCATCAGCATCGAGAACATGCTGTGCGTATTTGTCTGTGGATGAGTATATGGCGATTGACTTGATGCCCAATTTCTTGAGAGTTCGGATGATTCTGACAGCTATTTCACCTCGATTGGCAACCAAGACAGATGCGAAAGGCTGATACGAAGGATCAACACTCTTTCTGTAGGCTCTCCAGCCGCCAAACTTTGTGATTTCTTTGGCTCCATCATATCCAGCTTCTTCGCAAACAAAACTCTTGACCCATGTTCCATCTTGAAGTTCTACCGAGCCGATTGCTAAAGGCGGTGGTACAAAGGCAACAAAAGATCCAAACAGATCAGCAGAGATACTCCATACCTCAATGTCGATTGCAGCCCCTCCGGTTTCTCCTTTGGTGCATCGCTTAAGACCAGGCTTTGCCGGAGTAGTATTTGGAAGATCAAAGAGTTTATAGTTTGCAGCTGTCTTTGTCCGAGACTTGAGTGATGCATTAACTTTCTGTAGCTGCCAATTGAGGGACATGCCAGATAAATGGGAGCCGACAACAGCGAGATCAATCTTTGGAGGGACAATCAGTCCTGGAATACCGGGCAGCAAGCGATCGCCACCATCGACTGGAACTTTAGTGGCACCAAGCTGCTGGCGGGGATACTTGTCGAGGAATCTCGAAGCAAGCTCGAGTAAAGCATAATCATCGAATTTGCGTCCAATCAATGTGACACCAAAAGGAAGGCCATCAGGACGGAATGTGACTGGAAAGGCAAGTGCAGACATATCAGCAAGATTTACAAAGTTGGTGTAAGTTCCTTGCAAGGAATTGACGGCGATCGGTTCCTTTTCAACTTCTGCAAGGGTTGGATTAAGAGGGCATGTGGGTACAAGAAAACCATCGAATCCAGCAAATTGTTTCTCAATTTGGCGTACGATATTTTGTCTCAGATATTCATACTTAAAAACATCTGCCGCGTCAAAAGACTCTGCTTTAAGGATAATTGTACGGACAGTAGGGTCCATCTTTAGCCCATCTTGGGAGTTGATAAACTCCTTTATTGCCGTATATCGCTCGGCAACCCAAGGGCCTTCGTATAGACAGGCGGCCAATTCAAACAAAATGGTGAAATCCGAAGGTACGATTTGGACTCCGAGTTGTCTGAATTTCTCGACTGTCTCATCATAAAGCTTGCCGTTGTATTTGTCTCCATACCATTGAGGATCGGAGGGGATAGCCAGTTTTGGCTTAGGGCCCAAATTTGTGTTCATGACAATTGGCATTTTGCGAGAGTAGGCATCTGTCTCATCATACTGGGCCAGGATGGAAAAAAGGAATTGAGCATCACCCAAATTGAGAGTAAAGATGGAGACACAATCAAGACTTCGGCATGCCGGGACAACACCAGTACAACTTAGGGCTCCTCTTGTAGGTTTCAGCCCTACAATATTGTTAAGGTATGCAGGGACCCTACCAGAGCCAGCAGTGTCGGTGCCAAAGGCGAATGGAACGAGTCCTCTACCAACCACAGAGCCAGATCCTGCAGAAGATCCTCCTGAAACATGTTTGTCCGAGAAAACACAGGTTGTCTTGCCATATGGGCTTCGGACCCCGACGAGACCTGTCGCAAATTGATCTAAATTGGTTTTGCCAACAACGATAGCACCTGCTCGCTTGATTACTTTAACAACAAAAGCATCCTCTTTTGGGGTGTAAGCATACTCTTGGGAGGCAGCCGTGGTTTCGAATCCAAGGGCATCTATGTTATCTTTAACAGCGACAGGGACACCGTATAAAGGCAATGTCTACATTGACGTCAGTTGCAAATAGGGAAAGAAGAAAAAAAAAATCCTCTGCTCAACGACAAACCTTGGCATTGGGAATCTTATGGAGCTCAGCCCATTGACTATTGATGATCTCTGGAGATGCAATTGATATCCACGCGGGATCGGAGGTAGAAAATGTTTTGATAAGCTCTGATAAACGATTATAAGCAACGGATGATTCAGACGACCGCTGTGTTTTCGCCCATTGCCTACACGTCCATCCCTCTGAGGGTACAGGTGTAGAAGAGTTTGTAGTCATTATAGAAATGGGAGAGCAAATGCGAGTTGCAAAAGATCCACACCACTAGTTTGAAGTTTGCTTCTTGCGTGACCGAGAAAACTTTCCTTATATCCTCTACCAACCCTTTTCGATAACTGCGGGGACAGTCAGAGATAAGGGAAAATGTTTAGAAATACCGGGGACAAGGAGGGCAGAGGAGAAAAGACTCTTTTTTCCAGTCAGATAGCGGTTTGGGAGCTAGACTTTGTTATCGGAGGAGTCAAATGAATTTAAGGTTTCCTTGATTACTGTGGAAATGCTGAATCCCGGGAAATAGTTACCCTGTTTTTAGAGATAAGACGGGTAATTGCCATTCTGAATTGTACGCCCGACGGGGTGGGCCCGTCTAAATACCCAATACCGGGCAAGTCCGAAGGCCCAGCGATAAGACTCAAATCAGGCCAAATCGGGCTAGGGCGAACTTTCAATGTTATGTGTCTCACTGACTTGTCTACCAGGCTGAGTCTTATTGTCTAATAGGCCATCATCATTCGTCGGTCTAAGATAAACCATTGTATTCATTGGAGTCATTGCAAAAAAAAGTATATGCCTTGCCGTCGGGCGGTTGTCAATGTTAGGCTTTCTTTTCGTTAGTAATTAGAGAATACGCTTGTATTTCGCCCAATCAAAAGCCCTCTAAGTTGGTTTTGTACTTCATATACGGAGACAGCGCCGACAAGAATGAAATCAATAATTAATAATAATCCAGCTTCTCGAATCGGCTCTTAGACTCTATAAAGGCTGTGTCGCTGTAGATCTTTTCATATGATTCTTCAATAAGATGGTATCAATCTAGCGTCATGTCCTCCCAAAGCAGCAGCACCGTTTCACAGAGGTGGTTTGTTTGATTCGTACAGTAGTGTAATAATAAAAACCACTACGAATCGCCCATTTACTTTACAGCTTGATTTCAAAATAACATCGCTCATCTCACCGTTCTTCATCTATCAGTGGATGTTGTTCTTTCTAGATACTTTTGTATTTTATTGCGCAATTGTTACAGAGATGCGCCTGTAACTGTACAACCTCGTCGTCTATTACTCCCACCCGTCGGCATCTGCCCAAAGGTGGGGGAAGACTACATTCACTGACTACACCACAGCATCTATCGTTTATACATCACAATACACATTCGTTGAATCAAAAAATGAGAGTTGAATACAATGAACCCGCCATTTTTGAAGATTCGCTTCCTACACCATCAAGTGGAACGGAGCCCGAACCTCCAAAGGAAGGGCCTGCAATTGAAGTCTCTAAGCAGTACATTGCGTTTACAAACAACAATCCTACTACCTATCATGTTGTTAATTATTTCAGCAAGAGACTGACAGATAAAGGTTTGACTTTGGACGTTTTATTGAACTAAACATGGCCCTACTAACGTTGTTTTGCTCCGTGTAGGCTTCACATTCCTTAGCGAAAGAGATCCTTGGGAAGTGCAACGCGGTGAAAAATACTTCACCACCAGAAACGGCTCTTCCCTTATCGCATTCGTTATTGGAAGCGATTATGCTCCTGGACGCGGCGTCGGAGTTGTTGCATCTCATATTGACGCTCTGACCGCCAAACGTAAGTGAGCGCGTTTAGCGGTATAAGACACTCTCAGAATACTGATCATGTGAACGACTATTAGTTAAGCCAATTTCCAAGGTAAGCCCGGTTGAAGGATACACTTTACTCGGGGTTGCTCCTTATGCTGGCGCTCTTAGTTGGCTATGGTGGGATCAGGACCTTTCTCTTGCAGGAAGGGTCATTGTCAAAACTCCCGAGGGAAAAGCTGTTCAGAAATTGCTACACATCAAGAAACCAATTGGTAAAATTCCTACTTTGGCCCCCCATTTCGGAAGTGAAAAGTCTCAGCCTCCGTTCAACAAGGAAACTCAGACAGTTCCTATCATTGGACTTGAGAAGGGCAAGGAAAAAGAGTCAGGGGTCAATTATGTAGTGACTCCGATTACTGAAAAGCACGATCCTCGTCTTCTTGCTGCCATTGCCAAGGAGCTTGACGTCGAAGTGAAAGATATTCTTAATTTTGATTTGGAACTCGTCAGTTCACAACCAGGGACCTTAGGCGGGCTTGATGATGAATTCGTTTTTGCACCTCGAATAGACGATCGAGCCTGTTCTTTTGCTGCTCTCGAAGCTCTCCTGGAAACAGATGGGACAGATCCCGGGGAGGGCATTAACGCGGTAGCTCTTTTTGACAATGAAGAAATTGGCAGCTTGAGTCGCCAAGGTGCAAAAGGTGGACTTCTTGAATCTACAGTTGAAAGGATCTTATTTTCGATTGGAGATTATGCATCCAAAGGAGAGACGTTTGCCAACTCGTTCCTTCTTTCTGCTGATGTCACACACGCAGTCAACCCCAATGTAAATGCCCCTTTATGTCCTTCTTTTTTCTTTTCCCTTCTTTCATTATGATGAAAATTTGGTTACTAACTCTTTTATTTTTTGCAGTTTGCCGACGCTTATTCGGCTCATTATAGACCCAAGTTGAATGTTGGTATCACTGTATCTACTGATGCCAACATGCGTATGGCGACAGATGCTATTGGGCTTTCCTTTGTTGAGGATGTCGCCCGACAATGTGACTCTACACTTCAATGTGCGTTAAAAAACCTAAAACAATGTTGGTTATCTTGTACTAACTTATCTAACTCTTTATCGTAGATTTTCAAATAAGGAATGGAGAGCCATCTGGGGGCACGATCGGACCTATGCTATCAGCTAGTACCGGCATTCGTACAGTTGAAGTTGGCATTGCACAGCTGTCGATGCATTCTATCAGAGCTACGATTGGTAGTGAGGATATCTTTTTAGGAAAGAAGTTCTTTAAAGGGTTCTTCCAGAAATGGTTTGAGGTTGACGGTTCATATGATCATTTGGCATAAACAAACGAAGAATACTATGCAAGTTTTGTTAACTAATAGAGTCTATTTAATTATCGTGTAAAATTTGTCAATTCACATTAGAAGCGCTAGACAATCTCATAGCCCCGATTGGGAATAGTAGTTGAGGATGAGCTTCTCTGAGCTTGTAACACCTCCCGCCGCACAGTTCCCAATCAGACGCGACCTAAGAGCTGGTTGTCCAACAGGGGGTAAAGAAGAAGAAAAATAGTAGTAACGCGCCAACCTATACATTCGACCAGGAGGAAAAGACACTATCATGGCAGTTGGAAATATTGCTCGCACAATAGCATTGGTTGCACTCTTCGTTCAATGTTGTCTCGGTCACACAGTGCTGCTAGGACCTTATGAGGAGGTGTGCTTCCATGAGGATCTCAAGCAGGATGATGTCCTGGCCGTTTCATTCCAAGTCAGCGAACGTGGTGGTGCCGGAGCAGGATCTTCCAATGACATTGACTTCACGGTAAGACAAATAAAGTCAAATGAGTGACGTTGTTGATAATAATACTAACTTACCCTGTATTAGCTGTCTTCCCCAAGCCATGCGGTAGTTGAATCTTCTTCAGGAATAGAAAGCGATGATGTGGTCTTACCTATCAAGGAAGCTGGTCGATACGTCTACTGTTTCTCCAACAAGCGGTCATCAGCATCTAATAAGGAAGTGCTGTTCAATGTTCATGGCATTCTATACGTGGATGGTACAGATAGTGATGATCCACTCGACAAGGAAACCACCAAGTTGGAACGAGCAGTGCAACAAATCAAGGATGAGCAAGAATATATGATTGCTCGGGAATGGATGCACCGAAATACTGCTGAATCCACCAACGACCGGATCAAGTGGTGGAGTCTGTTCCAACTTGGAGTCGTTGCTGGAACTGTGCTCTTCCAAGTCTATTACCTACGCCGCTTCTTTGAAATAAAAACTGTAGTCTAGTCATATTGTATCTAGAAAAGAAGAAAAAGTTTTCTGTCTACGCCTGGCCATACAGTTCCGTAAACCATTGCTGGATCATCTTCTAGCTTGCGTAAATTCTTTGTTCCCAGCCGTCCAAAAAAAAAAAAGGAAGATGCCTTGAGCAGACGGAATCTGGAAAAAACAACAGTTTTTCTTATAAAGAATGCCTCATAAACCTTCGAAAAACAAAAATAAGAGTCGCAAGACTGACCAGATAGAAAAGTGAGTAAACATTGATGGTGTGTATTTATTTTGTTCTTTTCAATTTACTGATCTGGACTAAAACTTCAGCGACAAGAGTTCCAATGCAAAACGGTCGAAAATCACAAAACGTCAGAAAAACAAGAAAGAATATGATGATACTCCACGAGCGTTTAGCCGTATGATGGCAATGAGTACTAGTCGAAAAACTAGAGGAGTGGTACAAGGAGGCCACAGTAACGAAGGACAAGGGAGTAGTAAAACCAACAAAAGTCAAAAGCCCACGCCAGTCTCTGATGATGCTGATAAGGATGGCACAAGCAAAGGGTCGACAAATGATTTGAAATTACAGCCTGGAGAGAAGTTATCAGATTTTTCAAGGCGAGTCGACGAAGCTCTACCTTTAGGCCGAGTGAAAAGTGGCCAGGCTTCTAAATACCATCAGAAGAAACAACGCAAGAAGGAGCGAGCGCTTTCTAAACTGGCTAAAGAGCAGGGCGACAAGAGCTCAGATGACGACGAGGAGGATGATGACAATGGACAAAGTGAAAGTAATGACAAAGCTACATACTATGATGAAAAGTTTTTCAGTCGGACGAAAAAGTCCAGTTCCCCAGATCCGTGGGCTAAACTTGAGCGGCCCCCTCCTCCAAAATTTGGTGAAGTTGCCCCTGAACCACCTAAACTTCGTCCTCCAATAAAGAAGACTCTCAATGTTCCCAAAGCTGCTGGTTCGCTTGCCCGCAGATCTGTCCTCGAGTCTGAGCGTCACAGAATCATAGAGGAATATCGTAAAAAGTTCTCCTCTCCATCTACATCCTAGCGCGTTATACAAATTCTATGGTTAAGCCTCATCTCCTATAATGAAAGACATACATTGCATAGTGCATACTGCGTGAAAGCATACTCTCTCTCTACGAAGCGGCTCTAGTTGACAATTGCTAGCCACTTTTCCCGAGTCTTGCTCTCTGTTGACTGCAAACTTGGAGCTATATATTACAGGTCACTAATTCCAGAACCCATGATGTACTACTTACTATACATACAAATGAAGAAAGAAAAGAAAAAGAAAAAGCAATGTAGATGCAAATATTTCAAGTACTAATATTGTCGATAATACTGCCGACAACAGGCCCAAGTTGCTTGACATTCCTTTCAAGTCTTGCCTGAAACTTGGAGGCATCAACAACTTGACTGTTGATTGCCAAAACCATTTTACCCACAAGTAAGCACAGACAATACTCCCAGAATAAGCCGGCATCTTCATTTTTGATGCCACTTGTTGGGTCCTCGCCTTCTTCTTCTTCGTTGTCGTCGTCGTCGTCGTCGTCTTCGGCTACTTCAATACTATTAGTCTTACAATATTCGCGTTCAAGCCGGCCGTATAGCTTGATGGTTTCAGCCTGGATATCGGGGTCAACTTTGCCCATCCTAGCAAGGATCATTCCTTCTTCAGTATCGATATCATCAGCATCTTCATCGAGGTCACCATTCATATTCTCATCTTGTCCTACAAGGGCAGAGTCAGCCCTCGACGTTGCACTTGCTACCGACATGTCCATGTAGCTAGCAATCATCTGTAATTTGATTGACAAATTATCTCTCAAGTATCCAGAGCAAGTGATTCTCTTGCAAAGCGCCGTTTCTTGAAACTTGACCATTTCTTCCAACCATTTCTTGTCTGGATCAGCTTCGGCAGATTGAGGCAAAGCTAATAACTGCCATAAAAAGTAATACTTCAATGTCTGCACTGATGAATCAATAATTCTAACAACTTTGGGAGATTCTTCTTGACTCGCAAATCTCTCTTGTGGCTCCAGAGTAATATTCTTCGTAAGGTCTTCGTAGATAGATCCACGCTCGCCATTTCCTAAAGGACCGTCAACCAATGTTCTCGAATCCGAGTATTGCATTATTAAGCTTATACAAGTTACTGTTCTCTCATATTCGGCAAGAATGGCAGGGTTATCAATGGTTTTACCCCAATATTTGGCTTGATACTCAGCCTCAAGATCTTCCTTGATCCTTGCTAGGAGAGGTAGGATCTCTTGGGCGCAGTCGACATTCTCTGAGCAACAACACAGAATATAAATTGCCTGTCTGAGTATCTCGGTATCAGAGTGCTGGGAGACAACTCGAGCAATAGTCGAGAAAAGCTTACTGAGCCCCTGATCTTTCAAGTTGGCTGTCAAATATTTACTACCAAGACTTGCAACAATTCGTAGCGTACTCAGTACAGCTTTTGAATTAGACGTCATTCGGTCCAATAAATCGACTATGTTCTCCACAGTCACTTCAATAATCTTGGAATGAGCCTCCTCATTATCATTTGCAGTCTTGCGGCGCCTTGTTTCTGCGATATTGGAAATTGAAGAAATACATGAGTCTGTAATCCCTTTGACAATGTCCACAAGTAGGACCTCTTGAGCATTGGATAAACTGAGTCCTTGCCATATTTCCTTATATTCAGTCAATCCTGAAAAGTCAAACAGGAGATATCGCATCAAGAACGACATGTCTTCAGCGTCAATCAGGGGCCGTAGAGCAGAGCCAGCAATAACATATTTATTGTCGCTAGTGGGGAACAGTTGCCACAATTCTCCCCCTTCGGGTAGCGACCCGTTGGCATCTGGTTTTTCCCTTTCATTTGTTTGAACGCCATCATCAAGCATGGTCTGTGCCCATCCATAGAAATGCGTCCACGAGTCAATTTCAATATTATGTTGCTTGATCCATCTCTCGATATCCTGATTGTCCCTGATTCGATTCATTTGGCTCTGGACATAATCCTCTGCAATGCGATTAAGAAAACGGCCAGCGGCAGTTCGTACTTTAATATCAGTGTCAAAAACCAAGTGGGCAATAGTCTGTTCCTCTTCATCCTCGAGGAATCCTGCGTCATACAATGACATAACAAGAGTAATCGTTGATACTCGAACATGAGTATCGGCATCTTTGACGGCCATTTCAACAAGTCTTGACTTGAACCGCTCGGTAAAGAACCTCAATCCAGATACAAACTCTCCATTATTGTAAACGCTCGAAAGGGAATGTACAACTTCTAACCTCGTAGACGAAGCGCTATCAGAAAGCATCAACCCAAAATATCGCAAGTACTGTTCGTCAAAATACATATCTGGGTATGTAGTCATCCAGTGTCCGAGCTCTCTGATACATTCGGACCTTATACGTGGCTCAACGTCTCGATATCGATGGAGAAAAACACTAAAAGCATACAAAATGATTAGCATCAAAAAAGAAACGACAAATCAATAGACGAATCAATACGCACGTATCAAAAATATCCGACATTGCAGACTCTAAAACGGATCGCTGGCCGGTCAGCTCTTCAACCTTATTGTCAAGCTCTGCAAGCTGTTTTTGGCGATTAGAAGTTACTCTTGTCAAAGAGTTGTTTGATGCCCGCAACTTCATGGCAGTTGACGCGGTCTTTTTGTTGCTACTGGCCGCTTTAGTTAGGCCAGACAACATCCATAGCGATACAATTGTGGCTGTATGGCGGAAAGATCGTACAGACGAGCTTGATAATGCAGTGATCCATATAAGTAACTTTTCCAAAACATTATACTCTTGCTGATATAATATATCGCTTCGAGTACAAATTTGTATGAAATCTTCAATGAAGGAGCGGAAATTTCGTCTCAAACCTCGAAATTTGGGTTCCTTGGATGTTAAAGGCCATTCCATATTCTTGAAGGTCTGGATTTGCTCTTGTAACTGAGCCAAAGTCTCAACCAATGACTCTGTATCCTCAAAGTCATGAGTTGGAATACCCAGTGGAGAGCCAGCACATTTGAGCAAACAATTTATAAATTCTCTTGTTGCTTGTGTCTCATCAGACTTGTACGAATCGAGCCAGTTACTTGCCAATTCTTCTACCGCAGTTTGATCATCTCGGATGGCATCAAAGAGGAAGTTTTCTTCCTGTTCTGGCAGAGGTTCTTCTTGTTGCTGTTGCTGCCCTTTGCGCTGTCTCTTGTTAGATGTCCTAGCAGCAGCGTTCTTCCCACGCTTCCGTTTCGTTCGCGTCTGCATTTTCTTGAGCGCAGTGGTACTAGACCACTGATCATTGTCATCGCTTACTCGGGCTTCTTGTTCTTCGGCCCCTGAGTCACTTTTTATATCTATATAGGTAAACAGGGATTAATTAAAATTGTACAATCTGTGGTCAGATTAGGGGCATCACTTACCTTTATAGGGCCTCGAATTTGTTCCTGTTGTTGCTGATTTCCTCGTTCTAAGGCGTCGCCGCCCAGCTGGCTCCTCCAGCTCAGGCATATTGATCTCGGATAAATAGTGTCGTGGATGTATATCCGGATGCCTTTAAAGTACACTACTGATCTCGTCGCGATGAGGTGCGTGTTATTTCCGTGACGCGCCTTGGGAGGGAGAGAAATTGATTCCATGGCAACGGCACAATTTTATGGGACGCGTCAGTTACGCATCAATTTTCTTGTGAATTGAAAGCTTTCTTTACAGTACGTGTTTGGAAGGATTATATAGAAATCTTTATTATTGTAAATGAAGACGGGTGCCGAAACCTTGCCACCTCGTTATTTTCTTATTTCCCTTGTCATCTGGGATGTGATATTCGTAAACGCATAGCTCAAGCTCCTCTGTTAAAGAAACAAGCTTCTCGAATAAACTCGAGTACTTTTGAAACCCATATAATGCAGCCCTAGATATAGTTAGTAAGACGAGGAACTGAAAAGAATAAGTATTCGGTGCTTACATTGAAGCAGACAAGCCAAGAAGATCCACAATCCCATCCCCACAATATATCACTGGTAGATGCCCTCCAGACTTATCCTCAATGAGGAGTACAAAACGAAAATCGCACATGCCATTACTGCAAATGTTTGTTAGCTGTTTCTGTCGAAGAAAGATAGACTGTGTATCTTTATTTTTTTCTCACTTACTAGTTTTGCACAGTCTCAATAACTTCCCTAGGTATATAATCGACAATTTTACCTTTGACCACTAGTTTGCGGTTTTTGTCGACGTTTATCGTCTCTTTTATTTCTTTGATTGGGATGATATTCTCCTTGCTTACTGTTAAAAAGTGAGAATCTGTGTAATAATGAGGGTTAGTAATGAAGTAATGCCAAAAGCATGGAGGGAATAAATAAAAAAAAACTTACATATTGTGGTTTTATCACTGTGTATTGAGCCGGATTCCTCTGGAGCAGCCAATTTCTGAACTTTGGAAACCTTCTCAGGAGTCGGGGGTGAAGAAGCGACACGTTTTCCCCCTAAGTCTTTGCTTGCTACCGCGTTTTCAGGGGCCGGTATTATTTCGGCTGCAACATGTAAATTATTATCCCGAGGTTCTCTAGTTTCACTGACAGGTTGAGCAGGGCCTTGTTCGGCCGGTTTAGGCAGGAAGCTTTCATGATTGAAAATGTGGGGATAGCCATCAGGGATTTCTTTATTTGTAAAAAGAAGAGTGGTCTCTCTGTCTTTCTCAAATTTCAGACGGTTGGCGGCAATATTTTGACTCCGTCTATCATTGACAGGAAGGAATTCAACTTCGGAAATATCATGGTTTAAGCTTGTTTGTCGAATATTCAAAAGACCAATTTTGCCTTTACCACCAGGCTGAGAATTTATCCGGAGATTATGAAATCGGATAAGGCAGCCGACAGGGTCTATTTGGGGCATAACATCTTTCAATATGTCAAAGTAACTATTGCGTATGACAATGAAAAGGGAATGGAGCTTGATCAAATCGCAATAGTCGAAGGCATTTTTGGGTACATCATTTATATTCCCACTAGGTGCGTAATCCGTTATCCAAAGTTTTATGGAGTCACTATACTGCTCATAGTAAATGATTTGACCAGAAACTTCAACAGTGGTATTATCTTTCAGTTCCTTTATGGAGCAGCAGGAGGGACGGTTAGGAACCTTGGGTATAGTGATCTCATTTGACTCAGTGGGAACAGCACCGTTCAGGAGGAGGTCCCTTCGTTGTAGTAAAGATTCGACCTTCTTTTTAATTGATTGGTGGTTTTGTACAAGGATTTCCATTTCAGATGGAGAATATATGTCGATATCCTTATCATCAACTATGGTTCCAATCTCCATGTCGCGGTTATTGGATGTCATTTGAATCGTAGCATTGGTAACAACGGCATAGCAATTTGTTATCATTTGATGCACTCTTTCGAACTCTTTGACCTTGGGAACTAGTTTCCGGGGGATATACACAACCACTTCCGATGCTGATGGGTATGATCTATGATTCAAGTAGAGACTTTTTGCTCTTGTGTTTAGTGAATAGTCTGTAGCGACAAGTTTCATAGTGCTTGCATTTCTAAATATGTTGATAATTTCCAAAACCACGCATGAGCGCTGCCCAACCACCAACTCGTGAACAGCGTTCAAGGCAGGCAAATTTGGCGAATTGGAGCCGTGTCTCGCGCCCATGTTGTTAAAAAAGACCCTTGCTCAAACCGCCAATATACTTGGTATCGTTTATCTCTGTGGTGTACAATTTCCCTTCATCGATATAAGCCCCGAGACAGACGCGTCGCTAAAAGCGCGATTAAGGTTCAGCGATTGATTGCTATCGGTCACGTGATCCCCTTTTACCGAGGGAGGGAATTGAAACATCGGGAGAAACCTTATCGGGTGATTGTGACCATGGCAACAGCAGTCCCAAGACGTTTTTCACAGCCGGCACAGACTAAAAGTTACACACATCCAAGCATCTCGTAGACAGTATTGTTATTTAAGTTTTTTCTTTTTTTCATTCTCTCTCCGTGCACACTGTTACATTCTACTCTTACTGTTTTGTATTTTTGTATAGTTTTGTGTTGTTCTTTTTTTTTTTATCGTTTTGTTGCTTTCAAAAAGATCAAAAATATTAAATACAAAGCTGCCTTAAGTTCCTCCTAGCAACCAGTCAGGGTTTATTATTCTTCTTCCCACATTAATTTTTTTTTCCCTCCTCTATTTTCTTCTGTTTTTTTTTTTTATCTGCGCTTCAAAAAAGGAGAGCTATCAGGGTTCCAAGTGCTGGTTTGTAGTGTTATCAAGCACCGACAGTCGGTTCCCCCCTTTTTCTTTTTTTTTCTCTTCTTTTCTCTTTTTTGTGTCTCGAAAACAACAGAATCCTATCTATTTTTATCCATTATTCTTAGTCAATCATGGACGGAGACGCCACTTCACGGTTTATCCCCGAACATCGCCGAACAAACTACAAAAATAAGGGTCATTTTAAGCCTGATGAGTTGAGGCGTCGCAGAGAAGAAGCCCAGGTGGAGATTCGGAAGGCAAAACGTGAGGAGTCACTGGCTAAGCGGCGGAATTTGACTGCTCCCCTCAGTACGGCTGCAATGACGGGTGGTTCCCTAAGCGACAGCGATGACGAGAGTATTTCAGGCGCAAACCGTCAACTCGATGAGGATCTTCCTGGAATGGTTGCAGGAGTCTTCTCCGACAATATCGAACAACAAATTGTTGCAACCACGAAATTCCGCAAGATTCTTTCAAAACAGAAGAATCCTCCTATTGAGCAGGTGATTGAGAGTGGTGTTGTTCCTCGCTTTGTCGAGTTCCTTCGATCCCAACACTCTCTACTCCAATTTGAGGCTGCATGGGCCCTAACCAATATCGCATCCGGTTCAGCCACACAGACTCAAGTCGTCATTGATGCCGGGGCTGTTCCAATCTTTGTTGAATTGCTTGATTCACAAGAATCTGATGTCCGAGAACAGACGGTTTGGGCTCTTGGAAACATTGCTGGAGATTCTCCTGCTTGCCGAGATTACGTTTTGGAGTGTGGTGCTCTGCCCCCCTTGCTACGTCTACTCAATGAATCCAATAAACTGAGCATGCTCAGAAATGCTACTTGGACTCTGAGTAACTTTTGTCGCGGAAAACATCCCCAACCTGATTGGAGCCTCATTTCTACTGCTTTGACTGTTTTGTCCAAACTTATCTACTCTTTAGATGATGAGGTCCTTATTGATGCTGCCTGGGCTATATCTTATCTTTCTGATGGGGTCAATGAACACATTCAGGCTGTTATTGAGGCTGGTATTCCTCGCCGCTTAGTTGAGCTCTTAACTCACCCACTACCTGCTGTTCAAACTCCCGTCTTGCGTTCAGTTGGCAATATTGTCACTGGTGACGATGTTCAGACTCAAGTTATTATCAACTGTAATGCTCTACCTGCTTTACTTGCCCTTTTATCCTCTCCAAAGGAAGGAATTAGAAAGGAGGCTTGCTGGACAATTTCAAATATTACTGCTGGAAACAGTCATCAAATCCAGGCTGTAATTGATGCGAATCTCATCCCACCTTTGATTAACCATCTCGCTCACGCAGATTTTAAAACTAAAAAGGAAGCATGTTGGGCTATTTCTAATGCTACTTCTGGAGGTCTTGCTAAACCTCAACAGATTGATTATTTGGTGTCTCAAGGTTGTATCAAACCACTATGTGACTTGTTAAATTGCATGGATAACAAAATCATCCAGGTAGCTCTTGATGGGTTGGAGCATATTCTTAAAGTTGGCAAACACCATCAGGACAGCACAAACAGTTCTACCAACTTATATGCTCTTTATGTAGAAGAGGCAGGTGGAACTGAGAAGATCCAACAGGCTCAGATGAACTCGAATGAAGACATATATTCACGGGCTTATCGAATCATTTCAACCTATTTCTCTGAAGATGACGAAGGAGAAGCTGATGATCTTGCTCCCCAACAGGTTGGAGACTCATTTGGGTTTGGAGCTCCACAAGGCGGTCAGCAAGATTTTAACTTTTCCAATGTTTCCAACAATAATGATGATGCCATGGCCATGTAAGCAACTGGCAAAAAGGCAGTGTGGTGGGAAGGGGAAAAGGAGAGAAAAAATATTGGTCAACAAAAAAGCAAAGAGCTAAGAAAGAAAAAAAACACCTTTTTTTTTTTTTCTTTCATGATGGTAATGATAGGTAGAAAAAAAAAAAGGAAAAAAAGGCAACCAGTTCAAGCGCAAACTTCCCGCTCTTTCCACCATGACTTTTTTTTTGAGAGAGGAGTTTAGAGGGTGAATTATCAAGTGGAGAGGAGCGGAAAGAAGTCCCCCCCCTCGCTCTTAAGTTATGTTGTTTCGCATGTGTCAAGCTCCCTCTGATGAAATAGTTGTTAATGTCTGGGAAACTATTTTCTTTCTTCTATCCTTTTGATTTTGGTTTTTGTTAGCTCATGTTTTTTTTTTCCATCCATTTCAATTGATGCTCCAATTGTTTAATTTTTTTCTAGTTGATGATTAGATGAACGCGTGCGTTCTATATAGACGTACGAAACAGGAAAGAAAGAAAAGACTCATTTAGAAGAATTGTCTACTACAAAAGACCACTGGTGATACTAGTATCTGGAGATGTGTTATCGGGAGTAGTAGACTTATCTTCTCCCTTTTCGTTTTGGAGTAGTTTGCGGTTTGCGACGAGACGGTCAAACTCGTCGTAAAGATGACGTTTCAACTCGGCAAACCGATTTGAGAAATCAGTACGGCATTTCCAACATATGAGGTCTTGATTTATCCATGACGAGAGGAGGGCGTGAGTAAAGGGGAAAGACGGGGGTACAGAAAAATGAGAGCCAGGGTCTGTGGGTACAGGGACCAGGAACGGGGTATTGAAACTATTATAGTGAGCCTTACGCTTCATTGAATCTGAGCACATATCTCGAGACATGACATGGACATGGACATTATCCATTGAGGGGGCAGCGTGGACTCCCACTTTAACATCTTTATCTGTAAACCAAACCCCACCCTTACGATTGTGGAGCTCCTCACATACCATTTCCATTGCTTTGCGGAGAATAGGTTGCATTGAATGTAAAAGGTCTCGGTGACTTAGAGCTTCCACTGGATGCAACCTGGATATCTCAAGACTTCGAGGCATCACAAGTAAATGAACGTATGATTTGGGGAATTTATCATGTAATATCACGAATTTATCATCATAATATGATACCCGATCCCTATTTTCTTCAGGCGATACTATGTACGTCATCAGCGCTGCCCTTGTTTGGTTCGGGTACATGTGCTTGGAGTAGGGATGAGCAGCTGCTGCTGCTGCTGCCACCACTGTATACAAGAAACAATGTATATATTAGTATTTGATTTCAAAAAAAAAAAACCTCCACTTCTACACAAATCATATCTACCTGGTTCCCCTGCTAAGGTCATCTGTCGTTTGGGCATTATATATGGGTTTTGTGTATTTTAGGTGTGGAGGGTGTCGCTCGTTCTCTTCCCACACCCCTCCTGCCCCGCCATCATCATCATCATAACTACACTACTACACTCGTCATGGGTCAGCCATCGACAAGTGTGTCGACAAAGGCAAAAGTAGACTCTCTTGAAGCAGATCGGAAAAAGATCCTCGACAATATCCAAGCTTTGAATGATATTCTTGCCTCCCACAATGCAAATATGGAGACCCCACTTTTAACTCCCGAGGGGTATCCCCGGGCGGATATCGATGTTGTTCAGAGTAAGGAGTTTTTTTTTTCTTATTAAGAGTGTAAAAACGGAGGTTGACTAATTATTGGTTTTTTCGTTTCATTAAGTACGTACAGCGCGGGCTCAAATCATTCGACTTCGCAACGATTTCAAACAAATTCAAGAAGATCTGTATAAGGCATTAGAAGGTCATTATGCGGAGATGCGTCGGTCATCTGGTACTGCGCCACGTACCACCTCTTCTTCCTCGTCTTGTGTAACACCAACTGTTGCGTTTGCTTTCATCGATAGTCTGGCCCCCGGGGGTCCAGCCGAGTCAGCAGGACTAGCAGTCAATGACCGCATTGTTAAATTTGGACCCTACGATGCGGGAAATTTTGGCCGGCTCGCAAATATTGGACAGCTTGTCCAGTCTAATCTGGGAAGCAACATCCAAGTCATTGCTTCTCGGCCTAGCAGTGAAGGGGAGATTACAATTCATGCTCAACTTCATCCAACCAAAGGATGGGGTGGACCAGGGCTTCTTGGTTGCCATCTTGTGCCTGTATGAATTTGAACTACTAACTTTCGGGTTTTAAGCATATCTATAATGTATTTAGGATAGGAGTTTTCGGGGCGGGCAATAAAAAAGAAAGAATAAAATTGATTTGCCATAGCCTTTTTTTTTGATTATACATCTAGTCTAGTACAGCATGTAGTAAGTCCAGTACTGTACATATGGCAGCAGGTCATTTATGCTTGGGAGATGGGAAATTATTCTGTCACGTGCCATTAAAGGACGAATTGGTATGAGTAGTGTTTGATGTACCACCATTTACATCAACGGTGAGCGGCTTTTAGTCAAGCTCCGGAACATTCGTTATAGATTACGCTACTGAGCCCTTGTAGTTTATATTTGTCGAGTATTAAGAGTCTATACCAGTCATTTAAAGTAGAAGAGTCGGTTGACAGCTACATCAAGAAATCTTTTTTTGATTGTTCCCAACTTCTCTCATCTCATCTCCCAACCGCCGCACCAACCTTTAATTTCTTTTCTCTACTGATTGCAATACACTACACCAACCATGGTGCCTCCAAGGGTCGTTCCAAGGCCTAAACCTCGAGCTCAACGCCAGCAGCAGCAGCCTGGCGATAACAAACCTGTGTTGGGAACCAGTGATAATGTTCCCACCACTGATGATAATAATAATGGTTCTCAACAATTAGTGTCGGAACCGAATCTCAGTACCAATTCGTCGTCAGCTCCTGTTCGTCTGGAAAGTCTTTCTGGAAGATCAGGCACTCCAGGAGGAGGAGGATCCTCGGCCCCGAGCTCGAGAGCTTCCTCTGCAGGACCTCGGCCGGTGTTTAGGCCGAAAATGATTGCTCGGAGGAATAAAGAGTAAGCGATATCGGGGGGGTTTATGATAAATTTTTACTAACTTGATTGGGGTTTTAGAGAGCGAGAAAATGCAGCAAAGCAAGCTGAGGAGGAGGCGTCAATTGCCGCAGCAATTGCCCAACCAAAGCAGCCACCTGGTCAAACATCTCGTGGTGGGGGACGCGGGGGACGTGGTGGAGGATTCGGATCCAGGAGAGGTGGGGGCAAACAAGAGCCAAGGATAACGTTTGCTTCAGGACCGTTTGCCATGCCATCGTTCGGATCTAGTCATAGGGTCGGTCGAGCGAAAGAAAAACAGTCTATTGGGGATCTTTCATCTATGGGAGGCAGACCATCATCATCAAAAAAGAAACAGGATGGGGAAGAAAGTTCCGATTCTGAACTTACCATGAGTTCGGGAACTCGGAGAATTGATGTGAGTGGAAAACCCGCTAGAAATGAACATTTCGGTGATAGTGATGATGAAGATGACGAGGAAACCCAATTCTTCCCTGTCCGTGTGACACGGGTTCCCCACAGGGATCCTACGGCTACAGGTGTCAATACTCTACCTTCCTCGGTATCGACTCTACCAGTTGATGGGGAAGGGGCTACAATCAAGAGTGAACAAGATGAGGAAATAACAACCACCAAAATTAAAAGTGAACCTCAAGAAGACGATAATAATTTGCCACAGCAACTATCTACTGGTAATAGTAGACCATTGGTCCCCGAGTACTGTGAAGAAGAACAGAAAAGGTTAGAGCAGGATTACCGTACATTGACCCGGGAATTCAGTTTGAAATCTCACCTTGGTGGAGGAGACCCAGTCAATAAAGGCAAAGGTGAAGCGACCAAGGGAAAACTGATGATTTTCCAAACGTCATCAATATTCCCCCAATTTAAGAACCCTGGTCAACCAATCAAAAAGGAAAAGATAAAGAAAGAAGTCGTCGATAGTCCCTCACAACCCAATTCTGGTCCTGCTGATAGGGAGGGGGTAATAAATGTCGAAGAAGAAGACGACAACGACGAGGCGACGGCTGCGGCGGCGGATAATTCTCAAGGTCTATCTGGACAGATTGGTACCTTACGAATCCACCGGTCCGGCAAGCTGACCATGATGATTGGCGGAGTCGAAATGAACGTACGCCAAGGGATCCCTTGCTCCTTTTTACAGGATGTCGTGTACATGGACTCGCGAAATCAAAAGCGCGCATCCCAATTAGGACAGTCTACTCAAAAGCTTCTCTTGACTCCAAATATCTATCAGCGGTAGTACACTAATACCTCGATTTTTTATTCTTTTTTCTTTTGTGAATATTCATCATTACTGCACAATTTTGTCTTATTACATACATACATACATAGCACACACAAGCACAAAGAAAAAAAAAATTTAAATTAAAAGAAATAAAATTCACATGCCGAGCTCTAGCAGAATAATAAATCTTCAGCATTGTACAACAGATATCGACATGTTCTTGTTCTTTTTTTTGTTTTTCCATCAAAGAGCAAATTAAAATATACCGAGTCAGTCAGCCTCTTAAAAAAATGTACTAGAAAATAAATATAAAGATAAAAATAAAAAAAAATTAAATAATTGATAATAGTAGGGAATGAATGAAGAAGAAGAAGAAGAAGAAGAATAGAAAGAAAGGGAGCAAAAGCAAATGATCCAAGGCCAATATGACACTTTATGATTCTCACAACATAGCCAAGGTAAATATGAATTGTGCCATCTAGATAAATGACGCTTGATAAGTATATTGACAAAAAAAATTAGCCACAGCGCAGTTCCCGCTTTTGGTTTCTTTTGTATTTTTTATTTTTGCAAATCAACAAACGGAGAAATAAAGAAGAAGAAGGTATTTTGTCCAATCTAAAAGACGTCCATAAAAGAGAGAGAAAGGAAAAAATTGACAACATTGTGATGCACTTTTTTAACCGTAAGTGGCGGCCATCCATTCTGCCACAAATAATGAGGCCTTTTTGAACTTCCTATTACTATATTTAAGATAAATTGCTTTGTGGTGTTCTTCTGGATTTCGACAAGCTTCCAATAAGATTTTTGAAACTGGCTCTAGTTGCGTGGCGGTATATCCAGAGTAATAAATGTGTGCCGGGGTCCACTCTCCACGATTTAGCATATGACGGGATAAATAATGCGCTCCTGCTGCTAGCCAACTTGGAGGACCACCAATGAATCTTTCATCCATAACTGTGATCTCTAAAAGATACTTGGCAAGTGTCCTTGTCTCTAGATCATAATCATCCGCTTTCGACGTACGCCTGAGAAAACTCATTGGTCCTGGCCATCCAAGCTGAAAATCTAATAGATTAATCATGTATCGTTCTGCTTTCAGAATCTCCTCCGCAGAATATCCCTCACCAACCATGAAGACAACCTCACTGACCGAGGGGCAGTTGATCTCCTCATACTTGGCAGCCAAGAATAAAGCTGTCACTCCTACCAATTGCAATTTGGCTCGAGAGACAACTTTGAGGGACAGAAATCTGTCCATAAAGTTTATCGTCAAAAATAATGTCTCTGGTAGCAGATTGAAGGTTGAATGGACTTGAACCAGCCAATCGACCAATATCCGTCGCATGCTCCAGTATATCTCTGTTTGTCGATCCATGTATTGCGGGTTAGGTTGATACTTTGCTTCTAAATCTCGCATGTAGTCAAAGATCTCGTCGCTATAGTCTGTGACCATGGCAATATCGTAGTCATCTTCATCATCCCATTCAAGAGCATGGGCCTGAATTTCTTTGGCTGCTTCCAAGAACTCAGCTCTTGAATGAACATCATGTATAGGATAAATGTAATGTGGGTTTGTAGTGGCGACTTCCGTCGCCTCACCTGAATGCACGCTTCCAGAATCCGCCAAGACATCATCCTCATCATCAGATGCAATTTCGGTGTCATCACTTCCAACCACGTTGGAAATGGCTGGGGTAGTACGGGGAATTTCAGAAGCGGCTCTTGCATGGCCAACCGAACGGTGGTTGCTGGCAATATGGACAGATTTCGAAGATTGATGATATCCATGCCTGAACGTAGGTTTGGCCGGAGAAAGAGCTGTCTTTGTTTCAGTGACATTCGAACTGGTATGTACTGTCGACAATGCAACTCTTTGAGCAGGTTTCGAAAGTCCAGCTTTTACAGCCTGTTTTCCATGGTTGCCTGCTGTAGTATGGACAACGTTTGCCTTGGAAGTAACATTTCCGAGAACCACTCGTTTTCCACCGGCAGCCTGCGTCGTCGTAAAGGGCTCCCCTAACACTTTGTGTTTCCCATGGCCAACTTCAATTCCGGCATTTTCATCTGCGGTACGCTGGCGAGTGCCAAGGCGATGTCTCTAAAAAGGGACGAAAAAAAAAAGGAATTGTTAGCAAGATATGTTCAAAGGGTTGAAGAGAAATAAGGAGAAAGCGAGCAAGTAGAGACAGAATCATATCCGAATGATAAAGACGAGACTCTTGATTTGCCATGAAGTGTCAATGTGTACACATCATGCACAACGAACATTCAAGCATGAGTGTCGCCGCGGTTAAAAGAAACGACTGCGAGCGAGAAAGAAGAAAAAAAAAACGAGAAGGAAAAAAAAAAAAAAGAAGAATCATATATTCAGACTCTTACCCTTTCCATAACTTATCCACTTCTCTGCGCTGGTGAGCGCGGGAAGAACTGGCAGGATCGGTCGAGGGGTAGGTGGAGAATGCTGGAATGAAAGACAAACAAAGGAAATCAAAAGTATAATATTTCCCTTGCTGAATCTCCTTGACTGCCTTGAATTGATTTTCTAGAGCTCCAGCTGGCAAGTCCTGGCTCAATTAAAGGATGCAGATTTGCAACTCCAAAGTGTTGTGTTGAGTGAGTTATTCTTGCAGAGTGTCTTTTTCGTTCTTGGTTTTCAGCAGAGTCCCTTTGGAAAAGACAACACCCCGAAAGGGAAATACACAAACAAAAGAGGTAACCCCAAAACGGAAATGCATGTTGCCAGGGCAATAGTCAATCCAAACCACCGTGATAAATTATTTTGACTTTAGTCGCGTGTCAAAAATATGGTAAAGTCCCGAGTGATTTGTCCAATTGAAAGAAATAATGTGTTCAAGACATGAATTGAGCAGATGGATCAAGGCACTCGATTTATATGACCGAGGCGATTTAATAGATGCTGCACAAACTTTCAGTTTGATTGCATTCACTTCAAGGATATGGTTTAATTTGGGATTAATTCACGCTTCTATGGCAGATCACGAAGCTGCTGTAGCTTATTTCCAGCATTCCGTCTACAGAGACAGGTACCTTTCGGTTGGATACTTTCAGCTGGGGGTTTCAAACTTTCTGCTCGGCGAGTTCAAGGAAGCAGCTGCTAATTTCAACGACGCTCTTCGAAACCTCCGCGGTAACGCGGTGATAGACTATAGGCAGTTGGGCTTAGAATACAGGCTGTACGCTTGTGAGATATTATTCAATAGAGGATTATGCAACCTGTATATGGATAATGACGCGCAAGGTATGGAAGACTTACAACGCGCCACTAAAGAAAAAGTCCTGCAGAGCCATGATGTGATTGATGAAGCAATAGAGGATGAAGGGCACGGCTACACTGTATTTTCTATTCCTCATGGCATAATATACAGGCCCGTCAGTATGGAGGCGACAACAACAGTCGAAGACGGGCTGAAAGGTCGGAGCCAGTCTCTAAAGCGACGACCAAGTCGAAAAGTTGTTACACTCAAAGACAAGAGCATTTCAAAATCAAAATCTAATAGCTCTGACGTACTTGCAGGCAAATCGTACGGAGCAGTGAATTTTGTTTGGCCAGATGTGACGAGCGATATACCAGAAAATGTCGAAGAGATACCAATACTACTTTTAGCATCTGATGTTGATGTCGGTGCGTTTAAGCATGTTAATATGAATCGAGTTGTATCAGGGAAAGGGAAGAAGAGATCAGAGGCCTCCTCGACCTTGCAAGCCCAAAAGGAAATCGACCAGCCGCAGGCGGATGGTGCTGGGGCCAGATTTCAAATAACACCAACAGAGACAACTGTCGCAGAAAAAGATTCGGTCCACACACCCGAGCTCACGCAGAACATGCAGGGGACAAAGACAACTCCAACAAAGAAATCTGAGCCGAGTCAGCAGGGAATTAGTAGACGGCGGACCTTGAAGGAGGCCATGAAAAGTGCGACAAAAAATTTTAGATCCCCGAAAAAGAAGGCCGGTAGCCGGGAACACGGTAAAGTGAATGCTTCTCCGCCATTTCCCAAACCTGGACCAGCCTTACCGACATCAGATGCATAGAGAATATGACATAGGGCATAATGATTGTGGGGGGGTTGTGCATGCCATTTCAGATTTGGGCGAAGATCCAGATCTGCTAAAAGTCCCAAACCCCACAAAATCCCAAAAAGGGAGTACGTTGTTGCCCTAAAACGCACATGTCATTGTCTTTTCCGGGAGACACGGTAAATTCCTTTTGTAGGAGAGGTATCTGTAAAGAGAATGCTGGGATTTGCAAGATTTATTCTTCACATGCATTCCGTATCGTATCTCCGTTGACTTTATTGGTATTTTTGATTTATAAGAAATTCTACTATTGCTATACTATTCTATGTTACGGCACTGCGGGGGTTTTGAAGCCATGTATTAGTTATCGTCGTTACAGTTGCTGAAGGGAAATGGCGCAGCAGCATGAGGGAAAAAACTTGGTGGCTATCGGTCGTCGTGTACCGCTGACAAGTTAATCTAAAAAAGATTTAAAGTTAAGATTGGGATCTGCGCGGAACTCCCTTTCTTCCCATGCTCCAGACTTAAAGTAAAGGGGTGGCACAGATCGGGATTGAAAAAGAAAAATAAAAAAAGGGTTACGTAAAAAACCGGTAGGTTTATATTATTAACGCGCGGTCATTAGACCGGAGGTCCCCACAGGGTATCAAGCATTAGAGGTATTCCGCGCGCCCTCCATTCTGATAACCTACAAATAGAATTTTATCACGGACAACTATCTCTTTTAGGAATAAGTGTAAATATTGGGTTTTTTTTTTTAATGCCAGATTAATAATTGAATGAATGTTATGAATTGGAAATGAAAAATATTGGTACCTTTTCAGACTGTCAACCGAAGGATTAGTCACTCTTTCTGATAAAGCTTAATTTCCGGAATTTCTATACTACGACGACCAAGGAATTAATATTCTCCGAACTCAAATTCTCACCAGGTAGAAGACAAGATTTGACAGACCACTAAGACATGTAGATGAGGTGAGCATAAGTAACCTCCTTTGTGACCCTCTATGTAAGTAAGTACGACAATGAAATCAATACGCGGAACCCATTTAGTCGGAAAACCCGAAAACGGATTTAAATCATGCCGAACAGCCGTGCTAGGGTGTAGCCTGGCAACGTCAATACTGTGAAGCGGTTGTTCGGAGGGATTTACTACATTGGGGGGGCATTTGGGAGATTCACGCGGCTCGCGCGGAGATGAAGCTAATCGGCCCGAGTTTAACTCCATGACTAACCAGAGTCATGCTCTTCTTATAAGCAATGTCCTCTCCGATGGGCATGGAAATAGATTTGCACTCTTCTTATTATTAATAAATTAAGTGCAAAAGTATAATCCTTGTGATTGCTATCTTATTTGCCCCGACGTCGCAATTCAACCTTCCGCAGATTACGTTTCAGGTTTTTTTTCGGTACACCGAATAACAAATATATTACTCAGCCCTCCGACTCCTCGATTATATTAGAGTCCCTAAATCTGTCTATTTATTCCTCCATTAAAATCTTCCACCACTGGTCCTACTAGATTAGCGGTCCCCTTATATGACTATCAGCTCTTACTCGATTAAAGCAACCTTTGCTCATAACATTTCATAGCGCACTGTTCAGGCCATGCCTCCCTCTGTTATTTCTTCCGGCATGTTTCCAGACGCAACATTTCCCAAGTCACCCTTGAAACGCACAAACTCGAGACAATCAAATGTCCAGTACTCGTACTCAACAAAGTCAAGAGTCATTACTCAGGCTCGAACAAAGCTTTACCATGAAGCCAGCAAGAACGACATTGATCTTCGACTACTAGTCTGTCATGCAAATCTCCTCGATTATCTTGTTGCAGACCTTGCAAAAAATGCTGACGCTAATGTGGATTCTGACACATCTTCTCCCAACTACACACTAACATTACCTCCCACTTATGAAAGTGATGAGAGCGATGATGATGACGAAGACGAAGATAAGGCCACTTATTACGACGACGATGAGCATCTAATTTCTAAGGATAATGATGATGAATTCGATCTTCATTCATCTACAGATTCTTACTCTTATTATGACTACTCTGACGATGAGTGTGACAGCGAAACTGAAGATGAATCTCAAGTTGATCAGGCATTTCTCGACAAATGCGACAAATACTTTCACAACAGTTTCAGCAAACGTCAGTCCAAGTCTACTTCATCCAGAGACGTTGATATCGACTGCCATGCAGATGATGAAGATGCTTCAAGTGATGATGGCGACTATGATTCGGATAGTGACTCTTATTATGATAGAAGTGTGTCCAACGATAGCGACGAATCAGACGGAGATGAAAGTGATAGTGGTGATCTAGGACTTCACAGATGCAACAGTCGTTCCGCTCATAATAATGCTTGGGCTCCTCAAGTCACTGTTGTTGACGTGTGTGACTCGGAATCTGAAAGCGAGGTTGAAGAAACTGTCAACAATAATAAGTCCAAAGTGGCAGTGCATCCATCACTTCACAATCTCGGTGAAGAATTAATGATTGGCTACAATTTCAAAGAAAATGATGATAGCAATAATAATAATCAACGCTCTGAGGCTGACTCTTGGGGTATGTCGTCTTATGAAGATACGGTCAAATCTGAAATCAGAAGGACTATTGAACTTATGGATCGTCTCCACCAGAGCCGCAGACAGAACAGGGCTCATGAGGATTTCAACGAAACCGCCCTTCCAGGCCTTATAAAGACCGACTTTTCCACGTCTGAGGAAGATTCTGATGATTCAGATCCTCTTGTCACTCCTACAAGCTCGAGCGAGGTTTCAGACGACAACTCCTCAACCACCTTACCTGGGAAGCTGGGTGGTAAGCACGTCTCGTTCCATTTCGACATTGACGAATCTAATAATATTCCTGCTGGCTCAGATAACACCTCATGGTCACAAATAGAGGTTTAATTGATGAAGCCAGTTAAATTCTGTTTTGTTTTATGGGGTTTTCTTTTCTTTTTCTTTTCTCACGGTGTCATGAACTATTTATTATGAATGTGTTACGGTTAATGGTCGGTTACTTTTATTTTTTACCCAATGAGGAGCTGGAGCTTTTTTGAGCGCTAGTCGTTCTACTTTGTATATAGATGAGCAACCTGCTCTCCTCTTCTAGATAATTTTTCTGTTTGGTTTTTTTTTTTTTTACTGAATGAAATATAAAGAACATTGTTCTTTTTTTTGGTGCTTTAATCATCAATTGTTTAAAAATATGAAACATGAAACACACACGCAATGTGGTAAAGTAGTTTTTATTCGCTCTTGTCCATCGCTTGCATATCTGATCGATGAAGAGCCAGCCAAGCCAAGCCAGCCACATAACTCAAAAGAAAATAGAAGCAGACAAAAATCTCTCGGGGTCCAGCTGGACGGTAAAGTATAATGAATGCGCGCTACATTATTATTCCCCGCAAAAAGTCAAAATCTCTCATATGCCCCCCAAATCACATGGCACAGAGTTTTCATTCATTGAAAAGAGAGCAATGAGTTTCATACATTGATATCTGCTGGTTTCAACCCCACATACAACGGAATGTTTTTTTTCTATATTCATGGCAGAGTCTAAAATTAACGAAAATTTAAGCTTGCACGCCTCCGCAAAATTCTCTTTTGATCTTCAAGTCTTGATCTGAACAAGCGCTAGTATTGGCCTTTTCACAGTCTCTCTACGTACTTGACCCAACTCGCCGATACCTTTTTCTTTTGTCTTTTTTCAACTGTCTAATAGCAAAGTAAGCACAATACTCTTGTATGTCTTAACCTACGCAAGGGGAAGGGGTGAACCCACATTAACATTAGATATCAACAGAAACTGGGCGCTATCTTTTGTACAAGGTTAATAAATTTATGGATGGAAGAGGTCGCAGACAGGTCCCAAATGCAGCAATCTCAGGAGCAAGCATTCCTTTCCACCATTTAAGCATCGCGACCTCGAGTGTAGCGAGTCTTGCCCAAATCAAAGGGGATATACCGGTATTTGATCATGTGCTGAATCTGTCGCCTCATGGTGAGAGCGAAAAGGACCAGGAAATAAACTAATAAAACCGGCCAAAAGACTTTGGAAAAAAGATATAGTAAGCTTCACAAAGATTTTTTTTGGAAATAAAAAAAGAATTAAGCAAGAAGAAAACTTCATGTTTCGTACCTGGGATATCAAAGAATGAAAAGAATGAACAGGTGATAGCAATAACTGTTGCACGGGTCGCAGAATACCAGAATTTGAATTCAGGGAGTCGGCGGATAAATGGCCGAAATTCTTCGTCTTGTTTGGTCGGTAATGTATTGCCTTCCTCGGTAGAAGCATCTTGCAGTTCTTGTTCCAATGACGGATCAAACTTGGGCTGCAGAAAGGACAATAGTAGATTGAGCAGATAGATGAAAAGTGTGTAGCAAACTGATCGACAGTGAAATTAGTATATTGACTTTCCTTCTCACCCAATTGTATCTTGTTTTCTTACCAATGTACCATCCCTGGGCAAAGATGATTCGAAGCAAAAAGAAAAGCACAAGTCCGAATAATGCTAGCCATCTGTACAAAACAAACGGCGTACTTATATCGAGATATCTTTGATAGAACTAAGTAAATTTGATATTCGATCCACAGAAATGCGCGTCAATGAGTCTCTCTCTCTCGAAGAGAGACCATCAAATCACGTCCGTGGAATCGAAGAAAAAAAGAAATGTTAGTTTCAAATGCAACGAGCATTGCTATATCAATCACTCACAGCCTGTATCCTGTTTGAGCGCGCTATAAACGCATCGAAAGGGGTCTGTTCTGAAGAGGGATCGAGGGAAGGATCCATGGTATATGTGATTAAACTACTGATGAGGTGGAATTGGTTTTTGCACTTTCATAAATTCGTATTTTTCACTTGATGAGCGCGACTTCCTCCCACTTAGTGCAAGGGGAGGGAGGGGGCCACAAGAGTTGCTTATTATAATTGAGCGGCGCTAACTTAAATGTCTGGACGAAATTTCAAATTTGACATTGCTTCCTTTCATGTACAGAAGAAGCAGTTCAATAGAACCTCCCAACCAATGTACGGCGGAAACCCACAAGTGTGTGTCATTTCCAAAGAATATCCTTATCTAGAATAAATAAAAGCAAGGTAATAAACACCTCTCTACGCAAGTCCGAGATGATAAATCACTGATAGAACTTCATTTATTGGAAATAGTTGATAACGACTATAGACATTCTCCACCAGACCACCACAAGACATCGCAGTGTCAAACAAGCTCAAACAGATAAAAGAACAATAGAACAACGCCAATAGTAACATTAATGTACCACCCTGTAAAAGGGAGCCCCTCCAAGCATATACTATGCAAATTAAAAGAAGTAATAACTCCTATCCCACCTCCAGATTATGTCCTGTGGACCAATGACATTATGCAGTATTCATTTCTTAATAGAAGTAATCACCGCTGATAACAAAAATTGACATTATCGCCTTCTTAGTGACTGCTGGAAACAGTACTGCTAGTACTGCTCCTACTACTGTCGCTTTCCCGACGAATGCGTTCATCATTGCGATTTTTCCGAGCCCACCAAGCCTTATCTCGAATGCAAGCTTCACCACAGCAGCCGCAATCCCGATGATGGGTCGCGTCGGTTGTATTATCTTGTAGAACCAAAGATGGGTGATGGATAGGGATATCCGCCTTCTTTTGAGGTTTGGATTGAGGAATGTACACATCCTTGTAAAAGGTCGAAAGCTGAGTAGAATCCATAATGCTCAATAAATCCAGCGTGTCGGTTTGAGGTGCAAAAGATTTATATAGAAGGTGTGTTGATAATAATTCCCGGTGATATTGATAGGCAAAGTAAGCAAAAGTTAATTCAACGCAACACTCGGTTACCAAGAGGAACAGTTGAAGAAAAACTTTCGAGAGGCAACAGGGAAAAGGATCCGATCACTTCTGCTAGCGATAAGACAATAAAGAGGATACCAACAACAGAACGGATCCGCAGGCCACTTGAAAAACGAGCTTTAAACCAAAAAAATTCAATGTGCATTCATAAAAAACAGCGGGGCCCTTAGTTATATAGCCTTTGAAGCCTTTTTCTCGAATCCTTAAAATAGACATATTCCGTTTTAGGTAAGTGCGCTTTTGGCTAGACCATTTTAAAGTTTGATGTTGTCATGGTCATATACGTGCTTGAGGTGAAAAAGAGCTTATTTGGGCCTCATTTATGGTATAAGCGTCACAACGCAGGTGCACATATACTGTGCGGCTTTTTCTTTTCCCCAAAGGGTCCATACAAATTAACAAAGTTGACGAGAAAAGGCGTAAATGGCTAAAGTAAAAATTTTTTTTACACCATATAGACTACGCCTCGAACACGAGTCGCTGGAGGCCAATTCTTTAAGGAACTAGTGGGTGGCAATAGCGCTCAAAGGCCTGAATCATTGTAGTCATGCCTATAGGCCTTTGGCTTGTCTTGAGATCGCACTTATTTCTGTTATGGCAGGGACTAATGAAATATGGTTCGAGATCGTCGGCCCCAGGGATATGGTTTGATGGATTTTCCTTGCATAACTTTGCCCAACATCTGTTGGGAGTTCCTCATGGTGTTTTAGATGCGTGCGGCGCTCAACGTGTTATAGCTAAGAGCCACACGGCAAACACGGCAAGCTGAGAAAAAGAACAAGGAGAAAGAAACATCAATGTAGACTAAGCATGTAAAAGGCCGAATGTTACTCTAACAGATCATATAAGAAAAAACTGATTTTTTGCACTCGAGGACCAACTGTGGGGAACCTTAGTGTAAGGATAGCCTTTCGTGTAGAATTTATTTTTTTTTTCCTTAAAATTCGTTTCTTGAGTCATGAGTTCGCGAGTCATCGCGCATATGGCCATCACGTGCTTGACACTAAAATTGGACACACCTTTGGGTTGGAGCATTTTTACCCCACAGGTGTGTGTGTGTGTGTTTGCTCCCCATACATATACCTAATCAGGTCAAATCTTGATGTGAAGAATGCTCATAGCAGATCATATGCCAAACGCAAATTTGCCTTCGAAACTCCTTTTGCCATAGCTACCTGTCGTTAGTAAACCCTCACGACCAAAATTCGGAGAAATGTGCTCTTTTTATCACACGAAAAGCACGGGCTCCAGTATTCGTGTACAAAAATACGTCTACCCCATATCAAAGGCAGAGCCCTTCAGTCCACTATGGACATCCCGCTTTCATACATTCCGTTATGAAAAAAACCTAGTTTATTTAGTGTTGAACTCTGAAGGTTTAAATCTCATATGGCCGAGTCACGTGGTGGATGGAGAAAGATTGGAAATAGGAAGAAGAAAAAAAGGAGAAGGTCTCTTCCTTTTTGTCTTCTTGCGATGTCTACGGCAGATTTTAGGTCTTTACAAATAGTCCTTACAGAACTGCGTACGTCCTTTAGTATTGTGGTTACTATCTGGCCTTCTTTTAGCAAATCTGGAGGGGGGCAATCTCCCTGTTTGTAGTGCACAATGTCGCCCTCCTAGTTTCGATAAAACCAATGTCGTAGTTATCGTTTTTTAGAGTTCGATGATATCAATTGTTTCGATGAGGAATGGAGAAAATGAAGCTTGTGCAGCTGAAGATTGCTTCAAGCGGGCATGTTGGGTTGATCCTGGGTCTCTTATCGGGGCCAGTCTGAAGTCCCAATCTAGCAGGTCAGCTAACTGTCTCTTATCGATAACATTTTGTTAGCAACTGAAGTAACAGCGGAACAAGACCAATTTTCAAGATCCAACCACGATGAGTAAAGAGAAGACTGCTGAAGGTAATCTCGAGGAGCAGCCTTTTTTGAAGAATGATATCTCGCAGAATGAAACGTTCATTGACGACGACGACCCTCATACCGAGGATAACGCAAAAACTGTATCTCGAATCCGACTGATCACGGTAGCACTTGCAACAATTTTCTTTACTATGTCGTTTGTTTTTATGGGACGAAACGCATCCAGTAGTTGCGCACATCGCTCTGCCAAAAATGAAGACAATCTAATCAAACAAAAGCACTGGCCGTTGCCGGAAGTTCAGCAAAAGTGCCCTGCTAACCTTCCTTACTCATGCCAAAACATTAGCTACATTGATAATAAGTGCTGTTTTAATTACCCCGGTGGTATGATTTTGCTTACTCAATTCTGGGATTACAGTCCCGCTTTAGGTGGAAATGAAACCTGGACATTGCATGGTCTTTGGCCAGACCGCTGCGATGGGAGTTTTGAACAATTCTGTGATGCATCCCGTAATGTCAATGTCGAGAATACCCTTGCTGCGGCTGGCCGTGATGATTTAATTAAGGAGATGAATGAATACTGGCTGGATTTCTCCAGGGTAAACAATGATCTTTGGACTCATGAGTGGAGTAAACATGGTACTTGCATCTCTACCCTTGAACCGGATTGCTATCCCTCTCACCCCGATACTTATCCTGTGGTCAGCTACTTTGAGCAAGCAGTTTCTCTCTATAAAACATTACCAACTTATGAAATTCTCAGTAAAGCTGGGATCACCCCTTCCTACGAAAGAACGTATACTACATCCGAAATAATGGATGCGTTTAAGGTTTTCACTGGAGGAGTAGCAGTCACATTCCGTTGTGACCATAGGAATGTTCTAAATGAAGTTTGGTACTACTACAATGTTCAGGGCCCCTTAGTGGGAGGCAAGTATCAAGTTATTGCACCGGATGGGCTCAAGACAGCATGCCCTTTGGAGGGTATAAAATATTTGCCAAAAACTGGAAACCATGACGGGAAAAAACCACCAATTCCATCTCCTGGACCATCCGGGCCATTTGAAGGACGAGGATTCGTTGTACCCGAAGATCAGCGGGGCTGTCTGATTGGAAATGGACACTGGTACGTATCAGGTACTTGCGCCACATATACTGTAGAACCTCAAACCGATGGATTCACTTTAAGGACCAATAAAGGCCCTTGTGGTATACAAGATGGTCCGTTCTTAACCTGCGGAAAAGACGTTGCTGCTACGACCTTTACATCTACTCATAATGACGATGGATATTGGCTGACATATGAGGGACAGATCACCTGGAACTCGCCATCGGGAGTGCCGACCGGATGGCGCCAGTTTCCTCTGAAACCTGGATCAGGGGGATCTGGTGTTTCTGTTAGATTGGGTTGGCAAGGATTGTAAATAGTATAATATCATTCTCTTTTGCATCTTGTTTGAGCATTCTCAGGTTGTACCAAAAAAATAATTGGATATAAGCCTTGATCTCGGATCGAATGTGTATGCGCAATCCAATCTTTCTATGCGGGGCGGCCGAGAAGCAGTTGGGAGAAGTAATCTATTGCTAGATGCGGCGTGACGTGCGGCGGTAATTTATTCTCGTATGCGATGACCTTGCCTGCTAGTTTTAAAATATAAAGCTGAGGTCGACATGCATATCACTGAAGGTACTTTTGCTATACTCTCTTCAAAGGAAGGCACATGGGACTTGTGCTTTTCTACTGGCGAAGTGAAGCTCTGGACTGTTCAGAGGGGACATAAGCCTGCAACTGCTGGAAAAGTGGATGCATCAAAACAAGATATACCTGTCATTCCCATCGATCCATTACCACCCCATATTCGGTCCGAGCAGAATAGGAAAGTGCTTGTCATCGTTTCTAGTACATCGGGGCAAGGAAAAGCAAGCCGATTTTTTGAAGAGTCTTTAAAGCCTCTGCTGGATTTTCTTAAAGTTGATTACTCTGTCTCACACTTATCAAGCTTGGTGGGAAAAGGGTCAGTTACAGCCTTGGCTCAGTCGCTTGATAGTCGTGTTGACTATACGGTGATATTACTATCGGGTGATACTACACTTCACGAATTTATTAATGGTTTACCTGCAAAACGGAATGACTCTGAAGAACGTAGAGGCCGTTTATCATTTATCGTGTTACCTTTTGGTTCAGCGAATGCTCTTGTAACGTCAATAACTGCGACTTATTATACTGATTATTCAGGTAAGCATCCATTGGAGATTGCCTTGCTCGCTCTTCTATCGCCGCTTCCCACACTACGCCCGCTCAATGCGATGGCCGTGTCTTTTCCCCCACAATCTAAGATTATCATGCCAGATGCGGATGGCTCTGAAGAGATTCCTTCTCACGGGTCGACTCGGAATACCCTTTTCTCGGTAGTGGTGACTTCATGGGCTTTACATGCTGCCCTGGTTGCGGAGAGCGAAACAGTGGAATACAGAAAACTTGGTAATGCCCGTTTTGCAAAGGCAGCAGCAGACTTACTACAACAAAATCTTGGTTGGGAGGGAAAAATTGTCTATGAGCAAGCTGACACTGAATTAAACAAGACACCAAGAACTGAATCTATTCAGGGTCCCCATTCTTATTTTGTATTGGTTCTCGTCTCGGATCTGGAGCCCGGGTTTACGATTTCTCCCGAGACTAAGGCTCTATCAAGCCCGCCTTTTCTTGTTCAAATAGATAAATTACCATCCAGTGATATAATGAGCTTGTTAACGCGTGCTTATGATAAAGGCGATCACATAAGAGATAAGAGAGTACGTTACGAGCCGGTCTCAAAGGCGGAAATCGTACTGAACAATGTTGAAACTCATTTGGACACTAATCATGAATTCAACTGCTGGTGCGTCGACGGTCGAATAGTCAGAACTGGTGATGGATCCGTAGACATAACATATATGGGTAACAACATTTTGGGATTTGATCTCCATCTCGTACTTCTTTAGATTATTTGGATACCAGTCATTTAAGTCTTTTTATTTTGTAGTCACTGCAGTTGGAGTTTGGCGTTTTTGTTTTATCATTCAGCGAGTCCGTGTCCTTAGCGCGTTTATTCAATTAAACATTTGTTTAGTGCACTCAATGTCAAGAAGTAGGTTCGAGTATAGTAGATGTAAACGAAAACAACACGAGAAGAAAAGAAAAACTAATTTTGATGCTAGTCAAGACCGGCTTATTCGTTTCAAGTCGAATAACTATTCATGAAAGTGATACAAAAATTCTCGCATCTAGAATGCATTGTCTTACTTTACTTTCGCTACCCAATCGAATAAAACTGTCATATGCTTACAAAAATAATTCCATTGCTATCTAAAAAATGCTTGTAAGGCTCCAATAGTCGAAGAGCGACTTTCAGAAATCCTCATGAATATGTCTAATTATAGAAACTTTAGAAGTCTTGTTCAGCCTGGGAATCATTGCTCTTCTCTAATTTCTCGCTCTGTGCATAGTATAAATCTGCGAGAAACTGAGGAGTACTGGCCATTTCAACACTTTTGTCTTCACGTCGTCTAATAAAACGGGGAAATCGAATTGACAGTCCTCGATCTCCACCCAATATATCTCGAGCTGCAGGATAGACTGGGCTCGAGGTAACATCAGAAAACTTGATTTCCCAAACTTCTGCTCAAGTGGAAAAAGAAAAAATGAAGGAATTAGTCAGTTTCAATAGTACGCACAATTAGTGGCATAAAGGTATTCTGGAGAAAATATCGACATACCTTGAGGTACCCAGAAGTAGGGAGGTATTATGGGAGTCTCGAAGTCAGAAGGTTGAAAACGTGTTACGTTCATTGAATCTTCAGAGTACTTTTCTTTCAGTTCCTTGTACATGGTATCGGTAAATCCGGACATGCATTTACAAACTGCTTGTAACATGCCTGTTTCCGGTTCTCTCACAGCTAACAGAATCGGCGACCACCACTGTGATTTTCGTCCCTGGCCGTGCCATCCGCCAACCGGTATCAGATCAAGCGAATCTGCATTAGAATCGTAATCTTTCTTGACTTTAAGCCATGATTCGAGACGCTTATCCGGTTCATAACTTGCCAGAAGGGCTTTCTTTCGAGACTTGGGGGCCCCGGTTTCGGTGTACCCCCCTGCTGATATTCGACGGCTATCAAGCAATTTAACCATGATTCCCTCGCATTTTTTCTCTAGAGCTGACTTGAAAAATATAGAGATGTCGTCGAGACCATCTACCGTTGAGTCAATATTAGTGACGAATTGGAATCTGCCTTTCAATGGCTGGAAAAGACTTCGAAGCAGATGTCGTCTTTGACGAAAGTCCACAGCTAGGAGCGGCTAGAATTTTTGCACAATTTAGTATCAACATAAAATACAATGAAGGAGGAAAAATATACTTCACCTTTGAGTTGAGATACATAAGATCAAAAGCAAAAAAGCAAACAGTCACTGAAATGCTCTCCCGCTGTACATCCTTACGGGCTCGAGTTGCTAACTTCTGGAATGTCTCAACTTCTTCAGTAGCAGAATTATAAGCCACTATTTCTCCTTCCATGATAAACGAATCTACTGAATCTGACGTCACTTTGGCGATGACTTCGTGGAGATCGGGATACTTGTCGGTCATATTCTTCAGAGGTTATGGTTAGAATAATTTGAGAATTAATCCAGAAACAAAAAGTAATTCAACAAAACGAAGATACCTCCAAATGTCTGCTAAATATGGTGCATTTTCCGTGTCTCTTCCAGTGTATCTGGGCTCTTTGTCCATCTACTTGTAGGTTAACATTTTTTCGTAAAATCCATACGAGACTGATCATTCACTTACCGTATTTATATTCACAAGCAAACTCACACTTGTTCTGATCATCAGAAAGAGTTCTCAGGAGGTCTCCTAAGTCACGAGTAATAGAGCCAAGCATAGGCATTAGGGGTACATGTAGCGATACTGGACAGGCCTCTCGGAGGTTTTGGATCCCTCCTGACAATAACGCCGAAATAATATCATTATAGTTGGGTCGCCAGGCATAGCACTCTTTCAGGGTTCCCTCCGACTCAGAGAGAATCCTCTGGATGTCTGCACCGCGGACTCCCGTGGTAGGAGGATCCCATAGAGCTCCCTGAGGAGCATTCAGGGAAAATGCACGCGAAAGAGCAATCAAAAGCGTCGTCTTGGTGGCGCCGGTTCTGAGATTTCCAACAAGCGTCCGAGTAATGAAGCGAAGCTCTTCTTCTCTAGCGCTAAACAATAGCTTCTCAACTAACCGCTGTTTGGTTTCAAAGCTTTTGGCTCCTTTTGCTTCAGCTATTTTAAGCAAAGTCTGATAGACACCTTGAATGTTCAAGGGCGAATGTCGGACTAATGTTCTAACAGAGATTTTCGCCTCATAGACAACGTCTCCAGGATCTCCAAGCTTATGATAAAGGGTTCTAAGACGATCAGCAGATATTCCTGAGACTTTTCGTATAGCTTTACTCAGAATAGATCCTCCGATTCCTAGTTCAATATTCTCGTAGGAGGGGCCTATTGAATTAGTCATTAACCACACAGCCGAGACAAGGTCATGGCTGTTGTATTGAATAAGTAGCCGTAACGTGTTAGACATGATATTAATTATTTTGATTCTGGACTTTGTTTTGCTCGCTAGTTCAAACATCCGAGCTAGAAGTGCATAGGGCTCTGACTTGTTGTCGCTCTGCTTAATGAAATCATATTTTGTGGTATCAAAGTCGGCAAGGTCTGAATCGAGAGGAATTTTGCTCAAAAGGTTCAGAAAGTCTTCTTGTCCTGCGCTTTTAGGAGCAGAAATTGATGCGGGTGTAGGCTCTGGGTCCGCATTTGCATTGGTGACGCCATTCGTCAAATCTTCTGTGGGTACAGAGACAAATAATCCCGGAGAGGTTACCTCAGCTGGTTCTTGCTCTAGCTGAGAATCCAGAGAATTGCTATTGTGGTCTCGGTTGTGCAAATACTCTCTGTCGAAGTCTTTTTGAAGCTGCCTGGCCAGCTTCTCATCTTGGTCTAAAGGGTCGCTATCAACCCTCGGCTCAGCAGGCTGATCCTTCTTCTTGGGACTGCTGAAAAAATGCTCTAGCGTCCGAATTGATCCTTTCGGTGTAGGACCTTCAGCTTTATGAGTGAGCTTAGGTTTCTTAGAAGGTCTGGCCATAAAGCGCTTGTTCTTCTCGAGTTCGTCATCTCATCTCGAGTGTCCTTAGTTACCCTGCACGTGACCTGATTAACTTTATTTTTCAGCCGTGCCTCGACGAGAGCCCGAGATGAGACCTCCAAAACAAAATTAATTCAAATTTTATTCGATCCGTCCTTGTAGCAGGCGCGACCTAGTCTCTTTATTGTATAACAGAAACGTTGACAGTTATCTGGTCATCAAAAAGATACTCTTTAAGATAGGCATCCCAAAGTTATCCTGAATGATCCCCCGGTCGTTTCATGCTCCCAAACTCTAATTCGAGGCTACACGCGACATTAGCGTATACCGGTATACAACACAAGCCATACAGCTCATTATGAGCTACATAGTAGAATTTCTGAACTCACAACTACATTCTGTAGATGATTTTTCCAGGATTGATGAGATCACTGAGAAAGTTGATGCCCAGCTTCTCACACTGGCTGATAAAGTAGGTGAATCCTTCCCCTTCCCTTTCTTTTTGCAACATACTAAGAAAGCTAGATTGAACAAATCGAGTCCTCCATAGATGATACCAAATCAGATCTTGAACGAGATAAGCTCAAGTCGAGTGAGGACACGCTGGAACTGCAATCCACGCAAGCGGAAATAAAGAGAGCAACCCAGTACGAGAAGGTTTTAATATCTGAATATAGTACGCTCGACGATTTGAACAATCTCGAGGAGCGTCTGGCCAATCTACAGACAACCCAGGAGTATTTCCAAGTACTTTGTGAGATTGAGTCCTTGAAGTAAGTGTTAATATTAGGCGTGAAGGTAATTTCCACGGTTCTTAACATATGTCTTTTCGCCGTAACTTCTTCCAGGTCCTCTTCCAAGACGCAAATCACTCAAGATGTATCTGCTGGAGTTGGCTGTTATCGGAAGCTTATGGCTTTAGCCAAGAGTTTAGAGACTTGGGATAACCAGAATGGTTCTTCGCTATCCAATTTACGACTACATCTGCAAACTTCGCTAAATGAGGAGCCTAAAGTATTATCCAGAATCCTCGAAAGGTATGATAATTTTACTAAGCTTTCTTTTTTTCAAAAGTTCAGAAGATGAAACTAATCTCAGTCTTGATTGTCCTATTTCTTTTTATGTTTGATAGCAAATTTGAATTACTTTTGACAAATCTCGAATGGCCAATGAATAAAGACCCATCTCGATACCATAACGAGGACTTTTTCCAAGAGTTCCAGCGGCTTATCGAGTTTCAGTCTCTAATTAGCGAAGTTGATGTCAAGGACATAAGCGATACGTTATTACCGCTAGCGGTACTAGTTCGTCCGCTTGATCAGCGGATCAGATACCATTTCGAATCTTCACGAGAAACTAATAGGGCAGATAAGCCAGAATGGTTCTTTGAATACATTCTTAATCTGATTGAAGAGAATGTCCAGTTTGTCAGTATCGCTGTGCTCTTGGCTTTGAGTAAATCTGGACTAGAAGATCGTCTACCGCTTCACGAATTTATTTCCGCGTTACTTCCATCCGTCAAACGCAAGGTTACACGATTATTCTCTCAGTTGTCTGACGATCCGCCGCTTCTGTATCACTTAGTATCTGAGACATCGAAATTTGACCAGACTCTCCGGAACCAATACCTATACTGCCCTTATAATTCGAATACGTGGTCTGGTGTCATAGAAGACATCCTTAATGTAGGTAATAATTTCTCTCATTGGTTTGAAGTGGAACGGAATTTCGGAGTATCCCGGTTACACGATATAATGGCATCTGAGGATGCGTGGCAAATCGACTACGAAAGTGCGGATGTTAATGAAACCAAACTCACAAAGTCAGCATTGAGAGTTAAAGATCTTCTCAGCACACTTTTACGCCAATTTAAAAACTTCACCGAGTTTCAACATAAGTCTCTGTTTGTTAAAGATATATATATACCTATTTTACAAGGATTTCTTGCTCGACTGAGTGAGACAGCTGATACACTCAATACCATGAATTCCAGAATGATAAGAGCTGTTTCAGGTACTCGAATGGATGAAAAGTCTACTTCAGGAAGTAATGGTCTGGAAAGGCTTCTTCGATTGTATTGCAGTGGCAAAGGCATTGAAAATCTCATTAGAGACAATATGGACGATCTGTTTTTCACAGTCTTGGATTACCAGCGGCAAAGTGATGTGCTGACCACTATCGGTAGCGATTCCGTTGAAATGCCAGCGGGATTTCTTGATGGAATATTGCAAGATTACGAGTCGTTTGATGGAAAGATAGAATACATGATTATTAAATTCTTACGCAAAGAGACTCAAGCAGCTCTTAAGTCTTTCTCTCTGAGCTCTAATTGGACAAAGTCCGAATATCCTCCTGACGTTCACCTCTTTCAGCTTGAAGGGCCTATGAGCCTGTTGAACAGTCTTTTAGCGGTTGTTTCTCGAAGTTTGGGAGAGGATCCAGTGCTGAGAATTTACAGGGGACTTGCGCAGGAGATTCAAGATTATCTTTGGAATTACGTTGTGCTTGCCAATCAATTTTCAGTCGCGGGTGGTAAAGTCCTTGAAAATGATTTGAGCTATTTACAAACCTTGTTTGGTCCAGACGCAAACAAATTTTTTGGGATGCTTCACGATTGTTGCAAAATTCTTACACTGGACTCAACAGATAAGTCTAATAACCTACCATCATTCAAGCAAGTACAGGAGTCTTTTAAAAACCACCGCTCAGCACAAAGTATGCTGGAGCGGCTTGGAACTTGCAGTATTACAGTCAATCAAGCAGAGCATCTTTTGAATCGACGAGTGGCAAATCCCGGTTCGACCCATTAATAATTTTTTTAAAAAAGAAAAAAAATGCATGTAGAGGATCTATTGGAATGAGCAGTTCATGTTATAAGTCCAGCCCAAGGGTTCTGCCCTCTATAATGTTGGATTTTCCCACCGTATGAAAGTCTTCTAGAGTAATTGTAACCTCAAGACGACTCAACTTAATGGGTTTGGGTGTTCCCAATGAGAGAAAAAACAAGTAACAGAACAAACAAAAAGAAGGGTGGTAAAAAGAAATAAATTTATATAATTCAATATTACATCCAGCCTTGAACGCCAAGTAAAAATCATAAAAAACAGTTAAACTATCGCAGTTTTCGAAAAAGTTTGCCGAATTGAGATTCTCGGAGCTCCTCTACAAAAAACCGACCAAAGGTCTTAACTTGTTTAATGTTGTCCAGCGAAGATTCTTTGCTGGTGTTGGAAGGAATCCCGTTTACCGTCCGATGTACACTCCTTACAAAAGAGTGGAAACCAGGCATTTGCAACAGCTGAACCAATTCTCGTTAGCATCCAAAGAAAAGTAATTAAATTGAGTTCAAGGGTTACCTTTTTGACAAGCAGCTCAGTGGCCATATTCCTCCACATACTGTAAATATGGATGGGCCTTAAAGAGCGGCAATTGGTGGATAAATAAAAGAGAATATGGAGAAGTTTTTAGTCGTTACTATGGGGTTTCTGGTCCCAAGACAGTTGCTGCGGTAATGTCAGTTACCCTCTTGTATTTCCTCTTCAGATTCACAATCTTGCTTTGTCCCCGTTCAGTGAAGACCGGAGACTTGACTGCACTATTCAATTGAGTCTCAAGTGGGCACTAGAGAAGGCATGGAACTGTATCTCAAATAGGGACAACAGTCCAATTCATAGCAGCGTTTATAGATTCTTTTTTTACTTTCTTGATCGCCAAATAGAGCATTCTTGGTAATAAATGATAGAAACGCAGATTACGAAGATACGGCCCTTTCTTCTTCTTTTGCCTTGACTATTCAATTAGATGTAGAATGCAGACCGACGCTGTCCTTATCGTTTTACCGTAATATCTTGCATACCTGTTACATTCTTGTTATTGTTGTCACGACAACACACAATACCCGTGAGTGCTCCGTCTAAACATTCAAAAGTGAAAAAAAAAAAAAAAAAGGGACAAGCAAGGGCCCCCGAAGTTGATGGAGATATATAGATCACAAAGTAGTAGCTTGGTGTGACGGAATTGGATGAAGAGCATGGAAGAATTATCCCGCAAGTCGACTGTCCCGGCGATTCTCAAACCGTCTCATTCAAAATTGAAGAGGCTACACACGGCTCTTGTCGCAGCTGACTCGAATCGAAGTGCCCAGGCTATGAAGCCTGAATGGAGTACAAGAGATTCGTACTCTGCTAGCAAACGGAATCGGTATCCCGTAGGTTACGACAGAATTTCCCCCCCCTTTTTTTTTCTTCTCTATTCACTAATAAATATATCTGCCATTCTAGGATGTCGTCCCATATGACAAGAATCGAATAAAACTTGTGGTTCCCGGTTGTTCTGCCCGAGGTTCTGATTATATCAATGCATCTCTTCTAAACCTTCCAGGGTCTGACAACTATATAGCTACACAGGTATGGTCAACTTCCTCGTTTCTCGCGGCGCGTTCTATTTTTAGATTCTCCACCCGCTCCCCTATCGATGGACTAGTCTAACGGTTCATTCTACTTTAGGGTCCTAGAGAAAACACTATACCACATTTCTGGAGCATGATTGCTTCTCATACTACCGATCCATCTATAATAGTCATGTTGACACCACATTATGAGGGCTTCATCGAGAAGTGCTCAAATTATCTCCCCACGGCGGCTGGTGATACTCGAGAATTAATAGATCTCGACTGTAATGTAACATTCTTTGTGACCATGAACGAGCAGACTTACGTGCAATCGGCCGGCAGTACTCTCAGTACACTTACCCTCCGACATGGTGATAAGGTCAAAACTGTTTACCACGTATTATTTGAAGACTGGCCTGATCGATCTATCCCTGCCAATGGGGATCATTTTTTAGGGCTTGTCGCATTAGTCGATGCCCTCTCAAAAGAGATTCGATCCCGAAAATCTGACATTGAAAACGGAGTTGCCCCCATTGTTGTTCACTGTTCGGCAGGCATTGGTAGGACAGGAACATTTATAGCTTTCCGATATATACTAGGGAATTTTGATAAATTAGTCGTCGGCCCTTCCATCAATATCAACAATGGTTCGAATGGACAACTGCTTGATTATGATCCAGTCTATAATGTGGTTTCTCTTCTCAGAGAACAACGCATCGGTATGGTTCAAGATGTCCATCAGCTTAACTTTATTTACGAATGTCTTCGTTTGGAATGGACTCGGCGATTTGATGCGAATACGTGACGGACTTTGGTAATATCTCTGTATTTTGAGAAAACGAAACAAAATCACGCATCCCTGACGTCAACATAACGAAGCATTGTTTCGCTGGTGACCAAACTTACCTGCCCAAGATAAGTAGAATAACCTCCTTGGCAGCTAGTTGTGTGGATAGAGGCACTGTAATGCGGCACACAGAAAGGTACCACAACCGTAACTGTTTCCGGGACGGGGCATGGTCTACAACTAGAAATATCAGCAGAGTTCGCGTCTCGTAACAGCTACGCGCTGGATTTCTTCTCGAATCTGTCATATAATTTTAAGCATGCAAGAATTCTAGCAGTAGTATCTGGGAAGCATTTGATTATATGAGGCTAAACTTTATGTAATGATTAACATCCCTTACTGACAGGGTTTGGGTCTTTGTCAATCACTTTGTGAAGCTTAAAATGTTAAAATCATAGTGCTTAAATATATCTCACAAGCTTGTTATACAGTTAATCCACAAAAAGACGCCTGTAATTCTGATTTTCAACCATGTATAAAATACATCCCGAAAAGGAAAAAACAAAAAAAAAAAAAAGGAAAAAAGAAGCTTTTTATTAGTGTTGCCCCGACTATTGACAGGAACAGAAAAAAAAAGAAGTCTTGGTAAATAAAATTCCACCGTAAATTAAGAACAATGTACTGTACAATATAGGTATGGAAGGGCTTTATAAAATAGGAGAAGGAAAAAAATTTTTTATGTGGTCATCAATGTACCTTATCCGCGGTAATATTATTATTGGTCATAACATGAGAATACGAATCTGTACCAGACTCATGAGGTCTCCCTATTGATCCATTAGGCTGAACCTCGGACGGTGAAGGACGGAGGAACACCTTGGCAATAGGCTTTCGGCGAGGTGCAGGGGTTTTGCCCGTAGGAGGTATTTTAGGCCTCGACGTCTTTTGTCTAGGAGGAAGTTCTTCGTCGCTGGGAATAACTGGCTGTCCATACTCTTTTAATTTTTCCAAGAAAAAGGGATGGAGGAGCTCAATCTGTTTCTCAGCAACCTCCGCATTAACTTCTGGATATGGCTCAATAGGCTGAGTATGAGGGAATTTATTTTCCTTCACCTTGGTTGTCAGCTCCGTGGTAGATTGAACCCCAGAATGGCTCAACCGACTATGCAAAAGGTGAAAAGGTACGGAAAGAGACGAAAGCCCAAGTTCCTTATCAAGCCCCAATTCTCTAAATCCAAAGAAATCCTCTCCCACGTCCTCAGAAAAGTACCCAGATACAAATTGTTCGCTCCCATCTTTGAATTGAGCCTGGGAAGGGTCTTCGTTGGCACCTTCTGTTAATGCCGGTTTAAGCATCTCACCGAGCATATCCTTCATTCTTCGGTGTATATCCGCAAGTTTATTACTCTGCCGGAAAATATCATCTTTGACATATGCTCTTAGGTCGCTCAACTCTTGTAGCCCATTCTCTCTTAAACAATGTAAAATTGATTCTTCCAGTGAATACTTGAACGAGCCAGTCATTTTCTCATTGTAAAGCATCAACGCTTTACCGAGGTTTTGTAGATACTCTCCAGCAACGCCGGTCAAGGCATTTATCGCAGATGTCTGGGATGCTTCAAATCCCACATGCATGGCTAATTTACCAACCGACCGTTGTAATACTGCCTTACACACATGGGGCGCCATTTCTGCTCGTCCCGGAAGTCGCGAATCGAGATCAACATCAGTTTCCTTTAACGGTTCAGGGTTAAGCAGTGTTGCTCCATACATTGGAAACGGTTGCTGCATCTGTCGAATAAGCGCTACTTTTGAGCAGATTTTTCGTATTTCTTGCATCTCTTTCAGGTTCTGATCGATTTTGTCAACCAGACCTGGTCTGGGTGCTAAATAATTGGATGGCGGTACTTTTTCCCTATGAGAAAATGCGAGTTAGATATGCGCTCCGTCACAGGAAAGTATAAAACCTAAAAAAACTTACTCGACAAGATCATCCATCAATTTATCAACTTGAGCTGAGATTTCGTCTGATTCCTCAATAGAGGGAACACCCACTAAAGGTTCGTAACCGGCGAGAAACAAATCATCTTGCTCATTATTATCATTTTTCAACAACGCTGACGGGTCATTATTACTGTTGTTGTTATTGATGAAGTCTTTACTGTGCACCCGGTCAAAATCTTTATCGAGCTTTAGAGCATCGTTAGATGATATCTCAGCTTGTTCGCTTTTGTGGCCATTTGACTTATTGGGGGTGGGCTCTTTTTTCGTCAAGGGAGCATAATCAGGGAATGCTTTTTGCTCTTCCTCCAAGAAACGTGACATGGCATCCCTAGTACGGATCGGTGCTCTTGCGGTATTCAAGAGCCCTTCTGGAGTTGAGAAAAGCTGTGAGCGTTCCAAACATAACCTGGCCCGCTTGTTGCGAGTAGTCTTCCGCCATATTCGAACTGTAACACTTTCACTGCTGTAGTTATCATGGTTATTATTGTTATTATTATCAGTATTGTTATTATGGTTAATATTATCATCCCCAGCAGACGTCTCGAGAGGCGTAGAGTAATCATCATCCTCCTGATCATTACCAAAAGGAGTAGCACTGAACCTCGTTGCCGAAGTTGGGGATCGTTCTTTTCGCAAAGATTTCACAGAATCAGGATGGGAATCATTATCGGCCAGTCGTGATGAAGGACGAAATCCCTTATCATTACGTTGAGGACCTTTAGAGGAAACTCCAAAGCTCATTCGGGAGTGAACTTCCTCACCGTATTCACTGTCATTCTCATCCTCATTTTCAGCCATTGTGGATGCTTCTTCCGCTTCAACCTCGGCTCGATCTCTAATAGTAATGTTGGGCATCAACGCCACTAGGCTTTGAGTTTTTCTCTCCATTGCATTTGCATGTTGTCGAATGATATGATTCAAATCGGTATTATAAGTCCTACAGTTTTCCCATATGAGCATAAGGTCGTCCACAAACTCTCTCTTGGAACGGTATTGGAGTGCCTTCAGCTTTCTGGAAACAGTTCCAAGATCCATCGGTCGAGTGATGATGTTGTAATAATTTGGTGCTTCTCTTTTACTGACCTTGGTCAAAAAGGGTAGAGAATGTGGGGTATGCGCGCGCAATTCAATGATAACTTTCTCGGCAGCTTCGTACAGTTCCTCCTGGCCAATTCGTTCATCGCTAGCCCATTTTGACCGATTCTTTCGCACATCCATGATCAAATTCCTTAACTCGATATCAGAAATATGGAGCTTATCACGTTTGGTATTTATCTCTCCTAACAAGTGTTTGAGACTTAAGTTTGCAGCTCCAAGGTTGACATTGGCAAGTTTTGAAGCGTCATTTCGGCCGGGTATATTCTGCTTTAGATCTTTTGCTTGCTCAAGCATATTTTCAGCGTCTTCCTCCAATAAGTGATACATTGTTGAAAGATTCTTTTTAACAAACTCAACCGTTTCTGGATCCTCTTCCGATTCGGGTGGCCTGCGAACGTGTCCAGAGCTTAGGCTCTGATCAGCAATAACGTTTGCAAAAGCTGTATCAGGAGAACCTGTCGAGTCATCGTTCTTGCTCTCACTGTTTTCTTGCGAGTTGGAATTTGTAGAATCAGGCGCGGTCTCGGTATATTTGGGAACTGAATCACTTTTCGTGTCACCTCCATCAACTTGATCTTCATTATTCTTATTCTCTTCCTCCTCATCGTCGTCATCAAAGTCATAATCGCTATTTTCATCACGCTTTTCTGCCTTGTTCTTCGTTGAAGTGGCAGAACCCAGAGAAACTGCGGGTTTCTCGAGATTTCGGAGATCCAGTTGTTGAATGGTATTTCCCGACAACTTGGATGGGAAAAGGAATGCAAGTGAGTGATCATATAGCATACATCGTACACGAAACCGTACAACTGCCAATCGGTCAGTTAAAATTGAACGGCCATTGTTATGTTCGAGGGGATGAGTATCATATTGGATCCCATCAACGATTGGAGTACTTAGCGAGTGAGAGTCAGCATCTGATACGGCAGATCCATTCTGGTTGCCATTAGATATAGTAACGGGCGAAGATGATATTGACCTATGACAGGAAATAAGTTTACTCCAATCTTCCGTGCTGGTCAAATGATCGAGGAATATGGCATGCTCCTCTGGACTTAAATAAGCTCTCCATACTCCACGTTCTTCGAGACGGCGAGCGAGCGGGAGCAGAGCTTGATCATCTCCCGAGGACCATATGGTCGTCGAACTCATCGCACTCCCCGGAGCCGGGAACAGAGAAAAACGAGCTCAAAAAAATTAATGCAGCCTATCCGACAAAGTAGAAACTAGTGCTGCAAACAGAAAGACCAGAGCTTTATGCTGGGATCTGTCTCCGTGTCGCGCTTTTTTTACACTGATCTTTGGTGTATTCGAGGTCCAAGGTTGTTGGGAGTAAACTAAGTAATCTCCGATGGTGGTGGACTTCCAAGCTGGGTCGAAACCTCATCATCAGCTTCACCTTACAAGAGCTTTTGTATTTACGAGTAAGTCCTCGTTTTACGACAGTATGCGGATCCGCAAACCTATCGCTGCAGGTATACTTATAATATATAATGTGTTCTAAGTGGTAATTCTGTGCTAATTATTGTTCTCCTCAATAGCGTGGCTGGGACTTGTTATTCTGTTTGGATATCTGGGGTTCGCTGATATATCCTTCCAGCATGACAAGATCCTACATGGAATCACTTTTTTCGTGCTGACGGTACATATTCTCTTTACCTTTTTGTTTGAGGTTCCGGTCTAATTTGTATCGAGCATTTAGTTTGTCTTTTACTGGACCATTGATACGACCCGAAGGAGAATTGCTAATCTGACATTCTTCATTTGTACCGTTATTGGCGGAGTGGGCTCAGAGTTTGCTCAGGCAGTTTTTACAGTACGTCCACTGTAGGATATGTATCTCTACATGTGTCTTTCTTAGCTAATCTGAGGGCTTTCTTATCCGCTAGACCCATCGAAAGTTTGATGCTTTCGACATTTTGGTAAGTCACCCGGTAGAAGTTCATCTTGTTGGAACAATTAGTCTGACTTGATAAATGTTTAGTCGAATCTTATAGGCAGTGCTTCAGCTATTTTACTGTGTGCTGTCTATCATAAGCGTGGGTGGATTTTAGCCAGAGTATTACGTTACTAGTTCCACTGACGATTTTACTTTTACGTTGTAATATAGGTATGCTTGATAGAAGACGGCAGCAGAAGTATCATTCCGTTCCGGCTGGCCCATTGGATCTCGAAGCTGGAATTTCAACCGAGACACCTTCTCCAAGCGTCCCATTGCAAGAAATGGATCCAGATGCCATAACCGTAGCTCCACAAGCCCCCAATGAAAATGGGACACAATAGTTAAATTTCTGTGTAATATAGCGAGCTAGCTAGTATGTGAATTATTGACTACGTCGATATCCTACTTTTGATGGATTTTTAAACTAGATAGCACCTTTCTTCTTATTTTTTTTTCCGATATTGCTCACTAAAGCCATATACAACCGAGACATAGATCAACATGTCTATTTACTATAGTTCTCTCTTTTTTTTTTTTTTTTTTTTATCGTCGAGGCATAGGCATTCCTCGCCCTCTCCCTCTCATTCCTCCTCTGGGAATACCTGTTTGAGGAGCCTGAGATTTCTCGGCTAATATAGTTTCGTCAATAGACAAAATTAACGACGCAGCTTCGGCAGCTGACTCAATAGCATTGATTTTAACCAAGGCAGGCTCCCAGACAAATTTCTCATAATTATCTGCTATTCCTTCAGTCTCAAAGTCTAACCCTGCCCATGTCTGCCCTTTGGCATGATACATACGTAACTGGTTAAGTAAATCTGTTTCATCCATACCAGCATTACTGCACAATTGACGAGGAATTATTTCAAGTGACCTGGCAAAAGCAGCTATAACAAGTTGCTGCTTTCCGGCAATCGTCTTCGAATAATCCCGAAGATACTTGGAAATTTCCATTTCCGTAGCTCCTCCACCAGCTACAATTAGATTATTCTGTATCGCTCGCCGCACAATCATTATAGCATCATGAAGAGATCTCTCAACTTCAGCAATAAACTGCTCGGCTCCTCCACGTAGGATAAGGGTACACGTCTTAGCCTTTGGACATCCCTCGAAAACATTAAACCTATCTCCACCTATCTGCCTTTCTTCAAAATGGGCACAAGTTCCAAGGTGTTCAGGCTTTATGTCAGAACAAGTAGACTGGACACTTCCACCAACAGCGCTAACAACACGTTCCATATCGTCAGCCGAAACCCGCCCAGCGCAAAAGATGTCGTGGTCTGCAAAATATTGGGTGGCCAAATCGCCGATTGGTAACTTCGACAACACTACTTTAGCTCCAGTCTCTCTTAGAGCCTCAAGTTTGGAGAAAATGATTTTCCACTCTGCATCAACAATTGCTTGATACTCAGATACTTTGTCAATTCTGACCTCAGCATTATCCTTCTCAGACTTCAGTTCGAGTTCAACATTGAGGCAGACAATTTTTGGGTCCTTGAAGCTTTTGGGTTGCTGCTCAAATCCAGCATACGAAAACGTTTTTTTGAACGCCACACCGTTGATAAATAAGGAGTCTTCTAAAGCACCTCCTGGGACCTTTTTGATACCAATTAATTTTTCGTTTAAATCGGTTTGATCCAGAGACAAGACCGCGTCAACAGCCATCTTTGTGAAAAAATCTGAATTCCGATTAATCAGCTTGGAAGACATTGCTGTGCCAGCACACTTAAGAAGAAGATCATTAAATTTCTCCTTGTCGTTGCGGTCAACTTTGACAGCAATCTCTTTGATTTTGTTGACTGCTAGTTGAGAAGCTTTTCGAATACCCTTGCTGATGACATGCGATGAGATACCCTCTTCGACAAACTCTTTGCTTTCCCTCAAGAGCTCCCCGGCAAACAAGGTGACACTAGTCGTTCCGTCCCCAACCTCTGCGTCTTGAGCCTTTGAAATGTCGACAAGGATTTTTGCAGCAGGATGAACAACATCCAAAAGCCGTAGAATAGTCGCGCTTTTAAAATGGTAAGTATCAAAATAAAGCCTCAACCACGGCAGAACTACTTCACTTACCCGTCGTTCGAAATTGTAGTACGGCCCTTATTATCCACAATCTGCTCCACCATCAAACAACAAGGGTCAGATCAAAACAGATCAAACAATATGAACAATGATTCACCAGAAAGATCTACAATAAGCAAAAGCCACTTACCAGAATATCTGATCCTCTGGGTCCCAGAGTGGGTCGTATGGTATCTTGGATTGCTAAGCAAGCATTGATATTACTGATAGTCTGTCCTTTTCCCTGAGATGTATCTGTTCCCTCCTTTAAAACCACGATTGTGGGTGTCTGTCCACCGAAATTCATCCTTCTTATCGTAGACTCTTAGGTACGACTCTTGAGTGTTGTTGCCCTTTCTCAATAAAAGAACTTCTGCAAGTGGGAGTTTGAGGATGAAATTTAAATCGACATTTTACTCTGTGAAAAATTCATCGCTTGAATATTTGAGCACAAAGCAGTATACAGTATACAGAGCAACCGACGACTGACTGTCTACTAAAACACTCGTACCAGCTTACTTTTGATAATAATTGATCTTCCTCATAATTAAATCTTTTTATTATTCTCAAATCGAGCTCGCAAATCCTTATAAAGCGCCACACAAGCCAACTATACAGTTAAACTTGAAAAAATAAAATTTAAGTAGAACGAGAACATTAACATGCCTATTGTACAAACTCAACCACACTCTGCAGCATCTTGAAATCATAGAAGTTGGCGACATTTTCGTATGTCCTCACTTTGGGTAGAAAATCATTTTTAGACAAGGTGGTTGTCCATTCACCTGAACAGGTACAGTGTGCAGATAGGTCATCAGGTTTGATTTTCCTGCACTTTAAACACCTTAGATCCTGCATTTGGTATGAGACTATTAGTCTTTGTAAGTCAGAAATGAGATGTTCCTCGATCTCCACCCTGTCAAGATCACGGCCGCAATACACACAACTGAACGACTCAGGTGAATTGTAGCTTCCGTCGGAACCTTCCGTTATTAGAGAGTCATCACGGCATAAGTCAATATTTTTGGAAAGGCAACAATGCCGGCAAAAAAGATGCCGTACTTCTAGAGAACTGCTTGGATCCTGAAAAGTGGCCTCAGAACTAAATTCTTTCACATCAAACAAGGCAAGGAGATCACGACGAAGCATGCGGACTTCAATATTCACATTTTTGACTACCATAAAAGCAGCAGATAAAAACTTGACCAACTGTAAAGCAGGGTTTTGAAGTTCAAACCGAGAACCTGGCAGAAACGGAAAAGCAAACTGTGTCGAAACATCTTGACTCCATAATCGAGGATCATTTTGTTTCTTCAGTAACAATTCGACTCTCTTCATTAAAGGATCCCGTATATCTCTTATCACTTTCCTAAACGCTTCCTGGACTGCTTTTTCGCCTTCGTCGCTAGATATCTGTGTCAATCGCTGCGTGGAATCTTCCAAAGCTGTAGTCTTAGCTGCTTTAGCTTTGTGCATAGCATCTATAAACTCCATCATCCAATCGTGAAATTCTTTCTGACATAAAGGAGGCAAAAATTTGCTCATGTGCCAATGCATGTATAGTGTAAGGCTCGTTTCATAGTTTCCAGATGCTGACTCGAAAGTCGGATTATCGCACGCAAATCCGCCGTAATTAGCTACATCCATCCATAGTAAGTAATCCCAGTATTCTTTGATATTAAGATCAAGATAGTTGAAGAGGGGTTTAGCTTTGATAGACTTGACAATATACTGGGAGTAAGCAAACGCATTTTCTATGCTTGGTTTGGTGGTCTGAAGAATCAATCGATTTTCGTTGGAAAATACGACCCGCGAGCCTAGTCGCTTGAACTCGCGAGCTAGCTGAAGGTAGGCTTGTTTGCTGAGAGTCTGCACGTGAAAATGTAGTTGGCGATCATAGAGCAGACTTTCCGGCGAAGAGACCCAAAAAAGAAAATTGTGGACCATAGCATCTGCATTGGAGTCGCCATGAAGAGCCTGATCCCATAAACTTTTAATGAGGTCTCTCAACACGTTTATCGCAGCGGCTGAATAAGCGTTTTCTGCAAAAAGTAGTTGTGATACAGGGTCATCTTCATCTGTCCTCTGACCTTCTGCCATGTCTCCGTATTCTTCTGACACAGAAGAAGTCAATACGGTATTAATTGCGAGATTTCGCACTTCTAGCTCTATACAAGCAGTCGTATAGGAACCAGGATTATTCACTGATGGGATGTCCAAATCTTCGAGGGATTCAAATGCATAATCGTTCTCATATCCTCCATGACTAGGTGCCGGTTCCGGTGACCACCATAAAATGACACCGTTTTCTATGAGCCTGCGGGCATAAACAACATCAATGAGAAATCGAATATCATCAGAACGAAGGTTGCAAATGGGAATATTCGAATAACAGGACAAATCGGTCAAGTAAGTTACCCACGAAGATAGTCCAAAATATAGTGCAATAATTCTCTTAGCCACAAAAGATTGCCATCCAAGGACTTTTACAGAAATGTCTGCCTCACTGCATCTCAGTTCCACTGTCGCGATATCCGCTGCCATTTTAATCTTTGACGAAAACGATTCTTTTGACGCTGAATGAAGTAGAATCATAGGGGCTGCAGACCGAGCTTTAAACTTTTCAATCCATTCATTAGCTGACTTGCAGAATTTCTTCTCTGAACTCACATATTCTATTTCGAAATGCTTCTGTTCACTATAGAGAAATGGCTCTTTTGTTATTCCGTTCCCAAGTTTATGCTGGTTTACCCGTTTAGAGTAAATATCCTCATAGATGCGATCGAGATTAGGCAGTTTATCCGACTGTCGTAAAGACTCACGGACAAATATGACGCCTTCAGAATCTGACGCCGTAGGCACTAAACAAATAATTTCCCGATCGGCCATTACACAATGATAAACGAAAAGATAGTCAATCTTAGCTCCTTTTAGGTATTCGTCGTTTATCTCAAGATTTGTCAAATCTCGTAGCGCAAATCCCTTTTCCATTCCGTTCTTAAGAATTCCTGGCTTCGATTGATTAATAGTACAAGCGTTTCCCAACTGAAACAGACAACGGCTAACACTGTCCACTGAGGTCTCGTACACACCCTCAACAGTTGGACTATTTAGAAAGCTGTCGCAACTATCGATCTCGCTGCGAAACAAAGTCTCAGGGATTGTAACTTTAAACAAATGTTCGGATGACAAACCAGAACGAAGAAATCTATTCACCTTTTCCACTTCACAATCTTTGAGAAATATTTCAGGAAATTTGTCGGTACGAAAGTTAACGTAAACAGTCCGAGGGACGGAGAGGTTAACAGTTTGCACCTTTCGGTCAATCAAAACGATTGCTTTGACTATACCACATTCATCAGCAGGCTTAAGCTGCAGAAGCTGCCACGTCTTGCTGAATGTATTCACTGCGGCCGATTGAAGCATACCAGCCAAGTTCCTTGGTCGCCGTCGCGCTTCGGTCGATTCCCCAAAGAGATGGCGCCGTCGAATTCTTGCCTCCCGTTGAACTTTCCATTTTTGCTTCTGGTACTTGAGCCACAGGTGGTAACTGCCAGTGATAGCAGGTTTAACTGGTGGCAAGCTTGATACGGGATCTGCGGGTAACACAGAATTCAGATCCTTTATTTTTCGTTTGAAGCTAGCAACTGCTGGTTTATTCGCGGCCCAAGAGACACTTGGCCGTCCAATATCCTCTAAGTCTGCGAGTTGGTGAACTCCATTTTGCTTTGGCTCTGATTCCACATCCAAACATTGCCTGGCCTTGAATCCGAGTTTCTGTTGTTTGAATCTGTCATCCAGTTGTTCAATCCGCTTAATTAACCAGTCAGGATGAGCGACCCTTGGAACAGGGTTTCTGATCTTTTGCAATGCTGCTGGAATGGTAATGATTTTTTGAATTACCGATCCTAGCCGTTCTTTGTAATAATTCCAATCTAAAATGTCTCGCGGATCAAAAGTCTCAAGAGATGGATCTTTGAGCCAACGCCGCAAAAAATGCTGCTTGACAGGGTGTTCAGCAGAGAAGATGTCAATTGGAATAGCTCGTTCGGTAACAGGTGCGGACCTTGGCTCAGCTGCTATAACATATTTACAAGCGAGACCTTTATCCTTAACCATCTGGTCTCCGAGAAACTCTGCCAACCTTTTAGCTGTAGAAATTGAGGAAGATTTTTGTGCGCCGTATTCTTCTAGAGTCTTTGACATACTTCGATTCTCGCTAATAAGTCCAATGAGCTCTTCATCGGCCAAGTTTGCACCCTTGCTTTCTAATACGTCAAGCCATCTATTAGAAACACGTCCGACTGCTTGGTAGCATTCTTCCAAAGTAGAGCCTTCTAGGAAGACCTTGAAAATTTCTGTTTGAAAAATTTTGATAAGCTTCAATTCACCACGCCTCTTAACTTCGAATCCCTTCAGTTCGGCCAAGGTACCATCGTGATTAAAAACAGCATACCGCTTCTTGAGATTTTTGTTCTCTTCTTTGGAAGTTGGCAGAATCATAGCTCTGTACGGTCCATCGACCTCGAAGAAAATACTATTCTCGCTGCTGGTCTCATATTTGTGTTTCAAAGGATCCACAAGAGTCTGATACTGATGATTTGTGTACTTTTCATGGACTAAGTGATTAAGCATGACACAGGGATAAGAAATAAAAAGCTTTTTGCCTCCTTTGAGTTTAAAGCTGTAATTTTCTGGAAAACGTTTAGGAATAATGCACCAAATACCATCAGTGTCCAGTTCCAAGGGTCTTCCGATTCTTTGCACAAGTTGGCGAGCCATTTGAATAATAGTAGCACCTGTCAAACAGGTGACCCCGGCCATTTCCATAGAATACCACCTTGATCCCTTTCGCATAACATATCCGTAAAAAGAATTTAAAATGACCTTGTGGGCCAATTGCAAGGAGTCATACAGGATAACCATTTTTTTCGCTTCATCCAGACTTGCAATATCAGTTTTTGGTATTTCTGACACTTTGGCTTTCCACACTTTTTGCAGACCCTTGAAATCATAACGACGATCTCGGAATGAACGTACGGTATTCACATAAAAGGGATTTTCTCGCTGGCATATGATAGCTTCTCGCTCTAAAGTTGTCGTCTCACGGAGTCGATGGTAGACTTTCTTTGTGTAATCAGAAAGGCGTTTCGTGACGAGCAAGGACTGCTCCGATTGAGGTAGCTCATCAAACGTTCGCAGGGGCATGTTCGGCGTGCGACCGGGAAATAGTTCGTTCCGTAATGAGGTTTTAATCATATTGTATTCATCCTTTTTAGCAGGAAAATATTCACCTCTCCATGACCAAGGCAAGCGGCGATCACACGTCTTTCCGGGCCTATTAAAGTCGCAGGTTGAACAAGCCTCTTCTGTGATCATTGAATCAGGCTGCAACCGATTTGTGATCATGATATTAGGATACATGGAAGCGACATCAAGATGATAGATTTTGGGTTCTTCATTTCGATTTGGGTTTTGCTTTATTTCATCCAAGGCATAAGTTATCTCGTCGTATATCTCTTGATAGTTTTCCACATCTTCCAATTTTTTCTTCTCTTCGATTTCGATAGTAAACCTCAGAGCTGAATGGAGTTGACTTTTCAATTCGTCGATCGCCGTTGTATCTACCTTAAATGCCTCTGGAATATCGCTACGGAATACTCCAGATTCCAGACTTTCGACATGACCGCCAACATAGGTCTCGCTTTCCAGAAGATGGCCCTCGAAAAACCTTTCCTCCTCTTCTTTATGTTTAATGGGCAAGACTATCTCTTTCTCATATGCTTGAACCTAGAGTGAAAAGAATCAGTCTAGGAAGACTGAAGGGTGATATAAAAAACTCAACAAAAACTTACCATTAAAAGCATCTCGCAGAGAGTGCCTGTGCCTTTCCTTAAGACTTCATCCGGATTGAGGGGAATAATATTACATAGTGAGAAAATAAAAGGATGGACATATTTCATATACAGGTAATATGTTGCAACAGCATCTGATACTGAATATTCAGATAATGTTTGAGGTTTTTCGTATGCAAATCTAAAAATACGTTAAAGTCAGAAACTGAATAATGATGACTTTTTGCAAAGTAACCTACTTGGTCATAAGCTCTGGATCGAGCTCAATAGGATCATATCCGAGCTTTGCAGTCGTTACGGCCTTTAGACCTTGGCTACCCTGGGGTAAATAACTATCTCGCTTCACCCAACGAAAGCAATCCATATGAGCGCAATGAGTAGATTTATACTCGCCCTCATTGTCAACTTTGAAACCTATACTTTCAAACATATCTATCCCATTTATAGATGCCCTCTTATCAACAAAAGGCCAGTCAAAGAAATCACCGTTGAAAGTTGCTATGACTGTCGGTTTTGCTTCTTTAATGTGATCGAAAAACCGCTCAAGGACGGCCTTTTCATTTTCTTCATTGAAAATCGTGAACACACCTTGTAATTCTGGTTTTGGCGAGTATTCGAAATCTTCGATATCTTGTGAAACAATTTCACGGTTAGTTATGAGAAACCCTTCGCCGTCAATCATGTAGGATATCATCATAACCTGGTCGATAAGGGCATCGGGGAATTTAAGAGGTAACTTTGTAGTTTCAATGTCGAATGCCAAAATTACTGGATCAGGGCGAGCAACCCTTTCTGTGATTTCTGTGATTTCTGTAATTCCGTGCCGCGTCTTCACTGTGTACCATTTACCAATCCGGATGTTTTTGTCGATTGCAACACGGACGTGGTAGGGGACGTCGAATTCTCGCATATCATAGAGAAGTTCTTCGGCATCCCTAGGTTGTCCAGAGATGTCCTCATCGTCGTCTTCCATCTCGTCATCGTCCATGGCAGTGGTTGCCATTTCTGCATAGAGGTCAAGCTTTGTTACATCTCTGCTGTTCTTTTGTACAATAGGTGCGACAATGTGACGAGCTTGTAATAGATCAGAGACATTGTTGAATGTAAGTTGCAAAAACGTTCTCCGGTATCCCAGCAGATGATTAGGCATCTCAAGATCTTCTTTTATTACCCGAGATATTGATTTCACAATTCCGTCTAATTTTCTGTTTAAATATTCTTCGACCTCAGCCTCCGTTCGTGCCTTTTCGATCATATTGATATAATGTTAGAAAAATGATTAAATGGAAGATACTGTCAACATTATTTCCTACCTTGCAAGCAAGCAAAAAATAAGGGTCAAACTTCAAAGTAGCCTTGAAGCTTCCACCTTCGTCATCTAAAAAGTAGTAATCCATGGCAGCATTTGTCGCGCCAGTTTCTGCGTCGGAAACAGTAGTCTAAAAGAATAACGTTAGTTAAACGAAAAGAAAAAGCCAGAAACGGGGTTGGGTCTCACAGCATGCATGTTTATGAGCCAACCTATCTTGTCAGGTTGACTTTCAACCCTATCAAACCCCATTAGAGAATCCAATGAATCGGTTATGTCTCGCCGCGTCTGATCTGTAGAGAGGGAAGTAGCTTCCACAGCCAGTCCCTGGGTCGAAACGACTGTATTCCATTTTTTCGCATTGTTTTTGGAGAAATCTTTTTTCCGTCTGAAAGGATCAGCTTGTTGACCCATTTGAGAGTTTATAGCATCAGTCGTCGAGAGGTTTCAATTCATAGATTTTGTGTATCCCCTGTTAAATTGGAGTTTGTCCCGCGGTTTGTTTTTCGTGACACGCGACGCGCGCGCTTCAATGGACTTTTCAAATCTCCCAACTTTTGCCAAAAAGAAAACATCCCAAGGTTTCTATTACTCCCAAAGCACCTTCAAAACTATGATTGAGAAGGAGTAGCACTAAAGATTGATCTAACGTCATATTTGACAATGGGTATATGGCCTTGGAATAAGCAGTCGGGCTCCAACAGCGATAATAAAGGAGCGCCGTCAGTATCTTCCGAAACCCCTAAACAGTCGAGTGTATCTGAGCAGCTTCTTTTAGAGGACGTTCCGCCAAAATTTCCCGAGCAGGGTGCTCCCACCATTGCGGTTGAAGCTGTACCTGGCCAGCATGAGAAAGATGCTTCAGTATCTGAAATTGTCAAATCTGTCACTGTTCATGATTTTATGCACATAAATGAAGTTCCATGTTTTAAGAAGAGCTATCTTAACGGAATGATCGGTGGTGGTGTAGCTGCTGGTGTTACAATGTTGATGGGTGCCACACCGTTCAAAACCTTTAATTGGTTTGTTGGGACGTTGCTGGCTGTATCCACTGCCAGCTTTGAGTACTGTCGGTCAGAGCGCCGGAAGAATCTTGCTTTTCAGGCGGCGGTCAAAGAAGAGCTTAATACTCTTCCCAATGGGAAACTTAAATTCGGCTTGGATGAGAAAAAAGACTAGATGCCCAAGTTTCTCTTGATATGGTAGTATACATGTTGTACATATATTGGTTTTTGATATACTATTTCGTGACCTTGCTTTACGTTCGAGTTTATTACGAGTCTTAACTTTTGAGTAATTTATCTGGTTTTTTATTATAAAGAATGCTCACGTGAGACAGATTCTAAGAAAATATACCAATAACTCCATAATTAATTGTGAATTTTACACACGTATATAGATGCATGACTGTAGTATGAAGACGAGATTTACATATTAGAAAGAGTGTCCAAATAGCAAGAAAAGCGCGTTCGCAGCTTCTCGAGGTACTGCAGCTTTTTATCCCAATTATCCATCGCGCTTTTATAAGGCACAGAATCCATTTTGTAGGTATTTTGGATTTTGCGTTTTAAGTCCTTGTGCTGTTTGATGTCTGAGTTTTCAAGGCGGACAAGAAATGCTTTTAATGAATCGACCTGCTGCCCAATAGGCAGAATTGCACTTGACGTCAAAGGAGCAGGAGGGAGCCATTCTGCAACTTCAGCTCCATCATCACCGTTCCAACCATAATTGGTATTCGTGATCGCCTCCCGTAGGGGCACCTTTGACATTCTTGCTGCCCAATAATTGCATGCAAATACAAAAGCATCCCTATCTTCTTGGGAACACTCAAATTGTGTGCACCCTCTGGTCTCTAATGACCATCTTAAAGGACTATCTGGGTCTTCAGTACTCAATGACTGGCTTAGCGAGACTGTTGCCAGACGCTTGCGACCGGCGACAGATACCTTTTTCGTTGAAAGATCATCATTAGAAAATACGGGTAGAATAGGAAGATTTAGACTTTTCTGCTTTTTAAGCGGATCGAAGATATTCAGACATCCGTCGCCGGTGACGGAGGCTGAGTAGAGTATCGTAGGATCATATTTCACCTGCAGCGCGGAGGCATCAGAAACGACTTTTAAACGTCCAATTTTTGTCACTGGCCTGCTGGTATTCAGTCTTGGAGAAGATTTGCTACCTTCAAAGTGCGCATCTGATAAGTTGGCAGCCTCTTGGGTGGAGCTATTGCTTTTAAATCTCTCTTTTACGGTGGTCGCGGTTCGTTGGACGTATGATTGACGACGATTTTTTGTAGGTTCTCCTAGTAATGGAAGAGGAAGAGACTCTATTTCACTGTAATACCTGGATAATAACGACCTGACTGCAGTTCGACTATGAATGTGACTGGATTGGGAAAGAACAGACATGGTATTGTCGCAAAATTGGCCGCATGTCATTTTGCGAGATTCCTCAAGATCACTCCCGTGTAAATCCGTGTTGAGCATTAATAGCGAGTACGCTAAAGTATGGACAGTATCTTTAGATTCAAGTACACTCGTTGGGTTACAAAAGAGCCATCGGGCAGAGAACATGTCTAGAACGCGCTCAAGATTTTGTGATTCTGCCCGAAGGTATAGATGCTGACACAGGTCTTTGAGACATCCGAGTAAGTCGACCCCAGACCATGAGAACCTGGAAAAAAAGTATCTTCTTTCCAAAGCATGATCCTGTCCAGGCATACCCAATAACCTGCAAGTCATCTCATCCTTCTGAGGGGTTGAGAATAGGTTATCGATAGCTGTATTCTTTGGAACATCCCAGAAAGAAGGCCTCAAGTATATATCTCCATCATCAATAACGAAAGGACGAACATTGGCCCCGAGGCCAGATCTGAAACCAAAAAACCCCGGTCCACGCCCAGGTTTGTCAGGAACTATACCGGGAGAATTTCTTGAAACTGCCTCATTACCGGTTTCTGGGATCATAGGCCTTGTCTTAGCTTAATCGACATCAAGCAGTAAGACCTAGTTATATAATTGCCGATCTGTCTAGTAAAGAATGTAATAACTCTTCCAAATTCTTGATTCCCATCTTGGGAGCATCGTCGTCCCCTTGAAGAGAGAAGGGCTAGGAAAACAACACCCCCACACACATTTGCTTGTAACGATCTGTCAACGTTGGGCCAGGATATTTGCATTATTCTCGGGGGAAAAAGGTTCTGGAATATGAGTTTACCACTGAGTAGTCGCCTGAGTACCAGTTCCGCCCGTCGTGACCGATTTCGACGCGAAAATGCTGTTACAAGTGGCCTACGAATCCCAACGATTATCAGCCGGTAAGGGACAAGCTGTTACATTCGATTTTATGAGTATTCACCTTAACTGACTTGATTTGTTGTAGATTATTCAAACCTCCTACGCTAGATTTCGAAACAGCAATATGGGAAATATATTATCTTATTGTTTCTCCGAAACGGGTATACCGCTCAATATATTATCATGTATGGGAAGAAAAGGACTATATTTTCAGCATATCTGCTAACCAAGATCTATCTTGTTTTCAACTAGAAACGTCAGTTTTTGTGTCCAAGGGTGGTAATTGGATCAAGTTGCTAACTATTGGGGGATATTACTTTATAGAGACGAAAAACAAGTGGGCCAGAGATGATCCTTCCTTTGTCATACTTCTCACTGTTTTTGTGGTGATATCTTCTGTCGCCTGGGGCGTTACATATACGGAAGATTTTCGAGACTTTATAAAGCTAATATTTTATATGGTGATTGTGGATTTCCTGTTGTTTGGAGTGATCATGGCTACAATTGGGTGGGTCTTGGCCACGCGATTTTTTAAGAAATCTAATCAAGGCAGTATCATGACAATTGGAGCAGAAGGCAATGTTGAATGGGCGTAAGTGCGATGATCTCAAGTTGCTGGTATTCACAACAAGAGCTGACGAGACATTCATTCTACAGCTATTGTTTCGATGTCCATTGCAATGCTTTTCTAATGATATGGCTTGACTTGCACGTGATTCAGTTTATATTTCTTCCATTGCTGACTCCAAACAATTGGTAAGTGCAATATGTGGAAGGATAAATTATCTAACAAAATCTGACTGTAACCTTTATCTGTCAGGATTTCTCTCTTCTTGGGGAATACTCTATATTTAATCGCTTTTTGCCATTACTTATTAATATCTTTCCTGGGTTATAACGGTATGTACCTTCTAGCCCTATATAGTTTACTTGTTCCTAACATTTGAACTCAAGCACTATCCATCCTGGAAAACACAGAATACATTCTACTTCCAATACCCATCCTGTTTCTCCTTTACTTGATGAGTCTTTTCGGATTTAGTATGGTGCACCATGTTCTCGATATATATTTTGATGATTGATTTAGAATGGGTGTAATCATCTTTAGAGCATGTGTTTCAAAAAGAAAATTAAAACAAATGAAAAGGATAAATACATAAAATTACTGGCACAAACAAACCCGAGGTGTCATTGTATCTGTACAAAGTCGCGATAAAATCTGCAAAATCGACATTTCATCTCCAAGGCCAATTGTATACAGAGTATACAAAACCTCTCCCTTTCTCCGCCGTACTCTGTCATGCATGGGTTGTGAATACTCCCAGCACAAAACCCAGAAAAAAATAGAAATCAAGAATTAAATAAAGTTTGGTGGTCATCGCGAAAAAAAATCACTCTGTAAATTAGCATCAAATTGGAGCGAATATTCTAGCAGCATGCCTCGGATACGCTCGGATTCAGCATCGACGGGCTCGTCAAACTCGTCAGTCGCGACTCAGGGGGAAAAGACTAAAGTGTTTCTTGGGTTTGTCGATGAACCAGCAGATAATAGTGCTAAACCTCTTGATTCTCGTCTTGGTGGTAGTCCTGTAAGTGTGTGTTATGGTTATTAGAAAAAACGGCAGTTATACTAACAGCGCTATCATAGCTTTGGCTCAATCCGTTGAGCCCTCCGAGCCTTGGATATACTGTGTGTGGGTCGTGCTCGCAACTCATGACATTGCTTCTACAGATTAATGCTGCCCTGGAGAATACAGTTTACGAAAGAATGATTTATTTATTTGCATGCAAATCGCCTCAATGCAGGAGGAAGCCTGGATCCATAAAAGCGTTTAGAGGAACGTTAAGGGATCCAGAAAAGATTAAGAAAGCCCAAGAGGACAAAGAAAAAGAAGCTCAGGAACAGATACAACAAGAAAAAAGACTTGCAGACACTCGCAAGAAAATGGCTAATATGGGAAATTTCTTGTTTAGTGGTGCACCCATTATACCTGAAGATTCTGCTCCCACTGCTCCTGAATCAGCACCTTCGTCATCAGCGAAAACATTCTCTGAGATTGCTAGTTCCAACGTTCCCAATGAATCTGCGCGGAGTAAAGATCAAGCAATCGTCGATGATGTTGAGCTATACCCGGGGTCCTTAGCAGTTCCAGATCCTTATCCTTCATTCTTTCTCGAAGTTGACAGTGAATATTTGGACCCTGATGCGGCTTCTGATTTCACTGGTCCTGAGGGGGAATCTTCCAGACAAGTCATGCAAGCTCTTCAAGACGAGATAAACCAAAAGGATGAACAGCAATCGGGTACTACTACGGATGGCGAACGAGCCATCGACGATCAAATATTTGATAAAACGTTTCAAAAATTCGCTGATAGAGTGGCTCAAAATCCAGAACAAGTAGTAAGGTACGAGCTAGATGGGGAGCCGTTATTATTTTCATCGACAGATGAAGTGGGCAAACGGATATCAGATGAAACTAAGCAATCATACCCGACATGCCGGCACTGTAGCAAACCAAATTTGCCGATTCCAGCAAGGTTTGAACTTCAGGTTATGCCACACGCAATCACGGTATTGGAAAAGGATCAGCAAGATTTGAATCTTGGTATGGAATGGGGGACAATAATAGTTGCTACATGTTCTGCTGATTGCTGTCCGAAACTTGACACTAATCATGTTGGATACGTAGAGGAACATGTAGATGCGCAATGGGAATGAATGGATGAATGAATGAGGTTCCAACGCCAAAATCGGCTGTTTTTTTCTCTTTTTAAATTCTCCTGTTTTCGGTATATTTTGTCTGTGAGAACTATGTACAAACTTGAGACAACCTTTATATCCTAGCTTAAGATGCAATGTATATATATATATATATATGAATGACTTTTTTTTTTTGCCCGGACCACACCTAAAGATGCTGCGGCACTTCGACATCCTCAATAGCTTGAACTTTGTCACCAGGTTGGAACTCAATCTTCATACCTTCAAACTGCATTCCACATTCACTATCCTTATTTACATCTTTGATCATTTTCGAGCCTTGCTTTAATGATGCAAGGTTACCAGTGAATATAATTTCATCTCCTCGAAGAATGCGAATTTGTGAAGATCGTGAAATCGTCCCGTTAGTGACCCTACACCCTGCAATTGGAATCTTTGTCTTTTTCCGAAACGTGATTTCAAACACTTGTCGAATTTCCGCTTCTCCAACTACTTTTTGTTTAAACACAGCCGGAAGCAGTTTAACAAGACGATCTTGAACATCTTGAATAAGTTCATAGATAATAGTATGGACAACAATGTCCACATGGGATGCTGCCGCCTTATTTCGCACATCTTTGTCTGGTTTCACATTGAATGTCAATATGGATGCCCCAGTCGTAGCAGCAAAATCAACATCGTGCAGCGTTGGAGGCCCTGTCGACGCCTGAACAACAGATGGGCGGACTTTGTCGTTCCCCAAACCACTGAGACTGTCCACAACCGCTTCAACGGATCCGTTCACATCCGCCTTGACTAAAAAGAGAGCTTCATTCACCTTTTCAGGTTCAGACTCGTCATTTTCTTCTGCCTGTTCTTCTTGTCTTTGTTCCTTGTCTGGCCCTTCTTCAGGCAAGGTTGTTTCTGTGACACTCTTATTTTCCCGACCAGCCTGAGATTTCGCTTCATTGTGAGCTGCCCTGTGTTCTCGGCGCTGCTCATTCAATTTCACTACTTGTTGTGCTTGCTTTTGAGCATCGATCCTTGCAAGCCTATTTTCTACAACATCTTTGGCCACTGACTCAGATGGAGCTTCCAACACCAAATCGCCTGCGGATGGGAGAGTTTTCCATCCAGTTATTTCCACAGGTGTTCCCGGTTCAGCCATTTTTAAGGATTTTCCTCGCTCATCTTGCATGATTCGAACTTTACAATAGGCTGTGCCTGCAACCAGATGAGAGCCAGTCTTTATTGTTCCACGTCTAACCAAGACTGTTGCAGATGCACCTAGACCTTTCTTGATTTGGGATTCAATAATATTACCTTCTCCTCTGATGTCCCGTTCCGCTCTATAATCATTGATCTCTGCCAAGGTGTGAATAGCTTCAACCAATTCATCCATACCTTGGCCCGTGAGGCCAGAAACACGTACAACTTGTATATCACCCCCATATGGTTCCAATTCCAGTTCAGCCGCGGCAAGATCCTGCATGACCCTGTCAGGATCCGCTTCTGGCTTATCACACTTATTTATAGCAACGATTATCGGCACATCAGCAGCCTTTGCATGCTTGATTGCCTCTCGAGTCTGGGGCATGATTGAATCTTCAGCTGCAACAACCAAAACGACAATGTCGGTAACATCTGCACCCCTTTGTCGCATTTGTAAAAAGGCAGCATGGCCTGGAGTGTCGAGGAAGGTAACTTTGTCACCTGTCTTACCCCCAATCCGAACAGAAAATGCACCAATGTGCTGGGTAATTCCACCATGTTCCTGATCGACAACATGAGATTTTCGAAGATAGTCAAGAATAGTAGTTTTCCCGTGATCAACGTGTCCCATAATTGTAACAATTGGGGGTCTAGGAGGAAGTTTTGACGGGTCAGTCGGGGGTGGTGCAGGGAGTAGATCGACTCCTGTATTACCACTTTGGATGGCCTTAAATCCATACTCGTCGGCAACAATTTCGACAGTTGAGAAATCTAAAACTTCATTATGGCTTAAATGTTCATAACCAAGGGTATCCATTGTTCTCTGCACTTGTTCAAGGCGCAGGCCTAGGAGAGAAGCAAGACTATTCACAGTTACAAATTGCGGGACTGTGATTTGAACTCTTTTCTTTTCCTGTTGTTTCTTGACTTTTGGTTTATTCTGGTTGTTGCTTTTATGTTTGGTGTTGCTCTCATATGCAGGAACCTCCGAAGTCAAAAAATATGATGTCTTTTTCGATTCAGATTGTTTTTTATCACCTCGCTTTTTCCGTTCGCTCACTTCATCATCTGCTTCCGAGACATAGTCTTCAACAATTGGTGTAGAGTTCACGTCGGGAGTATTTCGACTGCCTGGTCTAGGTTGTTCTCGTTGTTGGGTAAATGTTGATGACGACTCGGGTTGCGGCGGCGCTGGCGCTCCTCCAAAGGTCAAGTCTGATCCGCTAGACGGAGTAACAGGCGGAGGCTGTCTGGGTGTATAAGGAGATCGATTTTGTTCGTGTGACTGGCTCTGTCGATTGGAATCTCTTTGGGTACTTCTTTCGAAACGACGACGATGACCATTTTGAGACGGCCTTTGAGATCCAAAGGATGACGATTCTCCTTCATTACGGTTAGTCCATTGCCTCTGAGGTCGGTCATTTTGACGCTTTTGCTGTTTCATTTTAGAAAAAAGTTCATTAAATTTATTGAGTCCTTGACCCTCGGCGGGAATCTCGAGAAAAGACGAACTGCTGAAACATTGATGATGCCGCAATTTGGGCAGACCCATACAGACGTTTCCCCTAGTTCTGCTGCCTAGTCTGCTAGAACAATGAAAACTGCGACATTTCGCTGCACTCTTCCGATCCAGGCAACATTGACACTGTTGTATTCGGCTGTAAAGGTTATAGAGACCAGATCGGCCAAGACGAGGAACCTTGCAAAGTTGTTAGCTTGACTGTTTTTTAAACAGAAAAAAAAACTAACTAGTTTCAGACTGACCATTTAAGGAAGATGGTGTTATAACTTCTCCAGAACCGTCTGACACGGAAATTTTCGAGGTGGGAGATGAGCTTCCCGGGGGAGTTGGGAGCAGTTGCTAACTACAATACGGTTCTCATGTCGATGCTTTTACGAAAGTGAGATTACATAGGGAGGGAAAAGAGGGCACAATCTGGAGATACTCTTGATTAATGCACATGATATTGTTCAAATTCTTTTTTTTAAATCTAATCTAACATGATGGTTGGATAATTCTTGAAACGTATCTTAAACGATAAGATTCCTGATAGGGATATGGATCTGTAGATATTAGAAATAGTATTAAATCATCGTCTCTCCAACGCGCGATAAATTGCCATGCGAGAGGGGCATGGCAATTACCGAAACGTCAGACGAGGATGATTGTACATACATATATGCCTGTGTCAGTAATAGAAAAGAAAAAAAAAAAAATCAATTCTGTGCACCACCCACCAGTTTGACCACGAAGCCGAGAGCACCCATAACTGCAAATCCGTAAGCAACTGCTTTTAAAATCCGCTCGTACTCTGTACAAAATTGATTGTAAATTGTTAGTGGATGGAATACAACTGGTGAACCACATTGAGTTCCCCCTTCAGACTCACCCTTGCGAGTTGGCTTTTGGCACCGGTTGACAAAATTGATTCCATCTTTGACGAAATCTCGCGGGGCATCAAGTAAATTCGCTGATTCGGATCCCATTTCTTATAGAGTTTTTATATAAAACAAGTAAATTAAATTAAACCTGCTGTCTCGCTTGTCGTGGAAGAAATGTATAATAATAGTGGTCGTCGACACTTTGGCTGGGGTTTTCGTTACCTATGGTTACCATTCCCAGGGAGCATCTCCCGCGTTTACATAACTGTACAGCAGAGTTTTTGCTTGATCAGAACAAGACGGAATAGAAAGACCGAGTTGGTTACTTTTGAGGCGTCTTAGTGTGCAGATGTCACATAGTGGCTTCGGCACTTGCCGCCCCGAGGCCAACTTCCTGACTGGCTTTTGTAGTATCTAGTATATTAGGGACCCATAGTGATTGGACTGATCGTTGTTACTGTATACTTCAATGTAGATTATGTTCAATATATTAATTTCCTTATATTCCCTATCCTTTATCCTACTAAATCACCTTTATTTATACCTAAGTCTATGCCATCCGAGAACAAACCTACAAATCCATTTTAGTTCCTAAACATTTGAACGTTTTCAGTCCCAAAATTGGGTATTTCATCCTATGTACAAACCATTTATCTTACATATAAACTTGACTATCGATGCATGCTTCTTCTCATTATATTATGTCGTACTGATACTGTATGGGCACCCAATGGGCCTGTTGTTCCATCTTTCTTTCCTTGCACTCCTTGATATTCAAGCCAAGGGTCAGTACGATCTCCATTTTTATTATTATTATTCTCATCGTGAACATTCCATAGGTCAGCAAGAGGTGTAGGAATGCGTCCCCGTACTACGACCAGTCTTGTAGGATATGCATCTTCTTGACGTGGCACTAATGAGAGCTGTCTTTCAGGGTCTCGAAGCCATGGAATGTGCATATGCACCTCTCGTTTATCGTAGTCAATTGCTTTGATCAATCCAAGCCCTAAAAGTTTTGATGTTTGGATCGGACACTCAGACCAATTGTAAATTCTCATTTTGCAAACGTTGTTGTCCACTTGGTCACTCTTGTCACCATTAAAACTACATGAGGTGATCCCCACAATGGTCCCGTTAAATGCAACGTCGAAATCCTCCTTATCAAGAAAATCTTTAGAAACATCCAGCCCAATCACTGATAGTCCATCAATACCGTCAAACGGTATTAACCACGGCCGCTGAGCTGTCATGTGAGTAAGAAAGTCCCACTTTTTCCCACTCTCCTGGGCCACATGTAAATAAGAGAGCATCTGCAAGGTACGTAATTGAGATGCCGAGTACAATCCAGTTTTCAAGGGAGCGCCATAGTTCTCTTGTTCACTGCTTAATGACGCTGAGTCCACAAGTAACATCTTGGCGCCAACATGAAGCGCTGCGGCAGACAAAGGTGATAGCTTAGACAAGTCTGCCACTCCATTAGTCGTAGGACTCAAGCCTGATTCAGGGTATATATTATTTCCAAGGGCAACGACATGACTTGGTCGGATCTCGTTAATTATTTGTAAAATAAGTTCTTGCCCCAGTCCTTTCATCCATCCAGCCGTATTGATTATCAAAGGATGATGAGCTGCATGCTCATTCGACCATCTACGATAAAGATCCCTAAAAATCTGCATATAATAATCTGGATCTGGCTTAGCACTTGTATAGCCAAATTGGTGAGCCCATAGCTCATTAACTGAGATTGATTTCTTTCCATCGTCTGGCGAGTAGATCTGAGTGAATGAAGGGCCAAGGATAGGAGCATAGATCATATTGAGACTCATGACCCCTGGAGGGGAAAAATAAGGCTGTCCAGGATCTAGTTCCATGTATCCCGCATGAAGATAATCCCGTAAATTCTCTGAACCTTTAGTAATTAACGAGTTCAGTAGATGTACACAAAAGGAGGATTTCCCCACTGATTTGGGACCACAGACCAGTATAACAGGATAACGATCCCCTGTTTTTCTTAACGACGACTTACAATCTGCCAGTAGTTGGTCAATGCTATCATTCCAGATTTCTGAGCATAGCGGCTTTATGCCACTTAAACTTGACGATCGGTAAACAGGGTTGAAGGAACGGGGCTCCGTTTGGTCAAGTTCTTGCTCCGAGTATCCGTCTTTGGAATCTATGGTAAACATGTCTTTATAAGTAGGTGCATAATCTGCCAAGTGCTCAATTCCAGAAAAATATGATCCAATTTCAATACACACAGGGTATGTCTCAAGGTCGTTGGGGCTCATTTTGACTTGAGAATTCCGATCTTTGCATGCAAGAATCACCGGTATCGAATGGGATCTGGGACTGAAGGCAATGGGATAGGGGAGATCAGGAACTAATTTGGCTCCTAGATACTCAACTGTCCCCTTTGTAATTTTGATACTGAACTGACCCACAATAACTAAAGTCTCACCGTCAGCCATACAATATGACATTGTGGAAGATGAGCTAAAAATGGGATTTTTCTTCCATGATTGAAACGTCGACGGATGTTGACGGTTCCTTGAGCCACTATATACTTGTTTAGCTTGTAATTGAGGATTCAGTAAAGAATATGCTCCGTATATACCAGCACCAGATTCCGTTATTAGTCTGTCATCATCCCCATCGTCATCACTCTCCTCATCCTGATAAACATAGACCATACTGTCATCTTCAAGACCTTGTTCCGACAAATCGTCTCCCTGACCTATCCGTTTTCGATGAGCAAATGCACTGAGAACAGGCGTAGTACCTAAATATACAAGTCAGTCAAAAGTACACAAGAACCCTTAAACACTCAGCTAACCTGAGCTGTCTCCCACTTTATCCTTGGCCTCCATTTCTACTACCGTATCCTCCTTGCTATGCTATCGAGACCTTAAACCTAGCTCCATCATATTTTCTTGTATCTAAATGAGAGGAGGGTAACACTCAAATTGGTTGCGCCGCACGAGGCATCTCGAAGATCCCAAGGTAAAAAAAAAAAAAGAAAACGTCTACAAAAGAAAGGTATTCAACATGGCAGCATTTCCAAAGCTAGTTAGTAAATCGAAGGAAAGAGTCGATTCGACAGATGAAAGCGATCAGGAGAATGGGAGCTTCAATTTACCAAAGGGATATCAACTAAGCAAAAAAATGGACAATGTCGATTTACGAGGAAAGAAACTTATTCTTCTTAGAGTACCTAAAGGCACGAGTTTATCGGAGATAAAAGAACTTCCTATATCACTAGAGAAAGCCGGAGAGACGACAATCAATATAAGTAATAGACAATATAAGTTAAGGTCACACCCAGAGACCCTTTCGTCCTCGAGTAACATTAGTGATTTACGGATTTTGTCTCCGCATAACAATGGGAAACTTATGATAAGTGAGTATATTAATACAGAATAAACCTGAATTTATGCAAGTATACTTACCCCAGATAGACGATATACCTGTTTCATCATTCTGTGAGCTCTCAAGAAGGGTTGAAATCCCGAAAATCGATTATTCAAAAGTTATAATTGCGAAGCCCAGGATAAGTCAACCTAGAATTGACCCCCGGCCAGAATCTATTGGAGACCCTATATCAGAGCCAGCCAGTACATCTGCATCAAGGGCTAGTGCTGTTCCTGAGGGGAAAGAAATAAAGATCAAAAAGCGCAAGCATAGCAGCCATCATGATGGAGAAATACATCGAAGCGACAAAAAACTGAAGAAAGACAAAAAGGAAAAAAAGCGCAGCCGTGCGGGCAAAGAGTAGCATTCTATATTTGTATTGTACTGTTCCGAATCACAGCATTGACTACGGCGCGAGTTAGAAGGTTTCTATATTCAAGTGTTTCATATATGTAACCTACATACACATTTAATATACATGTTTTTTTTTATCTCATAGGTTCGGCGTATAACTCAGTTTCCCGGTACCGGTGCTGCTTGTTGGGATCCACTGGGTCCTGGGCCGAGATTTTCTACCAATTTGCTTCTAGCGGCCACAACCTGGGACAATTGCAAGATAGATTCGTTAGTAGGATAAGCAAAAAAAGGTTGCTAGTTTAATTCAGATTTTTACCTCTGTCCGTTTCTTCTCCATTTTCACCTGCGTATCTGCGATCTGTTTCTCCATGCGTTTTCTTTTCAAAACCCCCCCGTCAGTATTAAAGAAAACTTATGAAGCGGGAGAGAGCGTACATCTCATTCTGAATGAATTCTAAACGTTTATTCACGTTAGATTCGGCCTCTGGCTTATCCTGTGGAACAAGGACAGGTCCAATCATCTTGTATATTTTTGCATCGTCTTCCAAGATGGAAAATTCCTAATTTTTCACACCATTAGCTACTTATTAAATCCCATAGAATCCTCTCTTTGCTATACAAACCGATTGAACTATTTTATTCTCTTGTAACTGAGCTTCTAGCTTCTGCCGGGCGTCCACAAACTTGACGAGGTCTTTGAATTTAAGTCAGTCTCCTGTAAGATCACACTCACATAAATCAAGCTACCTTGTTGTATAGCATTAAATTCTTCTGCTTTTCTCTCGAAGTTCGGCTTTAAATCAGATTCCGCCATTGTCGTCCTTCTGGGACTCCACTCTTAGAGTTGTAAATGTCAAAAGGGAAACTAAGTCTTCGATTGAGTTTACCCAAAGTCCCAAGTCGTCATCAACCGTGCAACGTTACATATTGAGCGAAGACATCTTTCAAAATTCCTAAGATGCTTGTGAGTGGGCTATATTGTATTATAATAGAGATGACAGTGCTGATGATTTATATGACTGCTGCTAGTTAAGGCCTTGGCTTGATACTAAAGCGCCTCGTTACGCGCTCGATGATGATGACTATTCGTCATCAGAAGAAGGAGCCATGGAGGTAGGAAGGATGGGCAAATTTGATATACAATTACGATCGGGACGGCCTGAGAGGGGCCATGTACTCGTCTGTATTCCCAGGTCTTTTGAGCCTGTATTCGGGGGGTTCACATCTAAAGAATCGAAAAAGACAGTGGTGGGCTCTATACAAATATCAGAGAATGTTCACATTGATATCGTGACAGCTTCATCGGCAAAAGACGAAAATGGTAAAGACATCTATTGGATTGTTTTCCCCACTCTGGATCCTGAGATCTGCTACGTATTTGCCAGGTTTATTGTGGATCAACTAAGTCCTGAAAAACTTATTGTCATTGCTCCAAAGCAAAACTACCAAGATCTAGTGCAGATTCTTGTGTCAACCAATTACAATGTAGAGAGATGGCCCAGACTGAGTCCTCCGTCCTTTGTTTTGGGGCCAGCAGCTTCTCTACTGTCTCTTGTAAGTCTCAACACTGAAAAAATACAGTTATGCCCGTACATAGTGTCTAGTTAAAAACTGACTCTGCCAGGGACAACTCAATTCTATCAAAACAGGTGGTATAATCGCTGAGGCTTATGGTATTCCTGGGCATGAATACTTGGAAATGGAGCCCCTGACCCAGGTAGTGGGGGCACTACAAGACTTTCTGGGTATTCCCACTAACGAAATATTCGACTTTGACCATGTCCGACATTTACTGGTTCGGCCAACAGGAATGTATCTATAATTCAAAGTAGTCAAAGAAATACGAATTTATTATTACCAAAACAATTCAATAAATACAGAAGGTAGAGAAAAACAAAAAAAGAGATGCTCCCAATACAAGTATACAAGATGTTCGTAACTAGCCAACGAAGAAAACTTAAGACTCTTCTAATAACCCGTTCCTTATTGGACTACTTTTTGTGCTTTTTTTCTTTTTTCTCCTTCTTGTCCTTCTTTTCCTTTTTTTCTTTCTTGTCCTTCTTTTCCTTTTTGTTCTTCTTGGGGGTCTCCTCATCGACATCTTCCATCTCGATATCTTGCCTAGCATCTGCAGCAACACCTCCATCAGCTGGAATTGATTTAAGAACCTCATCCATAGCATGTTTCATAACATCGGCATTCTTTGAGGGAGCTGCTCCTGTTTCGTAGAAACTGAGTCGTTCTTCAACTTGCGCCTTTAAAGCCTCACCAAATTTCGTAGTCGGGGCATCTGCAAAACTGTCGATTCGACTTGCAATAGAGCATTTATTAGCCAAGAATCGTGATATCCGGCCCTTGTTCTTTTGTCCCGCCCGACCTATAAATGAAGAATGATATATAAGACCATACTTTGGGGTGTTGCCCTTGGTCTTAAGCGCTCGAAACAGAGCTTTCTCAGCACCAAGAATTTGAACAGTTGATGCAGGGTATTTAGAGAGATTGGTAAGACTTCCAGCATGTGAAATCAATCGTGCTCCAACAACATCTCCAATTAATTCGGCAAGATTGGGGGCAACAGTGTGCATCTTTTCAACAAGATAAGCAAATAAGCGCTTGCGATAATCAGATAATTCAATGACTCGATCAGCAAAAGTAGCGATATTGTCCATATCAATCTCTGACAAGTCTTGACCCATGCTGACCCTTGCAGCATCAATTATTGCCTGTGCAACGCTAGCATCATCGTTGACAAATTGAGCAAGATCATGAACGGACTCTGCATTCAAACTTGACTTGTCACGAATAAACCGAGCTAGCTGGGCGTACTTGTAATTATCTCCCACAATCTTAGCTAGCTCGGGAAAATGCCAGCCGTACCATTCACGAACCCGCATAGAGAAGGTGTTTATATCCTTATCAAGCTGATCAAGAAGCGCAATTGCCTGTATAATGTGATTGTCATTCTTCTGAACACTGAACTTGACCTTGGCCCTCGAGTAAGCATGACCAAGACCCAGCTGAGCCCGTTCAATATCTCCAGGCTGCAGCTGCTTGAGAAGCTTCTGTCCATGGAATCTTATTCCTCGCAACAGATCGGATACAACCTCAGACGATAGGCATTCGACTCCCGGGAAGTTCTCTTTTATACTGACACCAAGATTTTTATCTGATATTCCAAGAACAACTTTGTTCTTTTTGGATGGTTTAGGCAGGTTTAGCTCCAAAAGAGACTTGAGCTCGTCACTAACAACCCCCTCTGATATATCATTTGCATTTTCCAATGCTTGAGCAGCGGTTTGAAACGGAACAAACGAGACAAGCTTCACCATTTTACCAAATCGGGACAGATCATTTGCGGCTTCACGCACCTCCTTCAACCTGGACCCGATATCTTCTGGCTGGTGAACAACCTCGAATAAAGCATATCCCGATGCCTCCTCAAATAGGAGGTAGTTGACCCCACTTCCTGACATGCCTGTAACAATGATCCAAAAATGCCTGAGAAGAAAGTAAAAAAATAAAAAATAAAAAAAAAAATTTCTGGTAATTGGGAAAGCGTGCTGGGACGTACGCGTGGGAAGGGTCCATACCAAAGTAAATTTTAGCCCTAAGAAACCTCTACACCATTACCCTCCAAACAAATCCCACTTGGAGAGACCAAAGAAGGCATTGAGACTAGGACGGGAAAAGGAATATAATGTCATCTTCACTGCAGTTACTTAATCCAAAGGCCGAGTCCTTGAGGAGATCGCAAGCTCTGGCGGTTAATATATCGGCCGCTCAGGGACTTCAGCAGGTTCTAGCGTCTAACCTTGGACCCAAAGGGACCATCAAGATGTAAGGTTACATTAATGGAAAGAGGTTCACCAATACATTATCTTACAATGTTCTGCAAATATAGGCTTGTCGATGGGTCCGGAAATATTAAGCTTACAAAAGATGGCAAGGTTCTGCTTTCAGAAATGGTATTAACGCGCTGGTTTATAAATATTCAGATATGATCCTGATCTGGTATCTAACTCTTCTTTCGCAGCAAATACAAAATCCGACAGCTATTCTTATAGGTAATAAGCAAATTTGTTTTGCGCCTTTCTTTTCTTTTTTTCTCTTTTTCTTTTCTCCCGTGTTTGCCCTCTTGGATAACTAGCTAACGGTAAACTCTCGTTCTTCTCAAGCGCGCGCGGCTACTGCTCAGGATGAAATTGCCGGTGATGGTACCACATCTGTCGTTCTTTTGGTTGGCGAACTCCTTAGACAAGCCGATCGATTTATTCAGGAGGGTGTCCACCCTCGCATCATATCGGAAGGATTCGATATTGCTCGAAATGAAACCCTCAAGTTCCTTGATACCTTCAAGACACCAAAACAAAGCAGTGATCGAGATTTCCTTCTTGGTGTTGTGAAGAGCTCCCTTCTCACCAAGTTAAGGCAGAACATTGCCGAGCCACTTGCGCCAGCCCTTGCTGATGCCGTCCTTGCTGTTTATGAAAAAGACAAACCTCTAGATCTTCACATGATTGAGATTGTGAAAATGCAGCATCAGTCGAGTGCTGAAACTAGTTTGATCCGGGGTATGGTTCTCGATCATGGCGGAAGACATCCCAATATGCCCCACAGAGTACAAAATGCTTATATTTTAACCTTGAACGTTTCCTTGGAATACGAAAAGAGTGAAATAAATTCTGGATTCTACTACAGCAATGCTGAACAGCGCGAGAAACTGGTTCAGAGTGAGCGAAAATTTGTAGATGAGAAACTGAAAAAGATTGTGGATTTGAAGAATGAACTTTGTGCTGATGGGAAACATGGGTTTGTTATTATCAATCAGAAAGGCATTGATCCCATGTCGTTGGATGTTTTGGCCAAAAATGGGATTCTAGCTCTCAGACGTGCCAAGAGAAGAAATATGGAACGTCTTCAGTTGGCTTGCGGTGGAACGGCAAAGAATAGTGTGGACGATCTTTCGGCAGAGGATCTTGGATATGCTGGCCTTGTCTACGAGTACGTGTTGGGTGAAGAAAAGTATACATTTGTCGAGCAGGTCAAGGATCCAAAGAGTGTGACTCTCCTTATCAAAGGCCCGAATCAGCATACCTTAAACCAGATAGGTGATGCAGTTCGAGATGGACTCAGAAGCTTGAGTAATGTAATCCAGGATAAGGCGGTTGTTATGGGAGCAGGTGCTTTTCAAATAGCTGCCTCGGAGCATTTACTGGGTCATTTTTTGAGAACAGTCAAAGGAAAATCCAAGGTTGGAGTTCAAGCTTTTGCGGAAGCTTTATTGGTAATCCCTAAAACTTTGGCATCAAATGGTGGATTTGATATTATGGATACAATTGCCGCATGTCAAGATTCTCTGCAGGATGGCCACATTGTGGGCATCAACCTCCAATCGGGACAACCGTTGGACCCAGCTGCGGAGGGAATCTACGATTCGTTTAGGGTGATACGAAATGCAATTGCTTCCTCTACATCGATTGCCTCCAATATCCTCCTCTGTGATGAATTATTAAAAGCCGGTCGATCATCGTTGAAACAGGGGCAGGAATAATTTCAAAATAGCGATATAGATAAAGTTGTTTTTGTTGCTGCCAACATAGTAATGATCTTTTTTTACGCAAAACAAAAACAAGTATTACTACTGCGTAGCGGTCCGATAATATCTAACTCAATCAATGTGAAGATGGTTTATCTTTCGCAAAATTTAGCTTCAACATAGAGGAAATAAAATAGTATTCGATATACGTACAATCACACAACCCTATACACTTAGCTCAATCAAGACTAGACTAGAAACGGGAACAAACAAAAAATAAAAGTAGAAGTTGAGCGGGAAATTATCAAAAGAGAAAAAAAAAAAACCATCCTTGCTTAAATAAAGTGTCTCTTATATATACTCTTGATTTATCACATTAGTCTTTGGTCCGTTTAAGCGGATGTGCTTCTGTATTAAAGACATAGTCATCCCTAAAAACGAATAACTGGACGTTAGCAATGTATTTTCAATTATAACAAAACAGTCGTGATACTCACAAAGAGACGACGCTAGGATCAGAGAAAGTAAGGTACAGGTACTTGAGCGACTCAGCAGGCCAGAAACTATAACAATGGTTATAAATGTCAGAAAAATTCAAGACTTGGGGAGTACTATGAAAATTTAGTAGTGGCTTACCTTTCCATAGAGTCCTTCTGGCCGGGCTTCTTGCTCATGACATTATCAATACCTGTGTAAGCTGTAGGTGTTCGGCAGTACTTTTCAACAGCTTGGAACATCTTCCAGGCTTCATCTTGCCATTTCTTTGCTCCAGTCACCCTATAAAGTATGAACAAACTCTCAAACGCCTCTGGGCGAAGCGTATAAGAGCCATCCATATCCAAGAAACTAGTCGGCAGTATTTGCTGCTCGTCATTAGCACTAGCCACAGCATCTTTTACTGCCTCTTTGTCTGGCTTAATATTCTGACTAGGCAGTTTGCTTTCGGCCTCAAGGAAATCGTCTAACTGAGCTCGCTTCTGAAATTTCTGTCCTTCAATGACCTGCTCAAGACCAATTTTGGGTGCTTCTGCAGGCACACCATTTTTCGCCACCGGAGATTCCCAATGGCATGTTTTTGACGCGGGATCACAGGCTTCCACGTGAAAGACTTCAGGCATGATACCAGTTTTAGTATGTTGATATGCCCAGAAGCAGCCATCAGTCAATTTCTCTCCTACAGTGATATCTTCAGGACGATCGAAAATTTTTCCCCCAATCGCCATCATACCACCTGCAAAGCAAGCAAGATGGGAGTGCTCAGGGTCAAGCGTAATATTCCCAGTTTCATAATTGTATATCGATCGCCCAGCGAAAAGGATGTCAGGGTCACCCTCGACTTTAGGTCTATAAAAGATGAATTTCTTTGCTTGATCTGCCGAGTTTAAATAGAGACGCCGATAAGCATCCGAAGCCCCCTCTAGGAGCACATACTCCTTCAAGAAATATTCATATGTAGAATCAGCACAACCACCCATGCCATACACTTCTTGGGATCCTCTTGCTGCAATGATACCCTGGGGCTTACAGATTGCATACTTGGCAATACCAAATACATCTCCAGGAATGTAGACGACATTGTCCCCTCTTGAGAGCGTTGAAGCACGCTTTTGTATTCTTCCATGGTGTTCAGAGACCTTATCTGCTTTATTCGAAAGTTTATTGGCAGCTGCTTCAGGGTTAGTACTGCCATCTCCAGATGCCGAATTTTTGAGCGCATTGGCAAGGGCTTCATCATTGTGGTCGATTCCCGCATCCTTCTCCAAAATATTAGCAACTTCATTTTTCTCTGCATTTGGATTATCAAAAGCTGATTCTCGATTGATGTTGGATGCTGTTTCCTTGGGTTTCTCCGTCTCATCTTTTGTATCCAATACTTCTTGAGATTGGCCTGCAAGAGGTTGACTGTTTGCTCCAGTTTCTGGTGCTTTTGGTTCCGGCTTCTGCGTGCCTTGTTCTGCGTGGGCTCCTGTGTGAGTCTCATACAAAGCACAGCCAGAGATATCAATCTCCATGGGAAATAGTCCGGGGATGTGTGTCTTGGGAGCATATTCATCCAAAGCGTCAGTGATGCGTTGCACAGCATCAAAGAACTCGTTTCTGCCAGTGATTTGTGCAAGACGAGTAAATTCCACAGAAAGTGAAGCAACTTCAGATAGGACAGATGAGACTCCGGCTCTATATTTTTCTTTGTATATCCTAGGAGACCAGTAGAAGTAGGTCAACGGCATGCGGTTCGGAGTATCAAACGCACCGAGGAGATTGTCCCCAAGTTGGATGGCCTTGTCGAGAAATATCTTATTTCTACCATTTGACAAGTCGTAAGCAGCCAAAAGCCCGCCAAGATAGCGAATGGTAGTTTCGAAAAGAGGTATATCGCTACGCTTTGATTTTGAAAAGTCTAAATCTTTCAAAAAGTCAGTAACCTCTTTAACTTCTTGATCAAGCCCCATAATCTGGAGAGTATCAATTGAGTCAACGAGCGTGGCGGCCCAACCTGTGAATGGGTCACCATACTTTAAGGTCAAAGGCATCAATTCGTCATGACCCCATGCATATTTCTTGTAGCCCTTCCAAGTGTGCGCGAACGCAGCCTTTACAGCATCAAGCCGATTGAGTCGGATCTTTTTGTCATCCTCAGTCTCTCTAAAAGCAGTCTTAGCTGCCTGGATCGGTGGAAGACGCGCTAATGGATCCTTTCTAGGAAGAGGAATGATTTCCTCAGGATCAAGAGGAAACTTGGTGGACCGTGAGAAAGGTTCGTAGTAAGCGGCGTCAACAATAAAGCCAGCCTTATCATTACGGCCCGCGCCTTTGCCCGATGTAAGCATTTCCACGCGCCCAGCGTCAGGATCATCTGCTTTTATAGGCTTGCGTTTGGATGTCTCCTTCGCTGTATCAGAAGCTTGGGTAGCATCATTCACGGGTTCCTCCTTGGTAACTGGAGAAAATCCTGAGATCTGGTGAGCACTTTGCTCCTTCAAAGGACCAACATGAGATCGCACTAAGAAGAAAAAAATTATAACCGCGATAAAGTATTTATACCTCCGCAACCGGCGAAAGACGTAGTCCCATGCCATTTGTTACTGGTATGGTCCAATTGAATCGAAAAAATGAAAAGAAGAAGCGAAAGTCAAAAAAAGTCTCTCAGAAGCTTTCTTTATTCTTATTGAATGAGTACAAAGGCGTCGTACTTATTTATTAAACTCCTATCTCCAGTTAGAAATTTGGTCCTCTCTTCCCAGCAATCTGCCTTGCAACACGAGTTGCATTATCACCACGCGAAAAAGCAGATAGTGGGACTTTTCTTGGGCAGTGTTACTCCAGCAACCATACACTTACCACAATAGGAACTTTGTTTACATTGAGCCGCAGATCTGTCTTCGGGGCACTTTTTCTGGATTGTCTGATTCTCCCCGAATTCCCTTTTCTTCCTTCACACCCTTTCTCAAACCAATTGAAGAAGGACGTTCATCTCTTTGCTACGCAGCTGGACTGTAGGCAGAAGATATTCTTCGATAACTTCATTTCTTTATCTTTTTATCTTTAAATACATCTACATTTGCGGTGAGTATATATTCCTCTCGATTCATGAAATCCTTTCTGACTTCATATAGTCGCCGGCTCGACAAGGAAACTTTTTAAAACCAACTACCTGGAAAAAAAACCAATAAAATAAAACAATCCAAAAAAGAAATCTAAAGAGAGAAGACGAGACTTCGAGTCCTCTAAAAAATCGTTTTGAATTGCGTCTTTCAATTACCGTTGGTCACACACTTCCTCATAATAAAAAGAACGACGGAGTTATACAATACATGCCGAAAAACAATATTTTCGTGTCCTTCAACTATCCGCCAAAGTCTCCACTGTCGGACAGCTCTGAAGACGAAAGTCTCAAATCACCTTATTTGGACAATCATCGGTCCGAATATGCCCACGATTTAAGTCTTTCTTCGTCTGGAAAGGACGAGCTGTTTTCTAATGACTCACACATTTACAATCAAATTAAACAACAAGTTGAAGCTACTCGGTCGGAAAACGAGAATGACATCGGCACGCAAGTATCGTCGTTAGACATTTGCAATTTTGGAGGCTACGCTGACTATGCGATGCCCAGCTCAATTCATCTCCCACAGAGTCAAAAATCCAAAAGCTCTCGAGGATCACATCGGCGGACTCTATCAGAAATGATCAGTAGCTATGCGCCGCTTACACCCGAACCGCCAAGCATGCCTTTTGTTCTAGAAGAAAATGACGAGTACGATGCCCTTTATACTCATCAAGAACCTTCCGAATTAGGAGCAGTTATCAAGGATGATTTTTTGAATCCAAACCCTTTCCTCGAAAGAAATGAGCTATATCGGTTTGAATCAAATGATCCAAAAACCATTTCCCCAGATCTAGCGAGACCTTCCTCGACGAAGTTGCTATCCCCAGAAACAGTTGCAAGCCTACAAGCTCAGACCGTTTCTAGCCCTTTCACTCAAAACCTTTTCTCAATGGATGGCATGATAAATAGTCCTGAAGTCAGTGATCTGGAAGGCAATTACCTTTCAGATATAACCTCTCCTGTGGTCAAATGTGAAGACTTGTTTCAACCTGATGCAAATGCGTACCCAATTGAAGCTACACCTGACAAAAAACTGAGTGTCAGTAAAGATCAGGCACGCAAGTCCTTCGCCCCAACCTGGCAGCCTGTAGTGGTAGCCACACCAGATAAAGGCTTAACAAAGATACAGGACAGATCTACCAGCCCTAGCAGGAAGTCCACTGGATCCAAAGCGCTGATTGAGTCCTTTATTCGGCGTCCAACCGCAGAGAATAACAAATACGTGTGTTTATATATGGGATGCGGAAAACAGCTGAGTCGCAGATACAACATATACTCTCATATACAGACACACTTGTGTGATAGACCTTACAAATGTGAAACATGTCCGGCTCGTTTCGTTCGAATGCATGACCTGCAGAGACATCAGAAAATCCATAATGATAATAAGCCATTTGTCTGCCCTTGTGGAAAAGCTTTTATTAGGCATGATGCTTTAACGCGGCATCGGATGCGCGAGATTTGTATCGGAGGAATACATGTTCCTGGGAAGGAAAAGAGGCCAAAGCTAAGAAAGGGGAGACCTAGGAAACACGTTGATCGCTTGGAAGCTGAATCGCCATCTCCAGTTGTTGATACCATGGCAGTTCCAAGTAGCAGCCTTGAATCTCAATCTGGAATAGAAGATTTCCAGAGCGAATTTGAAGAAGCCATGACAAGCTCTGATCACTATGGAAATAATGCCACTTTCCCGGTTGGTCTTGGTATATCAAATGGCGGTCACAGTAGTGTGAAAGAGCTTGATTTTGAAGTTGAATTTGCCAATACATTGATGTCGGGAATCAATCACAATTGCTGATACATTGGGGAAAAGTCTTATGAACAACGATTTTCGAGATGCTGAATTGAAGGTTCACTGTAACTGTGAAACTCGCCATTTTGTGCACAACTCATTCGTTTAATCCGTTTAATTTTCTTTTTATAACTTTTTTCTTAATCTTGCTGCAAGATATCATATCCAACGTTCCTTTGCAGAATTTTTTTTTTCTTACTTACTAGTTTATTTTTTTTGCACGGGGAATACATTATTATCCCAATATATTGGGTTTCGAAACGGATTTTGATTTTAATCTTTCGGTGTATTTTTTGAATTTGTAACGGAGTTACAATTATTTTACCTTCATTTTGTTTCTTCTTTGATTTAATAAATGCTGTAGGATTAATTTTTGAATTCAAGTGCTATCTGTTCGTCGCTCGGCAGAGAATTAGCTATATACCATGTTAGCTAAATTATGTGACTTCGTTGCTTTCTGCGCCATGCATTCAATGTGCATTTGTACTTCTCTAGCTATCTTCTCCGTAACTCCGTGACCTAAAGGAACCCTCAGCATTTTGGACAGCAGCTCAAGAACCATTCCCCACATATACCTGTGCAATGGCGGTAGAAGGAAAAACATTAAACTGAACAACGTGTGTAGTTAAAATTTTCAGAGATTCGTGCCATTTACGGGCACAAACGGAGTTAAAGACTATTTTATATAAAAGCGTTGTTGACATTTCTTGAAAAAACCCTTTTTGCATCGATTGAAGTACATTGATGGTTGAATTGAATTGAAAAATTGAAAATCTTGTATTAACGTCCAATAGTGTACATAGTGCTATCTAAGACAATCTATCTCACCTCGTAGTAGGACGGTTGTCTTTTTATCCCGCTCCGGGTTAGTTCTTGTAGTTCTTGGTTTTTCTCTAGTGCCACATGGCCGGATTTTTTTCGGGTTTCCAAACAGTAGAGGAAACCTAGTTTGTAGTAGGGAAAACTCTACTGAGCCGACCCCATCGAATGGAATGCGAGCATGGCTATTTGAGATGTAGTAGGTATGGTAGAGTTCCTAGAAACTCTGCTACACGCTTGACACCCTCGGCCGTGTCGAAGTGTTGGCCCGTTACAGGCGTTGCTGCGTTTTGCCTGGTCGTATTTTCGTAGCGGTGCCGGATTCCCCTCCGGTATGGAGTGTTCAGGGAAACCCACTGAGCTGGAGGGCGTGGTGGCCTTGTAGCTTGTGTGGGGAAAACCTTCACTATAAAACGGATACATATCTAAATCTCATGGATTAGATGACACAATGTACAAATATGGGACACTAACAAATGGTAACTTTTCCCTTTTCTGCTCTCCAATTTCGTCAGGGTGTCATTTTTGTTGGTGTTTTGTTGCGTACCCGGATTTCTCCTCGAGTTGGCTTGGTAAACTTTTTGTTTTTCGGTTTTTTTTTTTGACTTCTTCCGGCTTAAATCAGCGCTTAACTCACTCAAAACCTCGATTTGACTGCAATCTGGTCCGAGCAGAACTAACAGAAAGCCAGATCAAAGGTCATCAGGTATATAAAAGTTGAATAGTTAATCAAAAGCCCGAAAAACAGAGAAAAACAATTTTGTTACCCGGCCTGACGTCCTTCATAGGGACAGTTACCCAAAGGGTGTTCCAAGGTTTCCGTGGCCAAGCTGGTTAAGGCGCACGACTGTTAAGATGATCTTATGGTATCGTGAGATCGAGAGTTCGATCCTCTCCGGGAACGTGTGATACAGGCTTTTGATTAAAAATAACGACCCTTGTGAAAAGGTATCGTTTTTTTGTTGCAATCCCACTTTTTTTTTTGGATCCTGATTCTTTAAATCCTTGTTTAGGACTAGATAGTAATATACTTGAGTGCAAATCAAGAAAAAAAAAATGGGTCCAGTTCATCCTCATTCTTTATGTATCTTTGTGGTTGTTTTTTTTTTTTTTATTACTTGTATACCATTATAAGCTAGATACACAGATCAAATTTGATGCTTACTTTGCTGTTGCTATGATAATTTTTCTTTTCGTGTTATGATTTGAATACATGAGTGTAGAATATGAAAAAGTACATTGGCAGGAAAACAAACTGCAAATATTTTCCAAATCTTTAAGATAAGTTCATCTTCTATCTCTTGCCTTTCGCCACTTTTTCGACTAATGGCGAATATTCCAACTATATACCCATCATTGCACATTTATATACAAAGTGAATTATTGCCTTTTTAAGACCATCGCTTGCAAACATTTTTGATTAGGCGTATACCTTCTTGATAGTCTGATTGCTTCGAGATAGTGTAGAATGTTTTGAGATGTTCAAACGTCCAATGAAATTGACTTCTTGTCGATCGAAGAAGGCTTGCGGCATCATCGAGTTTGCGAGCCCGGGCCATGATGTCAATTAATTGGACAGTTGTATCAAAATCGTAAGCATCACGTTCAACTTTTGGCAATTTCCTTGCTTGATGCATTTTTCTCCAATGCCCACGCTCTAGCCACAACTGCTTAGCAAATTTGACATCCCGGAGTCTCTTTGCAATTGAAAACCCGAGCTTGAATATATGGTGATTTCGAAGCAGTGCATAAGGTCGATCCGCCGGAGGTGAGGGAGACTTTTTGGGAACTTTTGGGTTGACTACTGATATAAAAGCGTCTTTTGTTGAGACAGTGACCTCTGGAAAGAAAGTCACCGTTTCTAGTCGCCGTTTGGCTTCACGATAATGGCCCAGGCTAAGAGGAATGGAGATGTATGTGCCTATTACCTGGGGGTTCAGCGCTTGAGGGTACTGATCCAAGAGAAATTTAAAAATGGCTTCGGATTCCGCTAAAATCGAAGAGATCTCCTTCAAATTAGAGATCGGTAGAAATGGGGGCATTGAGGGAGGCCTGCTTTCTAAGCCCGAAACGTCAAAAACAAATGTTTCTCGAACTGCTTTTCCAACTGCTCCAAAAAGAGTTGACGGATTCTCTTTACGGAATGTTGAATATGCTCTCATTAAAGCCTGCCAAGACCGTTGATGGGGCCAGCTCTCCGGTGATTCACACATTCTCATAACTATGGCTCGGGCATAGCTGAGTTCCCCGGTCCGACCACAGACAAACAGAATAGAGTCCATGGTCTCGCGGGTAACAGTGAAACCACGATCACGTATCTGCATGATAAAATGCCAAGCCATTGGATAGTAATCAGGCCGCTGAGCACATACATAAGCCATTTTATTTAGAGTGTCAGCATCTGGCGTTAAAGGGTTGGTAGTTGATTCTGTCATTTCTCTATAGAGATCTAAAGCTCGTTCAACTTGGCCGTCTTTTCCGGCCATGTATATCATTGAGTTGTATGTTCGAAGATCAGGCTTATATTCAGACGCCAAATACTTGAGCATTGCAAAAATTTCATTGCTTTGCTTGAAGTCATGAACTCGAATGCAAGTCTGTAATATAGTAGTGTATATCACTCGATTAAGTTTTATATTTCTCGTGCTGCATTCCTGAAGAAATCTTGCAGTGGATTGCATATCACCAACTTTATTGTAAACTTTAAACATATTTCCAATCACTACTATGTTTGGTTGGATATCGTGTTTGAGCATTTCCTGATAGAAGCTCTCTGTGAGTATAACATTCCCCGCCTCGGCATATCCTGATATTACAAACTGATACGTTCGATGATCACAGCTTATGCCAGCATCTGTCATCATTTCTAGTATTAAAGGAGCCAGTCTAGCCCTTTCCTTAAGAGGGACGGCACGCAGGAGATAGTTTGATTCATAACTGGTCAAACCGTCAAGTCCACCATGATTCAAGAGGTGGTGAACTACAGAGCTCCATTTCGGAGTCTCCCTTTGAACCAACGCTAGAGAACTACCGAGCCGTTGCTCTAACCTGGGGGGTATTAAGTTTTGTTCCTGCTGGGGCAAGAAGAGATCAGGACCTGACATTCCCATCAGTTCTTTGTATGCTTCGTCGGCGTCTGCCTCTATTTTGTAGGGAACAACGTCATCTATCCTCCTCTTTCCTTTCGTCGCTCGCATCGTATTTTGAACATATTGTGTGTATTTCGCTAGCTCTGTAATCATGTTCTGCAGCTGTTTTGAAGAAGCCTTCCCCGGGGTTCGATGAGGAGGTGGCCGTGAAAGCCTCCCCGATACTGTCGCCGCAGTCGTCACCAAACGGGCGCATATACAGTTTGAAGAACCGAGTCTATTAGCTCTTGCACATCCTTCCCGCAGTTCTCTTTTCCACATGAGTGTCCAATAAATCTATTTCTGAGGCCGAGCTCTTTGCTTTCTCTTCTTGGGACCAACTTTTTTTTTTTTTTTTTTTTTTTTTTTCAAGTTGGGACATTTCCAAGAATCAAGATACTATAGACAGTAAAGTATGCTAGATATATTGATGTCGGGATTTTTCGCCAGCATGTTTTCCAAATTTGAGTTAAACTGAATAGTTGAATACTACTGGGTGGTGGCGTTATATTTTTCACGTACGAGCTTTTGGGAGACCTGCAAAGATATGATTACCCAGGAAGAAAAAAGGGGTACTCACTCTTATTATTGTCATTTACACATATTTTACATTAATTAGCTTCGAGATTGCTTCTCACGTTCTTCCCGTCGAAGTTGTACATCATAATTATAGACCTATAAACGATGATGAGTAAATAAGCGATGTCCTTGGAAAGGGAGAAGAAAACTTACCCTGGCTATATTCACTTCAAGTGTAGTAATATTCTCCCTGAGAAACTCGAGATCTTCTCGGCAAGTTTTCAACGTAACTTTTGCACTATCGAGTTTCGATTGTAGAAGGTCAACGGCTTCATCGAAAGGGTACTGAAGCATAACGTTTGCCTAGTTTGAACACGGAAAAGTATTGTCAGTATATCATAGATACAAAAATGAGAACGCCTTGAAATAATCACGCACTCCGAGCCACAAAAGAACAGAATTAGACGGAGTTATCTCCGCTTGTGCATATAATGTGTCATTCAGCTCATACGTTGTTTTAATACTCTCATCGCTCTCCTGAGAGTTTTGTTAGCACAGTTCTCTCACTGATAATCCATACGACTGACTGAATACCTTCTTTGTACTCAGAAAGTGCACGGTGTCCAAAGTTTTCTGAATATCGGGTATTTTAACCTTGAGACCTGCTTCTCGCTGTAAGGTACTCATTTCCTAAACAAAGCAGTATATATTAATATATTTCATCCTCAAGCTACTCTGTTATGCTTCTGCGTTCTGCAATTACCATAAATTTGTATTTCCTGAATGGTAAGAGTTAGCACAGGACGGAAAAGACAGCCGCCGAGTTACGATAAGTGATAAGAGATACATAAAACAAACATACTGTAGCATTTCATCAAATGACTTCAGAATATCCTCAACATGTTCTCGGCCTCCTGTGAATTTCTCGACATTTTCAACAAACGGAGCTTGAGGGATTCCTCGGGGATTAGTGGTCTCCGGCCTAAACACATGTGAGAAGAGTTAATCAAAATAAGAGGGCAAAAGACTGTATAATACAAGCTTACGAAGAAGATTTTATGTCCGTGCTGGTGCTCATTTTGTGGGGGCTGCAGGTTGATGATGACTTGCTTGGACTGTATATAGTTCAAGATGATCTCCCGGGGCCAACTTTGGGTGGAAAGGACAGTTAGGTCGAGGCAGGCAATTTAGCAGGCACGGACAAACTGCAGAAAATCCCAGAAACAAGACCAGGACTCATGTACAAACTACCCAGACTTTCTCCTTGTCTGCAGCGTCATGTTTTTGGGCGACGTGAGACTCTAAATGGGCGGCAAAATAGAGCCTTCCATCCGTCATCGCGTATATTATCGGGTTATATAGGTTCTAGCAAGCCATTGGTAGCTCCCTATGATAGGGAAACGCTTGTCTCGTTCCTGGCACATCCTCAGGCTGCTCAACAATGGGTTACTGGCCGACCGCTTGAGCCACCATCAGGGCTTGACCCTATGAATGCTGTGTCTACATTTCCCATCGATGAGCCGGTCACCGATATTAATAGCGAAAAGCCATCTGCAATTATACGTCTTTATCGTAAAGGTAAGCACTACTTGCAGATTTATAAATCTGGAGTTAAGAAGACGTGGTTGAATAGAAAGCAGACCAACTCCATTGGTCGAAGGATCGGAATACGTGATACCGATAAAATCGCCAGTATAATACTTGAGCAACATGCCTATGAGCTAGCTTCAACTATAGGCCCTCTCTCTGAGCGGCTGCTTAAGGAAAGATCCGAGCACGGCAAAATGCCGGTTGTCGTCACTACACCGGCGCAAGATGATTTAAACCGTGCCGAGTATTCTTTATTGCGGCGATCACCGAAAGATACATTGAAATTACCCTTATTTGCGCTTGTGTTTGCTATATTTTTTGAATTCACCCCATTGGTTGTATACTTTGTTCCTGGAATCACCCCTTATACATGTGCCTTGCCTTGGCAAAGGCTCTCTGAGCAGCAAAAGCTCGCTAAACTTGCCCTTGAGGGGTCCACAAAATTTACCGGTGTTGCTTCATCAGCTACCGCAGAGCATCTTTCTAGAGCTCAATTGTGCGCATTTCTAAAAGCCTCACGCAACATTGGTTCGCATGGGTTGTACTCCTTTTTTGCGCCCTCGTCTACCTTACGCAAACTAGTGTGGCGCCATCTAAGGCATATAAGGGCCGACAATAAGCTAATTGGAGACTGGGGTGGAGTATGGAAAATGGATTCTAATGAAATAGATCGAGCATTGAATGAGAGAGCTAGGTGCGTAAAAGAATATTTACTGAAATGTAAACACTTTTTTTATCGTCTCTTCTAACATTTATTTTTCTAGGTCTACGCGTGGAAAGAATATCGAATACAAAAGAATTGAACTGTTCCTTTGGATAACTCAATTTGAAACTTCTGGATCCGATGCTGGATTCTTCATGAACTCGGATTTTAAAATTGACCAAGACTTAGTTGATAAGATACAAGACCTCAGAGATTCAGTGCCTCTAACAATTGAAGAAGTTCATGAAAGGCGTTGTATACTTCCCAAAAACTGAACAATCCCCATTGTTTTCGCGCCTACTTGTATATATATATCTAGACCCTTTTTGCTCTTTTTTTTTTTTTTTTGGAAGCATAAAGGTAGATCAGGATTTTTCCGTAATCATCATAATCTCTATTGTAACTCTAGTTAATTAGAATATGGCAGAGCATCCTCAAACTAGACCTCCCTGACTCCATACAACGCTACAAAGGGCGAAGTAACTTGAACAGGTAAAACTATGTACATTCAAGCAGTAATTTAGGTATTAGAGTTTTCTAAAAATCAAACAAAATGCTGTATCTTGAATTTAAAATAAAGTGTTAACTGTTTATATTACAAATGCTATTTTTGCCCTTGAAGATTGGCTAGTTGCTCCATTATGCTCTGAACCTGTTGAGATGGTCCCGGGGGTGACGCGGAATGCTGAACTGGAGCTGCATATCCACTGAATTGTCCGGACGTTGATGGGCTGCCCTGTAGTGTCTGTGACCCATTATAAATAGCTTGTAATGCATCGTTTCCCAGAGGTGGCTGTTGATGGAAGGGAGCTTGATGTGCGGGTGGCGGTATCTGTGGCTGTTGTGGCTGAATAGCAGCTAAGAGTCTTTGAATAGTGTTTGGATCCAGATTTCCAAGCCCATTTAAAGGGTTATGAGATGCTTGGCTCGGAAATCCATTGCTCGGAAATCCATTAGGCGGTATATATGAAGCTGCTGGCACATGGCTCGCGCTCCCTCCAATGTCTTGTTGCATCGAATTCTCTTGCTTAGCCCGCGCAACTATTTCAACACCAATCGGAATATCGACCGAAGCGTATTCATCGTAACGAACCTTGCGAAGTCCTTCCCTATCTCTATGGAAAACTTGAATGGAGACCTTATTCTGTTTTTGTCCTCTGTAGCTTAAGAACATGACTGCAACCACCCCTTCGGTAGCAAGTTGCCGCAATATATTAGGAAGCGAAGCGTTTCTTGGGTAATCAGCTATATCGACGCTCATTTTACGTTGTCGAACGAGATCCTCAACGTAGTATACGAAATTTTTGTCAATCATCTGCCCATCCTCAACTAGAATCTGGCATTCTGGGATCTCTTGTCCTCTTCGTCGCAACACCGGGGGAGGAGAGCTTCCTCTATATCGGCTTGAATCAGCGCTTGGCGATCTTCGCCGACCATAATTTTCCCTATTCCTGCGGTCTCTTCGCTCAGGAGATCTTGACCGTGATCTTTGATATCCACTTCGGTTAGACTCATTTCTGCCTTTACCACCAGATTGAGGCCTAGAAACCTCTAAATGTATGTTTTTCCCGTACACATTCATACCTTGCCGCATGCGAATAGCTTCGTTACATGCGCTAGCATCAAAAAACTGGACAAATCCGTACCCGGACTTTATGGAAATTTGAGCAATGCGTCCATATGGGCTAAATGTCTCAAAGATGAACTTTTTGGAGACTGGTTCCGATGATAAGTTACCCACAAATAAACGTGACCCTGATGGGAACCGATCCCAATGACCTGAAGATATATAATCCTTTTCATCTTGTAAAAAGTTATTAAACGCTTTATTTTTGTCTTTGTTTCCTCCTTTGCCTTTGTCTTTATTGCTGACAAATTCGTTGATATTGATGAATTCTGGAGCAGGTTCTGATATTTCCTTGCCAGAATCACTAGCGTCTCCGCTCTTTTCAGAAGCATTTGCCTCGGCCGTGGGAGGTTCCTCTTTTTTATTCGAATCAGATGTAGACCCTGGAGGTGGAGCCAAACTTGCAAGAAGCTTCTGAATATCGACAGCCGAAGGTATACTAGTCGTGTCGGCGTCCTTAGAGGTCTCATTATCCCCAGAAGCATCGGTGTTCTCTTTATTCTTTAATGGTAATTCATTGACATCTTCAGCCTCCTCTCTACGAGCTTCAGTATCTTGCTGCTCCACCTCTGATACTGGGACATGCTCGGAGCTTTGAGTATCAGTGTTATTTTTGTCGTGCAGTTTATCTTGAGAGTCAAGACTGGCAGGTAGGTCAGAGTTCTCTTGGGATTCATCGTTTGTTTGATCCGTTTTGGATGGAATTGACGAATGCGTAGCGTTATTCGAGATCTCTATCATCTCTACATCGGTATTTTCTACCTTTTCAGAGCTTTGGTGTGAATCTGAGGTGCTGACTGGCAGTGAGTGGGTATTCTTCTCATCGGCGGCTGGCGTATTAATAGGATTGGCTTCGGTCGAGACGTCTTTTCTGTGTGCAGTACCAGCAGTGTTGGTGGGATTTCCACTCTCATCTACAAGGGCTTCCTTGTCTGAAGAATCCTTCATTTCCACGTCTTGGCGCTCATGAGTATCATTATCGTCGGCATTAGCAGTACTTCTGCGTATTGTAGCTTCAGCAATTGGCTTTTCAGAAAAGGTTTCAGAATTGTTCTCAACAGAAATAGGTCTAGTCGAAGATAGATCCGAAAAGTTCTCCGTTAAATGGGTGCCGGATATTTCTTGAGAGGTACTATCAGCAGCTGCACTAGGTAGCGCCTCACTTTTCAAATTATTGGGCGCGCCAACAGACAATGAGGGATTACTTTGCGGAGATGTTACAACTCCTGGCGCTGCTACATTGGAAGGAAGTGACTCGGAGGAGTTTTCAATAGCCGGCTTGTCTTTGGGTGTAGTAAATGGCAGAATCGGAGGCTTTTCTAGTTCCTGTGCCTCAGAATGATTCAAGGTGGAAGGGGAGATGATTTTAGATTCCTCGTCTTTTGAGACGGTCGATTTAAACAGGGAGGCGTTATTCTCGCTTAATCTTGGATTTTGGACTTCTGGATTGGGCTCGATAGTTTCAGTATCATCAACCAGACGATTCTCAGTGGTATTACTTGCTGAGACTTCTTCAAGTGAGTTATGTTGGCTTTCGCTACTATTGGCTTCTTGAGAAACTTGCGGTGCTTGAATTTCCTTGACAAGGGCAATCTCTGCTGAAGGACTCTTGTTACTGTCCACACCAACTTTTGATTGCGCAGGAGAAGTTGATGAAGCATTTTGGGCATTAACTGAAGTAATTTCAGATGGCGAATGTGAAGTTTCTTCTGAGATGCTATCTCTTTTATTTATAGGCTCCTCCAACGAGAAGGGAAAGGAAGACATTCCGAAAGAATGGGGCTTCGGAATATATGAGTAAGATAGTACGTGCGTTCCTTTCAATGCTATATTTCAATGGGAAATGTTCCACAAAGTAGTTCTATCAATGAGCTAAACGTCGTTCAGTTACTGTATGCTTTTGCCGTAGTCTGTGCCGATGGAGAGAATAATTTTTAGAGTGTGTGCTTATATTCATGCGAATATTTGGTCCTTTGGTATATTATAGTCCGTTTTTCTTAGTTGTGTCCCATCAAAAACTCCCAACTAAACGTTCCTTTAACAGTCCCAAATCACCATAAATGCTGTAGTCCCGAGGCGCTGGATTAGAATGATCTGGCTTATGTTGAAAGGATATAGCAGGCCTGTCAAGGGTCTGGCTACATCCCGATTTTCTAGACTTGCTGCAACAGTACATAGATACAAGCTTACGAGCGAGCAGCGCCAACTGTTTCGGACGTGGTTAGATAACTTTCACATTCCAAAAGCAGACTTCGAAATAACCTTTTCGAGATCTTCTGGTCCCGGCGGGCAGAATGTCAACAAGGGTAAGATTCATGTCATAAAAGATGACTGTCACTCGAGCCGGTTCTAATAAAAGTCATTCGTAGTTAATACCAAAGCACAGATCAGACAAAAATGGAGCAATGCAATGTGGATTCCTCCCCTCATCAAAACTTATATTGAGGAAAACGTAAGTTTTGCCTGACTATGTTCTGTTGTATGTTTTGCGAGTGCTAAAAGTGTCCAGGGCATGAAATATAGGACTAAATCTGGTGATATACTCGTGCAATGCGAGGAGACCAGACACCAGCATCAAAACTTAGAGTTATGCTATGAGAAGCTTCGTCATTCATTAATTGATGCAGTACCCTACGTAGAGGAGTTTACAGATGAAAAAAAGTCCAAAATGCGCGAGAGGTTTGATAAACACGCCTTGATTATAAGTTCCCCATTTTTCTAAAACTAACATGACTGTCCAATTCTCAGACGGGGAGCCGCCAACGAGAAGAGACTGCAACAGAAGAAAGAGAACAAGGCTAAAAAGGAAGTCCGTCGCCAATCCAAAGACACGGGCTATGACTGACTCCTTTTTTAGTTGTCTCTCACCTGTTTTATCACTGCCTTAAGAGCCTTCTTCACAACGTCATGTATATTTTCTGAAGAATTAAGATTTTCGAGCTTCTCAGTATAGAATTCAGACAGCTCTGTAGGTCTGTCAGGAGCCGAGACCTGTGATTTGAACCGTGCTAGGGACTCTCGTAGAGCTGATGGCAGAGCAGGATCTTGAATTGAAAGATTTCTTAAAGGATACCAAATGTATAGTTTCTGCGCCTCAAGTGACCTTTCAGATTGGGCCATTAAACGCTCAACAATTTGGGATCCCAGTCTGTCCCTATCAACTTCTGGAAAAGAATCAATCAGATCTAGAAAGTCTAAGGCAAGAGATGGATCGTTGTGAAATTCCTCTTGTGCAGCATCATAAACAATCATTACTACAGCACCAGAAAGAACTGGGTTGAGGTCATTTGTTTCTAAGGCACTTTTCGTGGCCTCAGGAAGCTTATTGATCTCCTGTCGCAGTTCTTCTCCAAATTCCGAAGGCAAGCTTATACTGTTGTGGCCTTCCTTCTGATTTAGACCTTCCTCTACAGTCTGTTTTTCTGCCCGTTCAGACATTTCCAATAATTTCCGCTTTGCAATAAGCTTTGAAAGGTATAAGAGTTCCATTTTGGCATATTCAAGCCAGAGAGTTCTAGAACGCTTGTTGAAGCTGAGCGCTCTTTGAAATAAGTTACGAGCCGCAGAGAGGTCTCCACTTTCGTCTATTTCATATTTGGCAGCTAAAATCCACAATGCAGGTTTCGAGGGATGTAAAGGTAATAATCTATAGTAGAGATGAGAGTGTCAGCAAATGAATCCCAATAGGCAAGAAAGAAAGGAAGAAAAAAATCACTTACTGTGAGAATATTTTTGTAAGATGCTTGACTGCTTTCTGCTTCTTCGCATAGTCAATATACTGCAACCACAGTTGGATATTCCCCGAAAATTTTCTTGTTCCTCTTTCAAAGATGAAGAATATCCTTCGTGAGCCTCCCCATTTTGCGGCGCTATCAGTTTTAATGCCAGTGCGCTTCATTCTTTTCGACCGAAGTGCATCGAAGTTCATCTCGAATTCTGCATATTGCAGAAAATCCTTAGGTCTTGTTTGCCGACCAGTAACTCGATATTCAAAGTCGGTCCTTCGTCGAGTTATAATGTTGAGCTCTTTCTTTATAATATGTAAGTACTGGCTTAACAATAAATTTGCCAGAGGAAGTTGGTTTACCTTTGAAAAAAGTCCAGACTTTTCAAGCTCTTTCAATTCCGGAATAGACTAAAATTCGTAGCACGTAATCAGTATAAATTCGAGCTATAATATTCCTCTCTTATAAGAAAAAACAAACTAACCTGCTCTAGATAGTAATTAACTTTGTCCGCCATTGTTTCACGAGCTGCTTCTGTACAATACCGAGCTGATCTGTTCTGTGATGCGATGCCTTGGGAGTTTAAACCAGGAAAAATTTCGGCCTAATCCCGTTGACAGGCGCCGATCCAATGAGGGTAACAGCGGCTCAAACTGAACTCAATTGTAATCTGACTTTCTCTGAGCTACCCCGAGAAAAAAAAAAAAAAGTGATTCGAGTTGGAGATTTGGCGTTTCTTCGTCGTGAGACAAAACAGCCGGGATGAATAAGAAGGATCATCATGTTCAGTCAGTCGTTGGGGTACGGAAATATGAATGAATAGCTATGACATGCAAGTGAGACTAATATGAACTTCTTAGCTGAGTGGTGTCTGGGTATCTATCGCGCACACGTTTTTCGCGTCAGGTACGTGCTTTTCCGGCTTATCTTAATAATTGTTACCGACCATGACTGATTGAATTTGTCTAGCCGCTTTTTTATGTGCTTTGGTTGTAGGAATGTCTTTGCATTTCAATAAAATCGTCCAAAATGAATTTTATGGTTATCCTCAAGAATGGTATTGTATAATTTCCTTTTCACTCTTTCTTTTTCTTCGGATTTACTAACTTTTTTTCTTCTTATGATATTTTAGGTTCCCGTCGGTTTCTGCTACCATCGGCGACCGGTACCCCGAGAGATCAGTCTTCCAAGTCTTGATTGCTGTAACATCTGGTATGTATGTATACTTTAAGGTACAGGTTGAGCAAGATGTTGTCTAACGTTGTCAATTATCTCAAAGGGCCTCGATTTGCCTTGGTTTTGTTATGGTACTTCATATCATCACGTTCCGGGACCATTGGACCCAAGTTGACTGCATTCGTGGGACTGTTGCGGACATTTTCTTGCGGGGGATGGGGTCAGTGACACGTTTTCTTTTTGTTTCTTTTTACTTTACAAAAAGCATTTCTAAAACTGGGAGGGTTTATTTCTAGTTTACGTGACTTCCACGGATGACCACGATTTTCATGACGTTGTCATGATTGCATACGTGGTTCTGACACTTCCTTGGACTGTCGGAGTTATCAAATACACACCTTACAATAAACAAGGGAACCGATATCGCAAGTTATTTGCAACTCTCTTCTTTGGGACTCTCCCAGTTCTGGTTCGTTATTTCATCCGACATAAAATACACCGAGTTCCTGGCGCCTACACTACATATGCGTTCTTGGAATGGTCTCTGATCGTTTACGATATAGCATTTGATTCTGCGTCCATATTCGACTTCAAGGATGTCAAGTTTCAAGTCGTCAATGAGAGTGAAGTCGTGCAAAGGTGAGAGTCTCTTGCCAAAGTCAATTTGAGGGCATTCTCCTTACATTACTCATTGCACATATAGTATCGTGCCTCCACGCCCAAAATCTTCTAATCAGCTCTCATTCAATATTATTTACTTTCTTTTCGAAGTTCTTACATGGGTAAGTGAAATCAGATCAGTTTCAGACGGACTCCGGTGTTAAATAATCTTGTTTAGTTCATTTTTTGGTCCGTACTCACTTCTGTGGCATTGACGATATGGCGTAAGTAATACTTTCTTTTTTGGTTTCAAAGACTAGAGAGATCAACTAACATATGTATTCAGACTTTCCATTATGGGGAATGGGCATTACTGTAGGTATTCCTAAGCTATTTTTACTCTTGAGTTTGGAGTTTAACCTTTTCGAAAGGGCTATGAAAGTGCCTTGTTTGCAACCGCAGCCCCGCTGTTTTTGGCAATACCACAACTTAGGAAAGTGTTTGCGCGATTCCCTCAGCTATCCTTGCTGGGTCTCTTAATTGGTGTTTTGAGCTATAAAGCAGATACACCGGAAACAAAGCTTATTGGGGTAGGCATAGGTGCAGCATTCGGAATGTGCCATCTTGCTCTTCAGTTCTGGAACAGTGTGAGCCGGCCACAATTGACCTTATACAAATCAACCGCTTTCTCATTAGGACTTCTGGCGTCCATGGTCGCTAAGTACAGCTTCTTTGCTAATAATCCCATTTGGCCCATCATTAATGAGGACCTTGGAGGATGGAATATATGGGCACTAGTAGGCGGTCTGTTTAGCGCTTTGCTGGCGAGAAGGGAGCAAAATGTGCAAAATGAACCGCAGTATTCCGCTGGAAAGAGAGGTTCCGTGCTCCTGGCTGGCAGTAGCGTCGGTGCTTTATTGTACGCGCTCCATACAATGTCGAGTGATGCAGGAACAATAATATCATGGGGGTGGGATGGTTTTCATATGCCAGGTCCACAGCCTATCCCCTACGGAGCTGTTACTATTGTTGCAGCTGTGTTAGGTATCATAATCGGTCTTTATTGCAACAGATGGTCTGTTTGCATAGTAGGATACTTTTTGGGGGGCATCGGAGCTTTGGAGCTTGTGTACTTGAAGGGATGGTACTCATTCTGTGGAGGACTTATTCTTGTCGCCTACCTTAATGCAATCACTCCAATTTTACTATCCTCTTCAAGTTTGTACCCTCCTGCCAGGGTTTTTGGAATTGCTGGGCTTATGTATTCGGTCCTAGTTCTTGGCCAAGTTTGGACTGTTGCGTATGCTTTTGTTCCAGGAGGACCTGTTCTTCGTGAACGTTTAGACTGGGTTTTCGCGTTTACATACACTCTCATTGGACTTGGAGTATTCCAAGCTTACCGGACACGCCATCTTGTTGCCCCTTCTCATAAAAAATTAACCGTCCCGATTAATGTCCGAAAAGTGAGAAAATACACTGGAGCCAGTCTTGTAGCACTTCTTGTTGCTACTGCTGCTGCGACTTATGTCAGAACACCGAAAAAGCCATTCCAGCCATATCATCCTGAAGATAAAGTGGTGACTGCTGGTATTTGGACTGTCCATTTTGGTCTAGATAACGACATGTGGGCCAGTGAAACTCGACTGGAAGACGTGCTGAAAGATCTGGAGGTTGACATTGTGGGGCTTTTGGAAACTGATACTCAAACGAGCATTGGAGGGCATAGAGACATTACTCAGCGTTTGGCCTATGATTTGGGAATGTATGTGGACTATGGTCCAGGTCCTAATAAGCATACCTGGGGAGCAGCGCTTTTATCAAGATTCCCTATCATAAATTCTACACACCATCTTTTACCTTCCCCAGTTGGGGAGCTTGCACCAGCTATCCATGCAACTCTTGACGTGTATGGCACTCCTTTGGATGTGGTAGTATTCCATAGCGGCCAAGAAGAAGATGAGCTTGATAGGCAATTACAAGCCGAGTATCTGGCAGAACTGATGGGTACTAGCGATAACCCCTTGATTCTTCTTAGTTACTTGGTGGTGACTCCTTTAGAAGGCAACTACAACACCTATGTCAGTGATGTTAGTCGCATGAAGGATATAGATCCAAGCGATTGGGACCGATGGTGCGAGTACATACTATATCGCGGTATTCATAGAGTTGGATATGCCCGAGTAAGCCGGTCTACAATTACCGACACCGAATTACAAGTCGGCAAGTTTGTTTTGGACGGCAAAACAAGCTCAAACACAATCGTCCCAGAAAGTGAGGTTCCTGAATCATGGCGCTTCCCAGACATTTTCCTCGGCGAGGGTGTCCGCGGGCACTTTTACCATGTTTTTGATGAACCAAGGTACGTTTCTGAACTTTCTATGAAAACCTAGCTTTAACTCCTACTAACACTGAGTATAAAACAGGTACTACCAGTAAATACGTTTATAAACAAAACACTCAATACAGACAATAATATATATATATATATATATATATATGGGCATAATACAGTACAGATAATAACAGAAAATTTAAAATCCCTCTTAGACTTTCTCGTAGTCATCATCATCATGATTGACGTATCTCGCGTGTCTCAGTGCTGAAATTTGTGTTGGGTAGTAAATATTTGAGAACGCCTAAACAACGGGTTTTTGGTCAAAGTCGCGAGAAAACACCGTATCGAGCTGAACGGGTCAGTTTTGATTTTGAAAAACACAGTCAGGAAAAATCACCGAGACTTAAAAATGGCCGTCGTCGAAGCTGTAGGTCTTTTTAATATGCTGGATGCTTAGAACTTGGCTAACGGAGTTTTTTTCGCGCCCTCATTATAGCCCCTTGAGTACGTTACCTACGCCTTACAAAAATATTCCTGAACTCCGTTTTGCGCGTTTCTGTAGCGAAATTTGCTCAAAATAGCTGTTTATGGAAGGGCTTTTTATCACTTAAAACTAACCCTCGGAATAGCTCTTATCCTCAAACTTATGGCGATGATGCTCCCTCAGGGTTTCCTGGTAACGTTAACCCTGAACAGAAGGCAGCCCTCGAGAAACTCAGAAAGGAACTCGAGGAGGAAGGCTATACTCAGCGTCTAGATGAGCCTTCGTTGGTACGTATATTACTATAAGATTTTGTCATTTCTTCCGGTCTAACATGATTTCAAGCTACGATTTTTGCGCGCTCGTCGATTTGATGTCGAGAAAAGCAAGGAAATGTTTATCAACTGTGAGAAATGGAGGAAAGATTTTGGTACTGATACTATCATTGAAGACTTCCATTACATTGAGAAAGTCGAGGTATAGTTGGAATAGTCAAGTTCCATCTTGAGTATCAGATAGCTGACTTGTGTGACAGGTCTCCAAATATTATCCGCAATATTATCACAAGACCGATAAGGTAAAATCTTTTTCAACAGAGTTGTCTTATTATGCTGGTTTTTCTGACTTTTACTTTTTTTTTTTGCTAGGATGGCCGGCCTGTTTATGTTGAGCAGCTTGGAAGCGTCGATTTGAAGCAAATGTACAAGATCACTACAATGGACCGCATGATTAAGAATCTTGTCTGGGAATATGAGACATTTACCAAGTACCGTCTAGTGAGTGAAGGTTTATTGATTATTTGGGTGTAGGTGAGGTTTGTCGACTGACTCGATACGAAAGCCTGCGTGTTCGCGAAAAGCTGGAAAGCTTGTTGAAACTTCGTGCACCATTATGGATCTCAAGGGAGTAGGTATATCCCAAGTTAGTCAAGTTTATCATTACGTTCGAGAGGCGTCGACTATTGGACAGAATTACTATCCCGAACGAATGGGCAAGTTTTACTTAATTAATGCTCCGTTTGGGTTTTCTACAGCCTTCAGGCTTATAAGACCTCTCCTTGATCCTGTTACTGTTGAAAAGATTTTCATTCTTAGCTCGAGTTATAAGACTGAGCTTTTGAAGCAGGTTGGACCCGAGAATTTACCCAAGAAGTTTGGCGGCGCTTGCCAATGCCCTGAAGGGTGTGAACTCTCCGATGCTGGGCCATGGCACGACAAGGAGTATATTGGACCAGAAGGCGAAGCCATGTCTGCCGCAGAGTACGCTAAGAAGTATACCGAAGAGCATCCTGAAGAAGCCAAGGCTGAAATGATGGCTACGGCTGCTGCCGCTATGAATCATGCCCATTGATTGATGGCAACGTCTAATTTGTACTCAGAGCATAACTTATCAGTTTCTAAATGTTTCAATACCAATATATACACAGAATTCTCTTGTAGAAACGTGCAGTCTTTAACATGTTTTCACATCATGTTGAAACTTGAGTGTTTTCCGCCTCATATCTTGTTGATGTGTTTGTTTGTGAGACGCGGGAACTCGCCAGTCCAATAATCAGGCTAGGCTTGAGTTAAGTAGTGTATTTAGTAGTCAAACGAAATCGCCACACCAATGTCGATAAGTTCACCGACATGACACAAGGACAATCATTTTTCAACATGCGCGAGAGGTCTAGATGGTTTCACGAACAATGCTCTTACTCTTTAAACTAGCTTTGTGTACTGTCCTGAGCTAAATTGACAAGAGTATCTGAAACTTCTTCAGCCCGATTCAAAGTTGCCAGTGCAGATGGTACCTTTCTTTTCAACTGAGATATCAGGGTAAGAAGTAAATTGTAGTCACTCTGGGTGGATTCATTCAAGTCTGGAATGTCAAATACCGTATCTCCATTCGAAGGATCAGTAAAGCTTTTTTCACTTTCAGCATTTAGTCTGTTGAGGCTTGCTTTGTAATCTTCAAGAGCCGACAATGGCTCAATTTTTCGAAGTTTTGACACTTCAGTGGTCAAACTCTCCAGGCGCGCATACATGTCTCGAACTTTGTCATTCAATCCAACATCAAATGGTTCGAGTTCTGCAAAGTACACATTGTTAGCCAAAATAGTTCACATGATAGATGGAACCACAAAAGTCTGACTTACCTTGAGTATCTATATCTTTATCCAAGTCTAACTTTGCTAAGTCAGGACCATTTATCCCATCAACAGTCAAGTTTGGTTTTGCCAGATCAAACACTTCGCCCACAAACTGAAAACAAGACACACGTTAGTTGGGTGCTCTCTAGAGATGATGAAAAATACCGTAACTTCGCTCTTACTTTATTGATACTATTTACGACCTCGTCGTTCAGTGCTTTTGAATTCTCATCAGCGTTCGCTTCCAGCCCTGGCAACTGCTTTTGAATAAGTTTCATTGCCTCTTGTATCATACTGTCGTGTAAAAATTTGACATCTTGAGAGAGTAATTGCAATCTGTCGTGAGTTAGGCTGTTAGAGACGTCCATTCTATTGTGATGATTAACAGCCTGTCTCTTTCCTTTATGCTGCGGTGCGGGTCGCGAGAGTTACCGATTGCGGCGTAGTGTCAACAAACGCGCATCGCGCTAAAACTAAGACGCACAACAATAGCATTTCAAACTTGTAGGCAGCACAATTTTACATTATACCCATATGTGTTTTTCTTGTATATACCTTTATCATTCGAGGAGAGATTCAACTTGTAGGGATGATGCCATCTAAATGAGTATCTCAGCCTGCAATGTTTGTTTATAAAACTAAACAAAATTTCCTTCCTTCTCTCGAGCAAGGCTTTTTTTTTTTCTATGGTTATTCTAGAAACCACGCGTTGCCTTCTTTCCTTCGCCTTCCTCAGCTTTCCTCAACGATATTGTCAGAAAGAGAGAGAACCCGTGATTTTGGTCTTTCATGCAGTTTTAAACAAAGAATGATATAGCGCGTCTACGACATCGCAATCGTGAGTCGATTCAGCAATAGGCATGCCCATCCATTTCACCTAATAATGGAGATTTGCATACCGTATACATCCGCACACATACTTCTGCTAGCTTGCCGCCCTTTGTTGGCGCTACCGTTCAATGACTACTTTGGGGGAATTCATACCTGTTCTCAGCACCATATGTAGCTGCGTGGGTATATCACTTGGATTTATTTTCTACCTAGCAACTTACTAGAACAAACCTTACATTACAAGCTTGATGACTGGACGAAAGGCAAAAAAAAGGGATATATAGGAAATGGAAAGGGTAGTTAATACAAAGGGGATTAAAAAAAATGCACGAATAAGAGAGGGAGAGAAAGAATAGGCCAAGCTGGCCAACCCATCATAAGTTTAACGAGGAACAGTAAGGCAGTCGTCGCAGGTCCGCTATGTAGATGGCATGGGTGTTATAGAGTATTATGTATGTCGCGTATTTCAATCGATTAGTAGCATTATCACGCGACAGCATAGGAATTCGTGAGGGCGAACGATCTAAATGTGGTTTTTGAAAGAGTCCAACGCGGGGTCAGGTCTACTCATTAAAACAGTCCACGATACTACAGGTAAACAGACAGGACATGGACAAAGTAGATTGCGCATTGGGCGAGTATGCTTCTCCTTGATTGCCCTAGGAGAAGAAGCTAGCCTTATTCGACCGCCTTACAATTTTTCGTTTTTTCTCTTTAACATGTTCCTTTAAGAACCTCTCTTTTGATCTGTGTATCTAGCTTATAATGGTATACAGGTAAAAAAAAATAAAAAAAAAACAAGTGATCTTTTATATTCGGCTACTACTGCTACAAAGCCCAAAAAAAAAAAATATCGCCATTAAAAATTAGTTAGTCGAGGAAAAAAAAATATTGGACAAGTCCGGGTTCGAACCGGAGACCTCCACAAATTTCAATCCTCAAACGAGGTATTGCAAATGTGGCGCGACTACCAACTGCGCCACATGCCCTGTTGTATATCCTAGGTTCTTGCACCAACAGGTTGCTCAGATCCTCACGTGGAACAATCACGTGACGTGTCACGTGCAGTACATCACGTGGCTCTCTTCTAAATCCACGTGACGTGCATCCAATTAAAAAGCAGGCATTCCAATTGAGCTGCCCACCACCGGGACACCCTAGAGAAGCAACCTGCCTGGGTGATGAATGAGTGGTGAGCGACTGAAATCTAGTTATCAAAGGACTGAGTAATGAAAATGCTCATCAGAGCCTACGATAGACAAATCCAGATTGATTTCAGGGAAGAAGTTAGTTAGTTTGTTAATTTAGAATTAATCTTCGCGGTAGCTGCATCCCCCAATTGAAATAGTGAACCCTACCATCGATTCGTAGTTCATGAAAAGGAGAGAGAAAAGTGCTAATTTCTATATTATTCTATCTAGCTGATTCTATCTTCAAGCATTTCTGGACTTAGAGTTTTGCTATATTACTGAGGCTATTAATGACTTCTTTTGCAGCACGTTCTCCACTGCGAACAGCGCCTTCCATGTAGCCCTTCCATTCGTAAGCAGTTTCAGTCCCCGCAAAAAAAAGCTTTCCCTCTGGTTTTCTCAATGAAGCTCCAATATCGTTGGCCATGAGTCCTATAGCAGGCATGGGACAAGGAGCTCCTTGTGAAAAAGGCTCGAGAGTCCATTGTTGTTCAAATACCTCTATAGGTCGTGAAGCCATTTCAAGATCCCCAAAAGTATCACCAATTTGTTGCAAGGCTTTGTGCCTTCTTGTGTGAGCAGGCAGTTCTGACCATGCTCGTCCAGGGACTGATGAAGCGAAACAAGTCAAGCTGTACTGGCCGTCGATGTCAGTGCTTGTATCTCTAATAATGGGAAATGGACGAGTTGGATCATATGACTGACTCAGTCCGCAAAACCCATTATCTCTCCACCACGGTTTGTTATAGACAGCAATCAGCTTGGTGTAGTACCCGTGCTTTGTATTTGAGACGTAAGTAGCCTTATTGGGACTGAGGGGCGGATGAAATTGGATGTCCTTGTAAACAGGAGTTGGCACCGTGACAATCACTTCCTTAGCTCGGTAAATGCGTCCATCGCTGCTCACTATTTCAACTAAACCGGCAGTTTGATCTATAGAAGTGACCGGAGTCGAGAGAATAACACTGTCAGGAGTCAGTCGTTTCGCGAGTCCTTTAGCGAAAGATTGAGTTCCCTGTCGAATGCGGAGATATTGAGCACCATCTTTGTCGTCGGATCGCATGTTTAGCAGACTTACTCCACTCTTGCAATAATCTAAGAAGGCAAGGGCACTGATGTCCGTTGGTTCAAGACCCAACATTGCCCTTGACCAAATTTGCACAGTTTGTACAGCTTCTGCTCCAGCATTAAGTTTTTTTTGAAACATAGTCCGTGAGTGATATTTGGTCTAGCTCTTGGTATGGTGAGGGGTCACGAAGATCAACTTTTAAGCAGGCATCTTGAACAGCAAGCTTGACCTTATCGATGTTGTCAATGACGGCCTTGGCAAATTTAGACGACGGCAAATCGGCCCCATACTGAAAAGGGTGAGTCTTCTCTTCATCAAGCAACGCAATATTGCCTTGGATGTTTTGCACAATTGTTTCAAGGTCAAACTCTTTGACCATCTCCCACATCTTCCAGTGTTGTCTGTCATTGATCCAAGCAGCGCCCAGATCCACGCATCCGGTACCATTCATTACGGGGGCAGACCAAGTCTTACCTCCAACTCTATCACGGGCTTCGAGGACCAAGCATGAGAACCCTGCCTGTTGAATATCGGTGGCCGCTTTAAGTCCAGCTAAGCCGGCTCCAACAACGATGGTGTCAGCTACACTCGGCATGGTACAGGCAGCCAAGTTCTGCCGTATATACGGTTAGAAATATACAGTTAGATAACTGGAAAGAAACAATTAGTGTAGGGTGCTCAGCGGCATCATCTGTTGATTTTCATGCCTTTCGCTGTAGGATGCTCTATCTTTTACTGCGTGGTTCCTTAGATTGCTCTGGTTCACTTGCTTAGAATTCCCCGCCGCACGCCGCACGCCGATAAGAAGTCCCACCAGTGAAATTAGAAAATGCACGTGTGACATTATAAGGTCTCGGACTCGCGAGCAAGATTAGTGCTTGTCCGAGTAATTTGAACACGTACATCCATAATCAAGCTACTTGCAGATTAAAGTCTTGTACAGAACACTTACAGGGATGCATATTTCCCAATAAGCTTCTCGCCTGAACGAGGACGATGTTTGGGATGTCTTGTTCAAATGCAAGTGCTTTAGAAGAGCCTTGAAAATCATATGCTTGGATTTGTTTGTAGGCGCCTACATTAGATGATATAGTCGTGACATGATTCACGATGCTATACCCAAAAATATTCCTATTGAATTCAGACAGATAGGATACTTGTTTGGTATCATTAAGTGGAGGATCACTGACGACGCGAATCTTTGGTGATGAGAAACCAAACATATTAGGGTCTAGATTATGATTTTCATCATATGGCTTGGCAAAAAGTTGCTCTGCTCGGTTTTTCTCTGATTGACTACCCATGGCATCCAAGATTTCGTAAAACTTATTGCATGCACTGGTCGTCGCAACAAGCTCATGGGCCTTTTCTCCTTGCAGTAATCTCAAAATAAAACGTAGACTGGGGCATTCAAGCTCACTTTTGACTTGACGGCGAGTGGCTTCATGCATTTCATTTCGATGAGTTGGAGTCAGACCACAACAATCGCAAGTTGAGGTAGTATCTTCACAAAGAGAGCGCAGAGCCCTCTTGCGCAAACTGCATCCTTTTACATCATTCTCGACCCCAAGACCTATGCTTATAGTGATGTCGGAAATCAATGCCAGCAATACTGTGACGTCTATGTTCAACCTCTGGGTTAATCCAAGTTGTATACGCCTGAAAAGATTTTCGCGTTCATAAGATGCGAAAATGGAGCCATCAAAGTTGGGTGGGGCATTTTGCGCGTGATAATCCTTATTTAATACTTTCACATTTGCCCCGAGCTTCTCAAGCTTGTCGATTAGAATGTGAAATTCAGGACTAACTTCACCTTTAGTCTCGCCGGAATCTATGCGTGTGAATATGACCCAGACCTCTGGATTAGACAGTCGTCCATAAATCCTTATTGGTTGATGTCTCGATTCACAAATTAACCTTTTGATTGTTTGAACCATGTCGAGAGAATCAAAAGCCTCTGGAGAGAAGTTTCCATTATTAATAATACTACCCTCTTCGACCTCCTCTAAGTCATCTCCATGAATGAAAGGTTCGTCAAAAATAATTGGGCCCTCAGATCCAGATCGACAAAGCTTTTCTGTAAGAGTTCTGTGGCTGTCGTTTATAAGCTTCACCCATTGAGCACCGTAGTTTGCTACAATGTCGATTGTAGAGTTTTTAGTGCCATCAGCGTTATGAAGACGAATCTTTGGCAGTACTGAAACAATAACATTTCCACTCGCACCATACGCTTTTACCTGATCCCAGAGAATCTGATAGAAGACCAAGTTTGACGATTCTAGTCTGTGAATCAGCTCTTTCCAATCCTCATTACAGCCAGAGAGGTTTTCGTCGCTACTATTCGGTGATTTCGGATCGAGACATAAACTTGCAGATAGCCTCCGTAAGGTCTTCAAATGTTAATAACAAAATGAGCACATCTGGAGTGATTTAGTACCTGATTTAGGTGACTACATTCAGCTTTCACCTATTAAATATATGTCAGTCAGTCTGCCCAGACCATGCAAAAAACACTTCTTTAACTACAATACCATTCGCATAAATTTAGTGATATTGGTAGACAGGGCAATGCAAGGAGGCACATCTTTGATGTCATAAAGTTCTTCCCCACATGGGCATAACGGCTTAGAAGCTTGACAAGTTTGAAATAGATGGATATCTGCCACCAACTGTTGGCCAGCTTCAAGCCGCCGCTCGTACCGAGTTAATAAATCACTCTTCTCCAATTTGCTCTCACTAAATTATACGCGGCCAAGCTTGGTGCTAGCGCGATCACTGTAGGAATAACTTTGTCTTATCGTAGGCGTACTTGAAGAACAACGCAAGGTGTCGAAAATTACATAGTCAATCAAACCAAAGGGGACAAAAAGAAAGTTCGTAAAGTTGAAATTAAAGTCTTCTAATAATACAGGGATTCTATTGTACATTGATGATCAAAATACCTTCTACGTATTTCGATTCATACTGCCAACCTTTGCTCAGGCTAGTGTCTGCCGAAATTGCGGCATAAAAATCGAATCAGTTGATCGACATCAAACATTATATATTCCATGAAGATCGTCGTTTCTCCCTCTTGTTTCCTTTGCAATACGTCATCTAGACTGATCTGGCAGCTTTCGAGAGAACGATGATTGAAACCACTTGATCTGTAGATAAGTTCTATAGAGTAGATTGCCGGTGCAGGCGATCGGATAATCACAAACAGCCCTTCAATACGTTCATCTTTGATTTTGCACTGAGAGAGAATGTTGGCTCTCATGAGTTTTCGTACACTAGTCAGAGTGCTAGTGTCGCCGTTCCACAAGCTAAACTGACTTTTCGATCCTAAAGAGTTTACAAAAAAGGGCAAAGGTGAATGAGGAAGCCTTGTCAAATAATGTAATCGAAACCGTGGATATTTTTCGACGCATTGAACTCGCGCGCTCTCCAGATACGACTGGTAGCTCTGTATTTGATTCAAAAGATGACTGTTCTGCTCTTGGACGCGTTTGTAAACCTGCTCCAGAGCGTCAGTCTCGCGGAACAGTCTTGATTTCAGTGAGATCATAAGTCCAAGCTCTTTCTGGATTTCTGCTGCCAAAGGGTTTTTCCTATCGTAAATATCCATCATACCCGATCGAGCCACAGCCTCAAGGAGACTTGTCGCTTCTTTACCAATGGCAGACATTGATTGAGAAGAAGACAAGCTAGCCTGTCTTGCTTCGAAGACTAGATCTAACTTTCCGTCATCCTTGACCATTGGGTTGTCCAGACGCACAGTGTCGTCTGATAAGATATTTGTCCGTCTCAAAAGCTCGAGTAAAACTCTCCTGCCTTGAAAATACAAGGCGTCATTTTCTGCAAGTATGAAGGGCACATCCACATAATGCATAAAATTATTAGAAGGGCTCGATAGTGGTAGGTCCAAGACATAGTTTTCCAGAGTTTTACTCTGTTGACTATATTCGCTACATATGGATCCAAGCTGTTTTACTATTGACATCACTTGATGAGCATCGGCTTTTTCATTACCCTTTGTAAAATGCCGACTGTCCAATTCGCTGAAATACTCGGAAAAGACCGTTTGTAAGAGTAATAACTGCGTGACAGAAATTGAAATGGACAAATTCTGCTCAGCCAATGCAGCATACTGAGCCATTCGAAGATCTTCATAGAAGTCAGGAACATCTGACAATGAAAGAAGAAAGGCGCACATTTTTTTACGATTTGCTTCGCATAGGAATCGAATTTTCAGTCGATCAAAAGGCGTTTTTGTGCTCTCATTTTCGTTTCCAATCAGTTTGTGAAGCAGCTTTGCAACCAAAATCAGCAGTTGTCGTTGATGAGGGGATATTTTTTTATCGGTCAGGTTATAGGAGTCCGGAGAAACTATCGCAGGAGCGATGTACCTCAGAATGAATAACATTCCGATAGCATTTACAGCAGCTTGTTCTGAATGATCATTGGGGAAACTCCTATGGCAGAGCCATCGGATCTGCTTGCATATCCACCGGATTCCGTACGGTACAACATCTAAAGAACTCACAAGCCTCGATAGAAAGAGTTCAGCTATTTTGGAAAGGTCATCTAGTCGCCGAGCGAGGCAAGCTTTAGTAGCCTCATCGTCTTTGGCATGCTTCATCGAATCCCAGCCAGATCCTTGCGGATTCAAGCCCGAGTAAATCTTGGATGGGTCAATCTCAAAGCAGGAAGCATCAGGTAGATTGAAGATATATTCAAAATTTGGAGATAAGAGAGCCCAGAGATACCGTTGTCCTTGTCCTCGCTGTAAATAGCAACCGAGTAACCGAGATAGGGTTGAATTGGCCCTCAATAAAGACGCAAAGTCCCTTGAGACGTCGTATTGACAGGACAAAATCGAATGAATGATGGTCAACGACAATAGATCTTCGCGTTCGTCCTGGTGGGTGCCGAGGATATTAAACATAATGATATCAAGCAGTTGGTCGTGCTCATCCAAAGGAAGTAACATAAGGAGCCTTGCTAAGTATCGAGGATCATTCTGCAAGATGAAAAAAAGATTTGAAAAAAGCTTCGACATGCGGGATGGTATTTCCGACGTCTGTTCTGGATCAGTAGATTTTTGTATTGAAAATTTGAGAGCCGCAGATGGTGGCATTAAAGCGAGAGCCCAACTGGGCCTATTCTGAAAGGGTTGTCTTTGGGTATTAGAACAGATATCTCTCCGATTTTTAATAAGCAAAGCAATTCTTGAGTCCAATTGCTGTAACTCTTTAGTCAGACTGTAGTTTAATATTGAAAGTTCGGAAATCTTTTTCTCCAAGGAAGAAAGACCTTGTTGGACTGTTTTCGTGCCTTTTGTTAGCTAAAAATGTAGATCAGTATCAGGTATATCTTGACGTACTGTGTGCATAGCGACCTTGTCCGCCATTTTCTTCTTCTGGATTACCAGTATGCTGAAAGAACGGTCCTTGCTTTTCGTGGCTCGCAGCTGATGCACTATATAGTGATCTGGGAGCATAAGTAAACACTTCACGATTATCAGGAGGTGGAGTCGGTGGAAGCAGCTTCTCGATAGCTGTTTCCAATGGCATGCCTTGCTTCATAAACTTGTTTCTGCTTTGTATTGAAGAAGAAGGGGCTAAGGTATTCAGATCCTTTAAATCCTTATGTGGTGACTGAGCAAATGCCTGCGAGCATGAATCAGGGGTAACAATGGTCGGAAACCTATGTTGTGATTTTGAGTCATGATAAGAGCAGGATGATGGGTCGATGACAGGATACGATTTTGGGGAATGATCCATCTAGGTTTAAGGTCCTTCATGTACAGTTCAGACCGAGATGCCCTTGTATAATGTCTCAGACAGTTCTAAGGAACGTATAATACAACACAAGTCTCCTTCGTATGGAGCAGAGGCGCAGACCAGACGCAGTCTTTCAAATCAGACCTTATTATCAGCGCATTGGTGCCAGGGGGCGCCTAAAAGCATGCAAAGAAAACCTGAGACCTAAGATAAGGTGGCTTGGAAATTTTTACCTCAAATTTAGCCAATGTTAAAGTCGGGGCTAATGTCAGTCTGATTACTAGCCAAACATTGACTTTTCTCTGGCGTGAAATTAAAAGCCTGCTATCCTATTTTCTTTTCGCCTGGAGGAGATTTAAGGTTTGCTATATTAAGAGCCAGTAAACTGTTTTCCTTTCTAGGCTACAATGGGACTAGTTTCCTTTGAAAACAATCAAGATTTCCATCGCAAATAGCCCATTAGGTTATTGAGAATCTGGGCCTCGGATGAGAAGGCGCACTATTTTATCCGGAGCTTCATGCGACTGCTAACTTTGCCTCAAGGGAAAGGTTTTAAACTTTGCTCTAATGTCAGTGGGGAAGATCGTGTTTCCATGCCGACTAATCCCGTTTGAGAATAGTTACCCCCTCATTTAATGCAGGCAATATTTGTTTTCATGACAGTTTGGCCCGGAATGTTGGATCTCCGGCATTTGCAAATTCCTTTCCCTTTATTCGTATGATTAAAACGTACACAAACAGATACACTACAGTTAACAAATTCCAAAATATTTCGTCAAATACTTGATGAAGTGGTGCTATCAAAATACCAGTTCGTTTCTCTTTATATGGTTTTTACCTAAAGGTACATGGCTGTGAAGGACTATTTTTCTAACCCCCCCACTCAGCTTTGATAAATCAAGCAGGTCCATCAGCCATGCCATTTTGAAGAGGGAGGCTGGCGAATACTTTCCGCCCAAGTATTTGAGTGTAGCCAAAAAATTTTATTGGCACTAAAAAACGACACTAAATAAACACTAAAGAGCAAACTCCCAAAGTCTAAAATTATAAGTCCCAGCTTTAGTCCGAATCGGTGTATTAATTCCTTTACCGTGGGTTTGGGACATAAGACAAGCTTCTTCCCCCCTGACGATTCACGTTCTTCCGCTTGGCTCCGCCAGCCGCCTCTATGGTATGTTCATACGGCGAAAATGCTGGTTTCTTGGAACTATTTCCAAGAGTTTTCTTGTCCTTTGTGTCGAAGAGCCCAAGCTTTTTACTTTCCAAATCATAATCGACCGGTATCTCATCTTCTTTTGGCGCCTTTTTCTCCAAAGGTGTAGGTGACGATCCATCCTTCTTGGATTTATTCAGGCGTTTACGCTTCTTAGATTGCTTTTTACTTGGTTGATTACCGATTGTCGTAGTATTTTCTTCTTCTTCATTCTCCTGAGGAAGGACTGCTCCTCCGAGGTTTTCTTTAATGAGATCGTCAATTTGCTGTTCATCCTGCTCTCGTAGTTTTCGCTTCTCACCACCTTTCATGTCTCCCTTATACCGATGCTGTTGGAGAACAAACACACCCCTCTTTGGGTCGGCTTGCTCTTCATTTAGATTTTCCGATCCACTAGACTCTAAAGGCTCCGTGTCTTCTTCAACAACATTAGCATCTAGAGGAGGAACCGGGACATAGAGAGTCAAATCCTGACTCAGGTACGACGGTACGATATGTGCTATTGATTCATCCGTTAAACCATTAATAGAGCTGCCCAAAAGCTTTGAATCATTGCTAGACAGCTTTGTAGAATGATAGTAGTTGCTACTCGGACTGTCGAAGAAGATATGTCTGCAAGCCAGTAATCTTGCATCCATCATACTTTGCACCTGGTTTTTAATAGAAGGATCATGACCTTCCATATTCGATTCCTTGTCATCACTAAGATCTGGATTTTCACTATCATCCTCATCATTCACTTCACCATCAGCGGCGGTGACATTGACGGCGTTTGAAATTTCGTCCTCGACTTGACTCTCATCTTGGTGTGCAGCATCGAGAGCTTTTCCTTTTGTTGCTTTTATAAGAGCAGCTATTTCAATACTATTTGTTCTCACAATGTCGGAAATTTTACTACTGACACCCAATACACCAGATCTCTCAGTAGGCATATTACGGCAAAGAGCAATGAGGACTTGGTTACTCATAACAAATCGTTCAGACTCATCTTCTTGCCGTGCAACATCATAGCGCCATCGATGAAGAACTTTTAGAATTTGCAGTTCAGAGATATTGAGTGAATACCGCTTGACGAGTCCAAGCCACCCACCTTTGCCCAACCCAGATTCAGCTTCATATACTGCATGCTCGTAACGCATAACTGCAGTGTTCCGACACTCTTTTAGAACATGACGCATTTTATCTGGCATATTCTTGGACACCTGGCTCAACAACTCATTCCTTAGTTGATCGTAGATATACAATAAGAAATGAGTATCGGACCTGGCGTAGTCAAACATTTCTTTAGGCAAAGGACGTACACGCCAATCCGCTAACTGGTACTTCTTTGAAGTCTCGAAATTTGCATATTTTTGCAATAGGAAAGCCAAACTATGATGTTTTAATCCGAGAGAGCGAGAAGCATGATAGGTGTCAAACATACTAACGACATAAACGCCAAAATCTCGCTGAAGCCACATAATATCCATATATCCTCCATGAAATACTTTAAGAATCGATGGATTGGCAGTAATTTGATTAAGTATGCCAAGTTCATCACGTAAAGCTAGGGTATCAACAATATAATCTTGGCTTCTTGTACTTATTTGCATAAGGCAGACTAAGCCATTGAAAGACCTATAATCATGGTGTTCTAAATCAATGGCCACTTCTTTGTGAGCCTTCAAATCGTCGATCATTTTGGCCAGGGAATTTTCGTCATCGATCCATTCAGCACTAGTTGTCTCCCATGGCTGAGGATCCACAGGCTGTCTTATTTTGAAAACCTCCGACGGGTAGTCCTGAGACAAGATTTCTTTTTCGTAAGGCTGATTGTAATAAGGTTGTCGATTGATACTATCGTCGGCTGGCGGGCGTTGCAAGGTCTGTGAATTTTCCAGCGGCTCGACTGCAAACGGCTTTTCCTTTAGTAAAGGCTTGAATATCACCCCTTCTGAATTGTCCACAGGAGTCTTAAAGCTTAATTGGGGCCTCTTGATGTGAGATGCATGCGCAAGTTCACTGCTCAGTTGTTCAAACCGACCACGTCGTGTATTAGTTGCGTTCGTCTACTTGATGTTAGAACATGCCACAGCAGTAAGTTGGCAAGCAAATTAAAAACGTACCTCCTGATTTGGGATTTCCTGGGTTTTGCGTCTTCCGTCTAATCTATCAACAATCATATCCTAAAACATGCGATTGTCAGCTAAATATACTATCAGTTTTTCATAGCATGTTATACTCACTGTACGTTCAAACAGTATATCAACAACTTCTGATATCTTATTCCAGTTGGCATCTACATCGTGGTGCGTATTGATGTCTTGGTCAACAATCTCACCTGAAGGATCAACTGTTTCCAATAAACCGTTGAGACTTGTTAGGAGTTTATGAGATGTTTTGTCGATAAGGCGAGCAAAGCTTGGATCGACGGTAGAGCAAAAGGTTATATCCTGTGCTGCTATTGCCGAAGAGCTTCTCGTTACATCGAGAAGCTTTGCATATATACTCTGTTGTAGCTGCTGCTCCTGCTGCTCCTGTGATGATGACTCCATTGAATCTGTTCCCGGAGCCATTTCACACTAGCAAGGAGAATATCCGTACTTTTTCCCCACAAACACACAGACGGTGTCGCTATGAAAAGCGTCTCTATTCAGACTTGCTCCAATAGGAAACGCGGTGATATTTGTAGGTCTGCTCAGAAGAGAAGTAGTGGTATTTTCACTCTAGGCTCCGAAAACCATGAAAAGAAAAATTCATGGGTGAGCCGCATGAATCTCCCAACATTCGATGCCCTCCATCAATGAGATCAGAGAGCAATTGACTGTGTGGAAATAACTAATATCGCATATTCGGTTCCCGGTGTATAGAAGGAAGGAAATATGTCAGCAAGTTTTGCTCCCGAGTGTACTGAGAAGAAAAAGAAGTACGATGATTGCTTTAACGAATGGTATATCTCAAGTATGTAATCTATATGTGAAAAGGGTATTTCTTTAAACACCCTTTTTACTAACCATGAAAAACAAGAATTCCTCAAGGCTAAGGAAGTAAGACACAAGAGTGGCAGTTGATTCTTTTTGCATTATAAAGTTACTCAACGGATAGCTCACGAATCCTTGTTACGATACATGGACGGAATACCAAGAATGCTTAACTGTGAGTACGCGGTTGGTAAGGACAATGACTAAGACTATTGTAATTACTAATGCTGCAACAAATGTGTAGAAAGCTCTTGAGGACAGAGGAATCAAGCCAATGCTAGATGAAGCACGAGATGAAGCTCCTTTTGAGCAGGGTGGAGCCCCTAATGGCGACAAGAAGCCTGCGCAGACTGGTAGAAACGAGGGCAACAAATAACCATGCCTCCCATAAAATTACATAAATAGTTTGTACAGGTATGTATTGTGAAAATATATAATTTTCCCGAGATTTTGTCCAATTCAATTCATTTCTATACTGCACCGTATTGTATTTATCGAGATGATCTTGAAACTCATTGATCCCAGCTGGGCTACACTAAGCAACATCTTGAAAAGTTAAATTCTGCTCAGTTATTTTCCCCCCTTCAGCGATCGTCCGCACCCTTTGTTTCGGACTGATCTTGCCGCATAAAATTATAATCTACATCTACGACCGAGCAAATGGATCCTTTAAGGAGAGTGTTGCTCCCATCATCAGCTCACGGGCCTAGTTTCGGCCCTACCGTTTTTGTGCGAACCCTCCTCAAGACACACAAGGCTACTGCGAAGCGATGGAAGAAGACTGCTAGCGGCAAGTTCAAGCATGTGAGTTATTAAATTTGTTCATCTCTGTTATTGACAGGTACTGATTAAGAATAAGGGGGCTACAATGCGTCAACATGGCAACTCTGGATGGAACAATACTTCTTTATCACATGCAAAAAGCAGATTATATGCACAAGGAAAAGGCGACGGCAATCATATTCGTCGTCTAAGGAGGCTTCTGCCCTTTGCTTGAGTCTGAGTAATTATATAAAGGATTTTGTTCTCATATCTATAGCCATTCTTGTAAATATATATATGTATATATATAATATATATGGCCAGCGAGCTTTGTACATAATATTGCACCTATCTGTAGAATCTCTCCTCCCTTCCTTACAATACTAGCCATTTCTCGTTGCTTTGTGTCTACAGTATTGCCTAAGGGTATGTGAGATGAGAAGCTCATCTCGATGGTTGTTTTCGGGCGTTGGTGGTTCCCTAAGGAAAGTCAAATTCACAGGGAGCACGGAACAGCTCCGTCAGAATAAAAACGCGCTTAGCAGCTCCAAACAAGATTTGAATGAAGAGGTTGGCAATCGCTATAGGAGCTGTTTTTTTGTTTCTTGTTGACGCTTCATCTGTGTTTGCCCTTTGTCGTCAGCTGATTGCATTAGCTCAGATTGCTTGGCTTACAGGTGTCGTAGTAAGTTGAACTACACCCAGCCATCTTCATAGTAAGGTGAAGCTAATGACTTGATAAATTCTTTTTTTCCTCTTCATAGGCCCGTCTTGCAGGCGTTACCACCCTCCTTAGTGCCTGTTTTTTAGTCATTGCTTTTCCGTTCTGGATAATTTCATGTCAAGAATCCTTAATAGTAAGTTTTTGCTTCCACCCCCCAAAATGTCGATCTTTGTTTCTAACTTTATTAATGTTTCTAGCATACTGGTAAAACAATCGACCATTTGTCTGCAAAAGAGCAGCTTAGACGGCGGGGCAGTTTTTAAGTTCCCTGTCAAATGCCTTCTAAAGCGGTCAAGATCTTTTGGCCCTCAGAGATCAAGGCCCACAGCCGTAAAGGTTTACTGATAGGATGGCATGATACTCCTGACGAGTACTTTATTGTATCCATTGCATCAATGTGTTGTAGTGTAAGTAGCCTAAAACTCCGTTACGTTGTGCTAAACTCTAACATTCTCAATTCTAGCCACTAGGGGACCCTTCATTATTTGAGGGTTATATTCGACGTTTACAGCGTATAATTACGTCCTCCGAGGTCGACAATGCGCGCTTCTCGCAGCTGAAGATATTAGGGGCTTGCAACTTTAAAGCTGATGAAGTGAATGTCTTGCAGGATCTTGGCATCAATTTAACCCTTCAAGCAGACCATGCTGGGAGCCGCCAGAAATATCCGGTCTTCACATTAACAAAGTCAGTGTTTGCAAATTACTGCCTTCATGTCATTGTTTTCGATGCTCCAAGGCCTCGAATGATGCAGCATTTCTCAATATCTCCCATTAGGTTGGAGTTAGCAGATCATTCTCACATGGCTGTTCTCGATGGTGACTTTGAAAAGGAGATTATAACTCGTAAAAGGGAACATGACTTACTTGCCTCCAAGATCAAAGATCATCTTCTTGAACCTGATGACCCCAAAACGCAAATCTACAATATGACACATCTCTCTCATAGTTTCGACAAGATAAATTACTGCTATGAGACTGGTTCAAGCGTCGATGTCGCCGTGTCTTGTCTGCTTTCATCAAACTACGGCGCTAACCAGCAGGTTTCACCTTCAAGCATTATTTTCCGTTCTTTTAAATACGCATGGTCTACACTTAAAGTGCTCCTCCGATATAGGGACGTGATTTGGAATATAGAGTTCCGACTATTTCTGTTTTTATTTCTACGGTTTTTTGTCTTGGTGAGACTTTTTGCAGAGATATTGTTGAGGGTCATGGAGTATGGATTATCACATAGTCATGCGATTTCACTAAAGGATTTATCGGCAACAGCATTACAGCTGGATCTTCGTCTTCAACAGCTTTGTTATTGGCCGGTGCAGTATCTTCAAATACGACGGGATAAAATATGGCGTCGTGAAGATTACAGGGCGGTACACTCTGAATATATCCGTTTTTACAATAATCTTTGGCTGGTGGCAAATGATATAATTATTGGCGCAACAGTTGGGACTTGGCTATTAGAGAACACTGATCGGGCAGCAAATTTTATTGACTATTGTTTTGATAGATTGCTCACAACCGGATTGAGACGCACAATTCAATGGCTAATGGCTTGGCCTGGTGGACTGAAATTAAACAATGAACTAGCACGGTTTTTTGGAGCTCTTTTCATATGGGTCATAAATGTATGGGCTGAGTTTTTTCAAATTTGGCGGCCATACCTGCCCCCTATTCTCCGGATTATTGGGTATTGTGGATTTTTAGGAGCTACCTTGTCCATTTCACTGTCGTCAGATCTACTGTCTCTTTTAACAATCCACATATACGCCTTTTATGTGACTGCTTCCCGGATCTACCATTGGCAGTTGAGTATTCTTGTTTCACTGTTTCATCTTTTCCGTGGACACAAGCGGAATGTTTTACGGAATCGTATAGATTCATGCGATTACGATTTAGATCAACTATTGGTTGGGTCACTGCTGTTTACGGTACTAATATTTCTTTTGCCCACTGTTGCTGTTTTCTATCTGGCTTTTACATTTGCCCGATTCTCCATAATTATGATTAATACCTTGATGGAATGCCTTCTTGCTGCACTTAACCATTTCCCATTGTTTGCACTAATGCTTCGGCTCAAAGCTCCTAAACGACTCCCCGGTGGAGTCAGATTCAAAATAATAGATCCTCCTTCCTCAGCGGGTTATGACAGTAGTATCAGTACAAGGGATGGGGTCGGGGTCGAAACAACCTATGTCTATCTTTCAGGGATTCCTCTTTCTCTTGGGCGAATCTTTCATCCCTATTTCGTGCTTAGTGAAAGGGTCAAGATTCACTACTTGACTTGGAAAGTGATTCAAAGACTGTTAACTGGACAATTTGTGCCAATTCAACGCAACAAACTTTACAGCCTTTTATACTCATCCTTACCAAAGTCAAGGGTTGGAATCCGTCAACTTTGGTCTATAAGTCAATCTATCCAGCCATTCACGACTCGCAAATTTTATAGAAAACGATCCTAGATGAAACGAAATTTCCTCAAATTTGTATACTAATTTAAACCTTTTACATCTGCTCCGCATAATAGCGCTCAGTTTGGTAACAAGAAGACGTGATGATGATGATGGTCACAATGGTTTTCTACATCTACTATCCTCGTATATCTAAAAAATTGAATAATTATAAGAAGCGTACATTCAAATATTAAAACCATCTTCTCATGGTTATGCAACCTCGCCGCTAAACTAAAGCAAAAACCAATGTGATGATCAGCACCAAACATCCAGCCAAAACAAAATCGAAATGGAGAGCCAGTCCAAGACAAGAGTAAAAAAATACACATAAGCAACAGAGATAATACATGGCTAAGGGAAAAAAAAATGACAACGATAAATACACATGCGCAAAAGAAAAGTAAAAAGAAAAAGAAAAAGAAAAAAAGATTTTCGCTCCCCCCAATCCACCGTTTATACACACTCATTGTCAAGAGTATTAATTAACAGACAGACAAACTGACTGACAATGGTTTTACCAGTACACTCCATTAACCCGTTCTTTTTCACGCTCCCAATCTTCTTCCGATATACCCATTTCGGTGGCATTACCGAAAAACCATCCTTCAGGTAGACCTCGTGGATTAAATGCTGATTGAGTCCCAAGTAATTCAGAACATTCGGCATTATTCCTAGCCTCTTGGATCCTCTCAGTCATCCACCCAGAAATTGAAGTCCTACCCTCCAATTCTTTGGGAGTCAAGTGTCGTCCAAGAGAAAAGAAACTTGCCAAAATACATTCATGATCTGCATCTGGACCCTCATTGTCAAGCATGAGCATTTGATACTGGTAGCAATTTTCATCCTCCTGGCACAGATTTCGGCATTCTCCTAAATCCCGGACCATTTCCGAGTATGTCCAATCTCGATCACTTGCCGGCATATTATCCCAGTCCTTTCTTGGCTTTGGAGTTATAAAAGGAAGCTGATAGTATTCATACACATTACCAACAAGAATAGGTCGCCGCATTGGATCTGCCCCATATGTCTGTTCAAACTTGTGAAGTCGAGATATTTCGGAAATTCGAATATGATGTAAACTGCCCATAGGAGAACACAAATTCCTCGGCTGAATTCGAACATATGCAGTATTCTCTTTTTGAAATCTAGAGTAAACAAATGGGTATCCTGCTTCTCGTGGACCATTTTCGTCCTCATTGTATTCATTAACTGTCACATTATACCGATCGCGAAACATAAAACCAACTGCTCCATCCCCGCAGCAATCTTTTTCAGCGTACTCTTCCCATGCTTCAAGCCAGTTGTCACTGTCACCTTCAAACATGGCCTCCATAACTGCTCTGGATATAAAGGTGCCTGAGCCACCATGAGCAAAATGAAAATACCGATTTCCCAAAACAAGCTTGTCATTAGGATTGAGTTCATTAAGCCAACCCACAACACTTCTCCAAAATATAAACGAGTCATCGTCGACGATAACGTACCAATCCTTTGTGGAGTCCGATTTCCAAGCGTGATACAAGGGAAAGACAACTTTGAACCGGTCAATGCGCCACGATTCCATACCATAATTTAGTTGCTCTGCTCCAATGTTTTGGCGTTCGTCATGCATCTGCCTGTACATTCGTGAAAGTTTCATGTCATCAGATTCAGCCAACTGTGCAGATACATTAGCAAATGCATCAATTACTGGGACGTCAAGGATCTGATCAGCAACATCAGAGTAAATTTGAAAGTTCTTGATGTATTTAAAAGTAGTATCAAAGTGGAACGGGACCCTCTCCCACAAGACTGATGCGCCTGTCTTGATGAGGAGAAGTATGTTATCGGCACCTTTTATAACGGTATTCTCTGGGGATTCAGTTGGAGTTATTTGCGATCCACCAATCCAACCTGAAGCATCGTACTCGGAGGCTATCTGTAGATAATGGTTATCGTCAGTAATGCCGTACAGTGCCACTGCGTTGGGTCCGGGATAACGGGAGACGGCATCTTTCCTAACCGCGGCAAGAGAACTGTCAAAATTCAATATGGAGCCTGGGTTATATACGACAAAATCCCCTTCCTTTGGTTCTATGAGTTGTTCCAAAGTGGAGGCCGAGCCCTTATTATCTCGTTCATCTGTTTCTATAAGATCTCGCAAAAGGTCTGCAGTCATGCAGAAGAAGGTGTCGTCGATAGAAGCGCGGGTCCCATCATGTTCCATTCTGTAATGGGCGTAAGGTAGAGAATCCGCAACTAAAGCTCGCTGTAACTTTGCATCAGACTTTCTTAAAATGTTTTCAACAAGGGGCCGAACAGAAATGTAAGACTGGAAGTCGACTTTGCATAACCATTGAAATTCACATCGGGTCCCATGGCATTTCTCCTGAAAATACTGCTTCAAAAAGTCGACAGTTGATGGTGGAGTTTGCTCAGAGGTGGGTGATGAGGATTTGACCCAATATATATCATCGTTGTTAAGTTGCTCACTCTTCAAAATTGGGGCCCATTTATCATCTTCTTGTTCTGAGGTTGGCAAAACAAAAAAAGCACCAGCATTGTTATCTACTTGATGAACGTGGCTAATCCATGACGCTCTGTGTAGGGAGCGTCGCTGAATCATGTTTCGAGGAGACTCGACCGCAAAAAGAATTTTCCTATCGCCATCATCACCGGGGAAGGAATGGAAGAACTCCTTGGACATATCCAAGATTTCATTAGGTGGCGGAGGAGGATCGACTGGAGGGAAATGTGGGATAGAATCCCAAAAAGACCCATCCTGTTGATCATTGCCTGGTGGTGTTCCTGCTGCTCCTTGAACACTGTCGGGCTGGCCCCATTTGTCGTCTTCGGCCCAATTGGACGCGCCAGAATAGTTAAAGGTAGTCTTGTAAAATAGAAATGACAGAATACACAAGCATCCAATAGCTAACAGTGCCAGCCGCGAAATTCTGCGGTTTAAAGGCAACATTCTGTAGGGGTATAAGGGACTTTTGTTTCAAGTACTGGATGTAATAATGCGATGAGGATTCCATATATTCCCCCCTAATTTTAGACCTGAGCACGGTAATTATTGACCTCAGACTGAAAAGGGTTTTCTAACTTAGGAATAGGGGCTAAGAATATTTCCCGAATTGGACAGCGTTACACAAATTAGTAGACGTCATATCCTAATTGGGTAACACCGTTCCACCCCCCTTAATTTTATATTTCCCCTTGCTTTCCTATCGATCGATATGAGTGGTTTCAGATATTCCCGAGGCACGCATCCAAAATTTAGACACTGTTTGATTTTCCTTTTAAGCATCTATTAATTTTACCAGTTTTTTTTGTTGTTGTACATGTTTGTTGTAGTTTGGTTATTCTGACTTGGAGAGTTGGTTCCCCCGTGAATGTGACAAGCTTTCTAGTAATATATTTTCAAAGTTTAAACTGCAATTACGTCTATGCTACGCTATTTCCCTCAATATAAACCTTTCTATGACTCCTGTAACTAAAGAGCGTAAATAAATATGACTTTTACTAAAAGCTTAAGGAAAATATACATTTTCCCTATGATTACATCGTCTACCCCCCTAATTTACGCTTAGATACAATGCGCATTCTCGCCACTTAAAAGCGCTTCTGACCAATATTTTCCAAACTGCACACCAAAATAGGGCCAGACAAAGTCACGAAAAAAGAGAGAAAACACAACAGACGAAAGCTACAAATCATTCAACATTTACCAGATCACCGCGTAGAGATGGGATAATCATAAATAGACTTCCTGAAATCCAAGTAGCACATTTGTAAAGTAAAAGTTCCTGGTGCAGTCATTCAAACCTTGAAGACCCCCCACAAAGATCTCGTTCAGTCTCAAATCAACCAGGATAGATCCAAACATGCGGATAAGTAATTTCAATTGAACAGATTTACATAGACATTTCGAAGGGTATATGAGAGAAAGCATCTGACTTAAAAAATTTATGATACATGTTTTCTCGTCTGGTCAGTCAAACCACATAGTCTAATATGAATGACTGGCATTTGATAGTATCCAAGACTTGTTTCTGCTGCTGGCTCTAGATATTGGTGCTTCTGGAAGTAGGAACGCTTTTTTTAAATCACAAAGCGTTCGCCCACCACCACGTTCTCGACGTCCTTGAAAATAATCTGCCCGTTGAGGCTTACTGATCCGAGAGTCAAAAAAAACCTTTCGGCTCGAGGAGAATGGTAACCGGGCTTTCATAAAATAACATTATAATAGATTACAGGGCAAAAAGTAAGCACATCTCTCATAAAAGCTGGTGAGACAAACGGAATAAGTCAAACAAAAAAGATCTATCACGTAGTGGTTCTGAATCCTTTTCAACTGTGCAGGAGGAATCTAATACTTCCCCCGATTTGCACTAGAGTTAGTTCATCGTGATGACTTCAAGGATAGGCGCCAAACATATGTATATAACTCTGAGTAGATTCTCCTATACCCGTATCGTTTCAAGACCAGACTCAATAATTTCTTTAATGGAAAGTTTGACGATTCATGGCTTTAGGTAGCAGTAATAGTCAAGAAAGGAATGATTGACATCATGTGGGTCTGAGAATCTCAGCTTTGTACTAAGAAAAAGTTGACTCTGGTCAGATATGTGTCCCAATCGGGCCATGCTGCTTTCTCTCCGGTCTTTTTTCTGGTCTCTTTGTTTGTGACCGTGCCGTATTCCCATCTGTGTAACGAGTAACGCTGGAGAACACCCTTTAATCGGTCTTGGGCCGTTGTGGCTCATAAGCGCTGATCCTGAGCCACCTTGAAGAGCTCTTGTCATAGAAAAATGATCATTTTGCCTTCACAAACTTTTGCTACCTGATCGAGGGATCGAGGCTCAGGTATACTGGGCTGTAGATGAGTGGTGATGGGTTGTAAACTGGTTAAACTGGTGTCGCGGGTAGAACCGGGACCGTTCGGGTAAAATCGGAGATTTTCTCGCGTGTAGCCTACATGAATCACTTTTCATACGTCTCTGGAAGCCGCACAACTCGCTTGTCAGTTAATCGAGTATTCCGCATGGCCCAATTGGTCAAGGCGTCCGCCTACGACTTATTATCTGTTAGCGGAAGATTCCAGGTTCGAGTCCTGGTGTGGAAGAGATTTTTTTACACGTTTTTATCCTGACTTTCCTTTTTTTTTTTTTTTTTTTTTTTTTTTTTTTTTTTTTTTTTTTTTTTTTTTTTTTTTTTTTTTTTTGATTTTTTTTTGATTTACTTGTATACCATTATATGCTAGATACACAGATCAAAAGAGAGTTTCTTAAGGAAGCATGTTAAAAGAAAAGAACAAAGAGATAGAGAAGAAAAGACAAAACGACGATGAGGAAGATGCGATCCTGACTTCTCTTTTGCTCAATGCCCGGACTAGATTGTAATGAACATTAGTACATTTTTTTTCTTTTGCAAAATGCAAACCAGGGGGGTTCTTTGAGTATGTTTTGCCGTGCCTGTGTTTAAACCCGAATTTTTCAAACCAAGGAAACGTCATACGACATTGTAAGAAGCACTTCACCTCTTGTGCCACAGTAAAAAGTGTCAAGACAGAAAGCAAAGGGAGTTGATGTGCATTTCTTATATATATATATGTGCAGCCTGGATGTTTCTGCCAGCCTCCTCTTGACAACCCTACTGAACACCCGCGTAATTTGGCTAGTCAAGAGAGAGAGAGAGAGTTATGTTGTCTACAGGGGAAAAGCACATGTCTATAGAGGAATTGAACTTTTCTTGTTAACACATGCAAGCGTGAATTGTTGCCCACCTCTCGACGTGCCTACACTTGGTGAACACACAATAAACTACCAATAAAAGACAATATCTCTTCCATCTATATCATATCTAGTATTCGCAACAGGAACCGCCAAACAAACAAACATATAAATAAAACATGAATGCATCAAAATTGAAAGTGGAAACCACCTTGCTGAAAATGAAAATTTTGTTTACCTTTGGGACCAAAAAACTGATGCTGAAAGTGCTCTGGTCGCATATGAAATGGTGATCCGCCTCCATTTGGCTGAGGATTATTGTCATTAGGGTCGTCTCCTGCATCAAATCTTGCCCGTAGTTCATCATCCTTGAGGACAGCGTATGCTTCGTTTATCTCTGCCATCTTTTTGTCCACTTGATCTTCATTCAGTGAGCCTCTGTATTTATCTGGATGGTATTCTCGGCTCTTATTGCGATATGCTTTCTTTATTGTCCGCTGATCTGCCTTCCTATCAACACCCAAAACTTTGTAGTAGTCTTTTGTTTGAGACCTGCGTAATAATATTTGTACTTCGGAACGTTTGTCCTTGAGTCTTTGGTCATCATTGGCACCATCACTCTCTGACATGGCGCCATCTAAGATCCTTATCGCTTCCTCATAGTTCTCAGAATCTAATTCTCTATCCACCTTGTAGAGTATAGGTATCGTAGCCTTTGGCCTTTGTCGTAGTACCTGTGAGCAGAAATAATCTGCCCGATCGATAAGTGTCTTGTTCTTGGTCGCACTAGCTAAAGCAAAGCATGCTAATTCTTGCATGTCGACTTCAAGAATAGAATACGTGTTTATGGGTAGGCCCAGTTCGGATTTAACAGAAGATATCGCAGACTCCAGACCATCATATATTCCACTGTTTTCTTCATTTCCTGAACCAAAGAGGATTTCTTCAAGTTCCCTCCGCGAACTGGAAGTGAGCTTCTTAGCAGACCCAATCTTACGAGCCTGTTTGATTTTCTTGTCAAATTTCCTTATTTCCCGTAAAACAGCCCGGCATGGTTCATAGGTGTCGTCATATTGAGTACAATGCCGAATCTGTTGTCTAGCTTTATCGGCATCGGCTAAGAAGAGGAATAGAAGTTGTGATATACGGGCGTATCGATCCAAAGTTTCCTTAATATGTCTGCCGCTACTCATAGCATTGGCGTTCGCTACAGACCAGTCGCTGATGATCTGATCCATCGAGCCTCTATCTAACCCATCTTTTTTAGCCTTAACAAAGCAGCTCACCCTAAGGTTTCTAAGGGTGGCAGAAAACGGAGCAATCTCCAGAGCTTGGTTAGTCTGGTCAAGACACTTTTGGAAGTTGTGTTTTCGGTAGTCACCCTCAGCACTACTCTGTAGTTTCCGTGCAGAGTTGATTCTCTCTCGCAGGTTTTTGTCCGTCTTGTCCACATCTACATCCAATAGTGCAGCATCGAAATCGCCTAACTCAAGTAGAACCTTGCCTCTCAGAAGGTTTGCTGGTTTAAACGATGGGTCATCTTTAAGGGCTGCATCCAGATCCCGTCTGGCGGCATGTCTCTGGCCTTTTGCCAAATGCCCGACAGCCTCTTTGTATAATTCAAGGCTTGCACTTGATGCCAAGACCAAAGAGGCTGTGGCAGTAATAAAGATAGAAATGATGCTACCTCTCCGCATCAACTACTGCTTTTTGGGACGTGATCTGAGAGACTATATGAGATAAAAAACGAGAGAAAAAAAGAGCGTTAACGAAAAACAAAACAAAAGAACAGCCCTTTTAATAGATATATAATCTAGAGAGGTCGCCGTTAATCTGTTTTAGAAGATAGTCTGTCTATCCCCGAAAGCTGTCATTTAATGAGGAACTGTCCAAAGAGCCTTTAAGGAGCGCTAATAAGCGATTTCTTTTGAGTTGGGAGATGATCTCTCCCGAAACTAGTCCCAAACAAGCAAGAATTTTTAATCAGATTAAAGGGCAAATGGGAAATTTAAATTATACCAAAAGGGCAACCTAGGTTCCTCAATTACCGTTATTACTTGCGATACACATACAGGAATAGAACGACGCTATGGTAGCAAAAGGACCTACGAAAGCATTATGTGCTTATGCATTTGAAGCGCTAGATGCCTATCTTCACAATCGAAAGCACAAGTCATTATCGGCCTTTGTCAAACCAGAGGACACACCAGGCCCCTCACCCTTGTTTGTGACGTGGTATAAAACAGTAGGAGGCTCCAAAGACCTAAGAGGTTGTATAGGGACTTATGAAGAGTTGCCGATCGAGAAGGGTGTCGCCGAGTACGCCTTGATTGCAGCTCTCCATGATACTCGTTTTAGTCCAATTCAGTTATCTGAGTTCCCTCAACTATCCTGCGAGTAAGTTTACAAGCCTTTAAACTCTTTAGGAATCTGCCCCGTATAAAGACAGCGTAAGCGTGCATACGGAACGTGAGTACTAACCTTTTCGTTTGCTCTTTTAGAATTAATTTACTATTCGACTTTGAAGATGCGCATTCTCCGTTTGACTGGGAATTGGGAACTCATGGTATCCGTATCCATTTCTCTGATCCTTCAAGCGGTGGAAGAAGGTCGGCAACTTTTCTTCCAAAGGTTGCGGAGGAGCAGGGATGGACCAAGGAGCAGACACTGGAGCATCTCGTACTTAAGGCAGGATACTATGGGAGCCTGAACCAAATATTAGATAGGCTTAGAGTGGTGCGCTATCAAAGTGCAATTGCTTCACTTGATTATGAGGATTTTGTTGCCAAGCGATACTAGACTTTGTGCTTAATCTTTTATCTTCTATTTATCCAAGCCGTCCCAGCGCGAATCTAATCTATATACTCATCTATGTTTTGATACTGCGTTGATGTGATGCGTTTTGGAATTCTGCTTACGTTTATCTTTGATTAATGTGCAAGAAATATCAGGGGTGTTTGTTTGTTTCTCTTACAATTTGTTGTCAGCTCAGACGATGGCATCATCGATTCCAGATGTCTTGGGTAATCCAGCTGCCCTTCGTAGATCATCGTCCTGCTTGAGAGTGATATATTTTTTCACGCCCGAAAAAAAAAGAAAAAAAAAGATGGCTGATTCACTTGAGCATTCTTGGAGCCGGAAAATAAAAGACGTCACCGCTGGATTTGTTGGTGGTGCGGCACAGGTCTTGGTCGGGCAGCCATTTGATTTGGTAAAGGTTAGATTACAAACCGCAGCGGGATCAAATATATCAGAGAAATCTTTGCCAGCTGGGCTACAACCGCCCCGGCGACACTTAGCTAGTGAAATCATAAGAGATACCCTTAAAAATGAAGGTTTAAGAGGGTTTTATAGAGGCACTGTAGCACCGCTTTTTGGAGTGGGAGCCTGCGTCTCTGTTCAGTTTTATTCTTTCCATGAGGCAAGAAGACAACTTTTGGCATTCACAAGGCAAGAGAGTCTAAGTACCCCTCAGTACTACATTGCAGGAGCGACGGCGGGTGTTGCAAATTCTCTTATTGCAGGCCCAGTGGAGCAAATAAGGATACTTCTTCAAACGCAACCTGGAACCGGTTTGCAACGATTTTATCAGGGGCCAACTGATACTGTCCGGAAAATTTCCTCGGGATATGGTTGGCACAGTCTTTTCAGAGGACAAACTGTGACTATATTCAGGGAGTTGCAAGCCTATGGAGTATGGTTTGCTACGTATGAATACCTCATCAAACTGACTGCCTTCTACACTACGCCTACCAATAAAAGGGCAGATATAAGACCTTGGTATCTTATGCTTTGTGGAGCTCTTGCAGGGGAGGCTCTTTGGTTATCATCATATCCATTGGATGTAGTCAAAACTAGAGTTCAATCCGATGGATTTGGCTCAAACTCAAAATACAGAGGTTCTGCTATTAATGCAACCCTGGCAATCTACCGAGAGTCTGGATTCATTGGGTTCTGGCACGGAATCATCCCAACTCTCCTAAGAGCATTCCCTGCTAGTGCGGCTACATTCGGTTCGGTTGAAGTGGCGATGAGGCTGTTGGGCTGAAGCTTATTAAAGGAAAAGCTCCGGTTTCTGGCTGAGGGTCTGGTCCTGATTTATTGACATTCCATAGTCTGCGAATACAAAACTTAATTTTTATTTATTTACATAATTGTATTTATTTACATGATCAAGACGCTGTAATAAGCAAAGACTCCTATAAATTATTATCTTTATCTTGTCCATCTTTACTAAGTTCAGTAGCGAAAGCAGCAAGTTTCTCTTTGGGTCCAGCTAAGGGGTTTCCCTTGACGACGAAATTTTTGAGTCCAGACGAGCTAGATTGGGTGGTAGTACCAACTTGGGCTTGAGCAGCTTGAAATCGAGATATTCGTCGCTGTCGGCCTTCTTGACCTGCCCGAGACAGCATCCCAGAAAGCACAGCTATGGTTCTAAGAGAGTCGTCGTTGGCAGGAATGGGGTAAGTAACTAGAGACGGCTCAGAATCGGTATCAATTACTCCAATAGTTGGAATTCGGTATCGAGCACATTCACTTAGAGCAGGTCGATTCTCAATTGGATTGAAAAACACAACCAAATCCGGTCGTACAGGCATCTTGGTACGTCGAGTGTTGTATCGACTCTTGAACTCTTCTTCTGATTCTTTGATGGCTTCACGCACAGGTTTTGCCTGCTCTTCCAATTTCATCCTAGTTGTTCTCCACAAAGATTGTATTTTAGATTCAGATTCGGCATTATCTGTGCCTTGGGCGGAAGATGAAGAAGAAGAAGACGAATCTTTACTGTTTTGTCTCTTCTTTGGACAAAGCTTGCCATCCACAAACTCCAACGGAGTATCACCCATATCTACATATTGCAATGGTTTATCACCAAGAACGAATATGCTATTGGAGATAGTACCAGGAATCCATCGCTTTGTCAAGTAGTAAGCATTGCATCGATCAGCAGCTTTGATGATGTAAGGAGCCTGGCCATCTCTATTACCAACGAAAAGAATAACTCCACCTTTTTCAGCAACACCAGCCACTACCCGACATGCGCGTCGTAAATAAGCTATAGTCTTATCGAGATCAATTATGTGAATACCATCACGTTCTCCAGCTACAAACCCTTGGGTGGAGGACCTCCACAATGATGTGGAATGACCCAGATGAGCTCCGGCAGCTAAAAGTATATCAACCGTAGATTTTGAAGGAGCAATCGAACGTTCCAAGTCCTTAAACGGCTCGTAGATATCCTCCAAGTCTGATCCAAGAGATCCAGATTGTTTAAAGTGGTATTTCCGTCGCCAATAAAGTTCAGAGAATTCATAGCCTTTATTTTCACGATCCTGCTCTAAAGCTTGTTGATTCTTCTCAGCCTGCTCTTTACGTCTGGCTTGATTTTCAATGTCTTGCTCAAGCTGCTTGTTTGCTGCAGTCATAAGCTCCTCAAAGAGAAGATCTGCTAGTTGTGATTCTAAACTAAGAATCCGGTCACGGCCAGCAGACGAGCCCGAGGGTAGAGAACCAGATTTCACTTCATCACCCAGACGATTGTTACCACTCAATGTTGCTGGAAATACTGGTGAATCCTCAACATCGACCACTTTCGAGGGCCGTGGATCGGTTGGACTACTCTTCTCGGTAGCAATCTCCACTCGCCCTGGAGCCTGTCCATCTTTCCCATCCTGTTGCCCGAGTGAAGATGTCAGACTGAGAAATCTTTGCCCATGGCGGCTTAGAACGCCATTATCTAGAATAAGCAAATTTTCTTTGTTAGACTCTGTAATAAGATCTCACTCCATTGAAGGAAAAAAAAAAGAAAAAACCATACTGTTAATGATGTGCCGCCGTAACCCTTTGGTAGCTGCAACTGAGTGGAGACGAATCAGCATCGCTCACAAAAACCAGGCAGGGGAAATACAACAGGAACGGGTACTAGGCTCTCAATGCTGCTGCTTGTGTTCCTCTGAGATTTTTGAGTAACCGGGAAGCTCTCCTTGTTCATAGCAACCGTAGTACGGCAGTTTGCAGTTTGAAACCTGATCACGTGCCACCAATACACATCCCAATAACTAGGGTAACTTGTACCGTACGAATCTTCCACTGCATCAACCCAGGGCAATAACAACGTACCATTGTTTTTTAAAACTACGAGAGTGTTTGTCTCGCATAGTCTAGTATAATAAGGAAACAAATTTTCAGAAGAAACCACAATTGAAAAGCAAAAACAAAAAGTAAAAGTAAACGAAAAAAGCTCAAGAAACCACTTATATAGCATGGATAAAAAGAAGTCCCCATATTCATGCTCTGATCCGCAGACTTATTATAACAGTATAATCTTTCCTCACATCATTCTCAATGATTCGAAACAACATATGGACGCAAAAAAGAAAAAAAAGCATGTCATGTTGAGTAGACAAGAGAGTATAGATGCTCAGTACGAGGAGAGAGAGTTGGAAGAAAAAGTTATATAAAAAAGAAAAAAATATCAGATAACTTAACGACGAGCACCAGGTCTCTCGATTGAAGAGCTGCGGCGGACAGACTGGTCGAGGGTAAATGACCTAGAGCTACTAGAAGAGCTTCTTCGTCGTTGCTCTCGAGCAATTGTAGGCTCTACAGAAGATCCAGTACTCTTATACAAAGAGTTTAACACGTCAGTCAATGATACAACTCCAACCAACTTGGAAACCGTTAAACCCGAAGTTCCTGAATGGGTGGGGGACAAAGCGCCAGATGTATCAAACTCGCTGGAGCCCACATTGTGCTTTTCAACAACCCATAAGCGATGAGCCTTGGTAGCGACCAATTTGGCAATAGTTGTAACCATAGTCGCTTGTCGCGTGACATCGAAGACGGGAAATGAGTCTTTACCGTCAATCATTCCTCTCGTAGAAAGAATGATTGATAGAAAGCTTCGGCAGCTAGATTTTAGCAGGTGGGCAGAGGTAGACTTGGAAACCAGTTTGACGTCAACAATAGAGATGTTTCCCAAGAGATTATGATTAGGGTCAACAACAGCCAGGGAAGAAATCCCTTCTTCATTCATTAAGTCGAGTGCATCAAGTAATGGAGCATCTCCCTGAATACTGACAACATGTGATGAGCCGATCCCTAGCTGCTGGATAGTAGACTGTAACCAGGGCTCCAAGGTTCCTAGTTGGCGCAGATGATTCCAAAACCACCGGACCAGCCGGCGCTGGGACAGAATTCCAATAACTTCATCTGAATTATCTTTGGAGATACTAATTCTATGTACTCCGCTACCAAAGATCTCTACAACCTTCAAGAGAGGCGCAGATTCGGGTAAAGTAATAAAAGGATCTTTAACACCCAGAGATGCAGCGAAATTTACAGGGACTTTCTGCCCCTCTCTAGCTTGCTTGACGTATTCTGCAAACTGAGGTGACATGGTTGGCGGATTATAACGACCTAATACCAACAAAAGATAGGCGTTCAAGTCAGAATAGTCAAAGGTGTTCGACACAGTTGTGTCGTCGGAGGAGACCCGGATAGGTAGAGACGTAAAGTTGTGTACTTGCATCATCTAGTTTATAGCAACAAAGAAAAAGAAAAAAAAAAAAGACTAGTCAGCGGCGCAAAACCCATTGAGACTGTAGCCCAATAAATTACTCACCTCAAAGGCAGTCTCCACTGGAGTATCTCCATCCACGAAAACCAGTCGGTCATTCTGGACAAGTTCCGACAAGTGAATTTTACGCCAGTCTCGAGCAGGGTGCTGAGGACTAGCGTTACTCGAGGCAGCAAGATCTCCAGCGGAAGGAAGAGGTGAAGAAGACCTGCGAGCAGCGGACCCCGCAGACGATTGTGAAGAAGATGGGAAACCCGGAGAACGATGCTGGTGCTGATGACTGTGAGGTATTGGTTGACTCTGTCCATGCTGCTGAGGAGATGGGCTATCGGGGACCCCACTGCTCCTGTCCCGATTTGGTGCCGGGGACCTAGCTGGTGGAGTCGCAGATGATTGGCTCGAGGAAGGCGATGTTGTCCTTTCCATGCCGTCTCCAATCAGTATCTAGTGATGGGATGTTGAGGAAATGTGTATCGTTACAAAATGAAAGATCTGTTATGTCTTCTTGTGTGCTGATGAGGTTATAAACGTATTTGCAGCGTAGTGTATTGTAGTAGTGTGCGAAGAGAGAGCCCCAGGTGGGACTTGCTCCTGCCTCTTCTTGAATGACGACCAACTTGGGACAACCCCCAATTCTAGCTCGCCAACCACATGGTCAAGGCTATATTTCTTATTATTCGGTATTTCGATTGTCTCAATGACTACAACAATAATTATATCATCATGATTGAATTATATATATATATATTAAACGATTGCTGTATCTTGACAAACATACGTGATTAGACCGTAGAAATTAAAAGAATTTTTTTTTTCTGTACAATACTCAGCACACATTATTCAATTCACCCGTATTCCCTTCATTGTAAAACCTAAAAAAACCCTTATTGCCCGTCATAAATTCGTACTAAATGGTACAGACCGGATGAACTGTCCAAGGTAAAGAGAACTTGGAGGAGAGAAAATAAAAAAACCAAGTAAAAACGCCAATCATCAAATCATATCTCTGCTCGTCAAGCCGTCTCAGAAAAGCCTAAAAAACCCTTATTGCCCGTCATAAATTCGTACTAAATGGTACAGATCGGATGAACTATCCACGGTAAAGAGAACTTGGAGAGAAGAAAAAAAAAAAAAAAAGAACGCAACACTGTAAATCAACTCCATAATCTTAAGCAAAAAAAAAAAACCTGTGTATCAGTCTATAAATGTCAGTCAATGATATTTTTTTTTAACATGTATCTTCCGAGCCTCGAAGCCAATAAGTGCCATCGCATTATAGAATATAGTCTCATATCTTCCAACACACTCGCGAACCATGACCCAAAGAAAAAGACAGGGACAAGCGCATTAAGGACCGTTTCCACATTTCATCGAAACATATATCAACTGATCCAAAAATTTGAAACGTGACTGTGATAGAAATATGGAAACTAGCGACCGCCTAACAATCAATTCAACCACACAGATGACAATGCTTCCGGAGACATAAAAGTGGATTTAGCGAGTCCGTCAAAGCCACAAGGCGAATCAAGAGGTCTGAAGTTGTTATTGCCAGGCTTGTCAGGAGCAGCCATAAAGAAGTTCGGCTGCTGCTTTCCAAATGAGGGCTTTCCAAGACTTCGAGCATCGAGTGACATCATTGGTTCAAAGTAGGGATTAGCTCCCAGTGCTGTCGGAGAGACAGTAGTTCCATCCGCCATTAAAGCAACGTCAAAGTCTTGCAAATCAGATATAACCGGCTCAGATCCAAAGATACTAGGGCGATTATTTGCATTCAAACCCAAAAGATTGTCCCCCGAAGCCTGAAAAGAGTTTGCGCCGTTCAGTCGGTCAAAAGAAGGGGGTGGCGTACTTTCTGTGCTGCCGGACGATACTGAATCCACCGAAGAACATGGAAGTAGATCCGGGTGCTCTTGCTTAACAGGTTTCAGCCGCTGTCGTTTCTTTTCTTGCTGTAATCCTTGAGGTTCCTTCGATACGGTTCGGCTTGGCTTGCGAGAGTTTTTTGCACTTTTCTCTCTGTGATCACTGCTATCGTCGGAAGTTCCCTGATCGTCATCATGCTCATGAGAATAGGAGCTCGCACTACTTGCTTGGCCAGTCAACTGCTCGACTACATGATTGATAGATATATGTCCGTCTGCATTGACTAGGTTGGCTGTACTGTCGCCTCTGATAGATCGAACAACCATCTCTTCCAAGGCCTGTTGGAGCAAGTCGATGCGATTCTGGAGAAGTTCCACATAACTGTTGCAATGTTAGTACCCCATTCAAACACAGAAAGTCATTTCTTAACTCACCCTCCAGGGTAGGTCTTCTCTTTCGATCGCTTTCTTTCCGTAAATGTGCAGATCTTGTCATCCAAAATACATCTACTGCATGGTTTCCGACCATCGCACTGAAAAAAAAAAAGACATTCACATTAGTAAGTTAGAAAGGTAGATACTAATTAGTCAGCTCACTTTTGATTTTTTTATTCTATGAATAGAGTTAGTAAGCTTGGGTCGACACCGGTAAATAGAGTTTTTTATCATTTGTTCTTACCTGCAGCAATCGCAAGCCTTCCCAACCCGCTTACGAGTACCAGTCTCATGGACATGACTAGTCAAAAGAGTGGTTTGCTGTCGAGATGCATTGCCAAGATTTGAGGACTGACGAAAATTGGTAGTACGATCAGATTCCATCGGGTTGTTAGAAACCATGGACATTTCTTCATTATGTATCGTAGAAACAGAATTCATAGGCGAAGAAGGATAATCTGACATCTTTAATAGCTGAAGTGGAGCCTGATTGATTATTTTTTTTTTCAACAAGCTTGCTAGATGTGACAGGCAGTCCTATTGAGACACCCACCTAAAAGCTGAAATCAAAGGAAATTTGTATGTGTGTGTGTGTGAGAGACCGACAGATGTATATAGTGCTGTTCACCAGAAGACTGACAGATCAACAGAGTACACTTGTTCAACAACTAGTTTGTCGTATTCACAATTTTGTTTTTTGCAATATATTCTTTCCGTTCAGAAGGTCTTCGAGAACAGATAGATACACCAAAGATGGGTTTGCAAGAATAAGAGCGTAGACAACTTAACAGAACTTGAAGCAAAATAATTTAGCCGCTCAAAAATCCCGATGTCAAAGTCTTCTATATAAATGTAATAAACTCTGTTATTCTTTTGTTCTTTGACGTTGTCAATGACGAAATGAAAATCTGGAGGTAAACAGAAGAAAGATTCGGAAAGGTTAATTTAATTTGACTTAGGCCCAAAGTAGGTAGGCTCAAAACCTAAAACTGCCAAAGTCAAAAACGGTTAATCGGTTACTACGGACAGCCGGGATTTAAGTGTGCTCCGACGAATATTTTCCACAAAGGAAAGCAAATCAAAGAAGCTCAAAAACAGAAAAGTCAAACCTCCGTTTTCCCCCGTACTCAGCGTGAAACCCAAGGAGGAAATATCCCTCGGGTTTTACAGATGTGTCTTGCTAAGGAGTGCTAGATTCTCCTTTAATTCTGTCTTTTCAAATTTCCAAATCTGGATAGTAAACAAGACAAATTCTGATGTTCTCGCTTAATATTGCTCCAAGATCGTAAGAGAATGACAGCATGCTGTTGTTCTTTATTGACATTTCAAATCCATCGGCTTTAAGATCAATGTACGCCTACAAACCTAGCAGGTATTGGTTAGTTCATTGTGATGACTATGGTCAATGAGAGACAACTACATGAAAGTTCTACACGGACAAGTTTTTAGACCATTGACATATAACACTCTTTTGATTTGAATGTGCGTTACTTGAACAAAATACTATGCTCAATTGCGCCGTGCTTGTTCTTGTCAACGTATGACAAGAAGATGTTGATGATTCTTGGGACTGTAGCATGGAGTATCTATCCTCTTTGACTTCTTTGAGATCGTTTCCAGTCTTGGCACTCACCAAGAAGCTAGATTCTAAGACGATCTGCAGTGCCCCAATGAATCAAAATAGCCTGTTTCTTGAACCCAATTACCATAGTTCATTGATAACATAACAATGGCCACATTGTTGTCTAGAATCGCAAAACGGCGGTTCAAGTTTCCCGCAATCACTCAAAATTTCCAAATCTGTGTGATAGGACAGTCATCAGCCTTGATGATATCAGTATATTTGATTTTCTCTTTTCTGAGAGTTGTCTTGTTCCTGAAAACGACGTCAACTCTAGAGAGCGCAACCCACCATCTGTTCTGGACCTACATACATACAGACAATGGAAGATCATTCTGGTAGGAAAGAGTTTGGGAAGGCTAGTCCCAATTTGCTCTTTTTGGAGTTTACACACTGGTCCTGAAAGACCTGATTGGGTAAAGCGTTGACACTAGTGTTGAGAATCAGTCCACTTATTGAATATTCCCCAGTTGACAGCCAGAAATGAGAGGAGGACCGACTAGAGAGTTTCAAACTTTTAAAGTCATTTATCACCTAACAATGGTAAACATGACTAAAGCAAGAGCCGAATCTACGAACACTAAGAAAAATTCCCTGAAATTCCCTGAAATTTTCTCTAGCTGTCAGAAGGGACTTAACTAAAACATGTACAACTTAATACAGTGTCTTTTGGTATCTCAAATTTAACGAATCCTCACGTTAGATGGCAAAGGTATGGCTGCATGGCGTTTATTTTACGGCATACTCGGCACTTGACAGCTCCATTTATTATCTGACGTCGGAGAGAATTTTGGAGATGTTACTGATCTTCTCGGATAATCTAAGGGACGGTTTGACATTGCCGGCTTTTAGATTGTCAAGCGGAGTGGCGAACGGCTAGTTTTGCCGTCATTTTCCAAATTCGGATTCTCTGACAATGGGTTGTGGGAAGTCTTGCCCTTGGGACTTTCCTTCCTATATACCTTTTTCCCCTATATACTTGTGGTAATAGGGGTTTCCTCTTTACTCACTTGCTACTTATTTGCTTTCAACCAAAAGTGATTGGGATGTAAGTCTAAATAGTGACGGGGGCATTAATTAGAGTTCGACAAGATTGTCTTTCTTCTGAAATGCTAATACGAAACAAAAGCTTGTATGTACAACCCCAAATTAGAAGCACCGCCGCACAAGTTAATTGTGTACCCATACCATTGGATATAGAAAGATAAAGTTCCTTGAAGAAAATCAATATACAAAGGTACAGAAATGTATGAATTTTGAATAAGTGAAGCGGTAAACAGAGTTCAAAAGTTTTGTAATGCATGGTATTACCGTCTGCTCTAGGTCTATTCACCCATTGCCCGACCTGTACAACAAAGACAATCAATATCCGACAATCTGGAAGAACTTAAAAATTTTTTGGGAATAGGAGAATAACTTCTAGAATAGAATAACTTTTGTTTCTTGCCAAATTCTTCGTGATAATGTATAAGAGGTGATAAATTAAAACTTAAAATTTAGAAAGCGGCTCACAAAGAAATAGAAGAGAAGACCACGTGGCAAGGTATTCAGAAATATAGCCAATGAGAAGCAGGCTATTTCTTTTCAGACTATCTCATCTGTTTAAAGTCTAATAGCTACGATTTCACCCGCGCAAGTCATTCGTAAATTTTTCATTTTCTTTTGACGGCGTCTCTTGAAATCAACGGGAAAAAAGTAAATTTTTTATGTTTTCAATTAAATTCCAAGAGCGTATGACCTGCATATATCAAATAATGAGCAAAATCAGATAATCGAGCCTCTTAAAGCGATGCGGAAGAGGTTAGAAAGAACAGCAGAGCAGCAGTCTTTCTAACCTTGTGCGTCGATTTTCTGCCACTGTTTTGACTGTCCTCCTGAAAAGGCAGATGGGAACTCCCACCCACCCCACCTCTCAATGGCACACCCTCAAATCTGTCACACGGTCGTCACTGAACAAGGAGGGATGTTCAAGAGCACTTAGCAGACGACTAGTACCAATTTATTTGCAGGCACAGCCGGTTGTATCACGCCCTATCTATACGTCATTCCAATTTATTTTCAGAAATTGCAATAGAGAAACTCCATCTGTCGAAAAAGAAGCTTTAAGATTGGTTTTAATTGAAAACTAGTCCCTACTGCTTCATCCCAAAAAGGGGAATCCTTTTGATGATAACAGTTTTGATAGATAGTCAATTATGTAAAAAAGTGTAACACCCAGGCTGAAAACAGTGCCTAAAATCCAAATGCTATCGTCTAAACGTGTGCGCGCTTCCCATTTCAAAATGTAATTAGGCTTTCTACGAAAAACAGAGTTAACGACCCTTCAAAGCACTATCAACTACGAGTTTAAATTCTGTAGAATATAAAAATATGATTGAATAATCATATATCAAATTGCAAAGATACCTAGCGTGGCACAATTGACTTTTTCTTGATCATCATGTACGAACCCCCCCCACTTCCGCTCTAGTCACAAAAGAAGAATATTGTCAAGTGCAAAATGACACTGAAAGACTGCGCAAATGCCATTCGACTTCAAATCGTGCCAAATCAAACAAACCCCGCGCCTTACATGTCAACATTTAGACTCTCTTTTTTTTGTGATTTACATTTCCATTTGGTATCTTAACACATACAGGTTTTTTAGCAAAGAAATACACAGACGGTGATAAAATCGTTATGTTATTTACTCGTTCTTAGAGTAAAATGAACTTGGGTCAAAAAATGAAAACTTAAGAAAAAAAATCACAGCGATAAGCACAACAAAAAATTCATGATAATTCTGTAAGCGTAAAGGCTTTTTGACATGCTTAAAGCTTAGCCGGAGCAGTCAGCTTCACAACGTCATCATACAACAGAGAAGGCAAAAACAGAGTGTAATCCTGTCCGGTGATTTGCTTCTCAAAGATCTGAGCAGCTTGTTTAAATTTGTTTCCAGCGGGGGCTGTCTTATCAAGCTTGGTAACCTCCTCACGAAGGATTTTGAGATTCAATTCGGGTGTCACAGTTTGACCATCTGCAGTTTTCGCACCATGCTTAGCCCATTGCCATAATTGCGATCGTGAAACTTCAGCAGTAGCAGCATCCTCCATAAGATAGTTGATAGGAACACAACCAATACCACGGAGCCATGCCTCGATGTAATTCAATCCAATAAACAAGTTTTTACGTATGCCTTCAATAGTTATTTTACCTTCAAACTTGGTATTGACAAGATCAGCGGCGGTAACAACCACATCCTCGTTGCGCTTGAAAATTTGGTTGGGGGTGGGCATATATCGGTTGAATACTTCATTGGCGATATGAGCAAGTTGAGGGTGAGCGACCCATGTGCCGTCATGCCCTGCAGTAGCTTCGCGAATCTTATCCTTGTAAACGCCTTCCATGGCAACCTTGTTAGCTTGCGCATCATTTTTGATGGGAATCTGAGCAGCCATTCCACCCATAGCATCCACACCCCGCTTGTGGCATGTTTGTATGAGAAGTTGGACATATGCATTCATAAAAGGTACGGTCATTGTCACGTCACTGCGATCGGGTAGAATAAAATCCTTATGATTTCGGAATGTCTTGATAGTGGAGAATATATAATCCCACCTGCCACAGTTCAGACCCGAAGAGTGCTGACGAAGTTCATAAATGATTTCATCCATTTGGTAAGCAGCGTGGATAGTCTCAATAAGGACGGTACCTCGAATTGTTCCCCTTGGAATCCCTACTGTGTCCTGGGCAACATTGAAGACATCGTTCCAAAGTCTAGCCTCCAAATAGGACTCCATCTTTGGAAGATAGAAATAAGGGCCATATCCTTCGGCAATTAAAACTTTAGCATTGTGGAAAAAGTAGAAACCAAAGTCAAAAAATGCTCCAGCCACCGGTTCGCCGTCGACAATGAGATGCTTTTCGAGCAAGTGCCATCCTCGCGGTCGGACAATCAAAGTTGGCAGTTTTTTATCAGTGCGTAGCTTATAAGATTTCCCTCCAGCTTGCGTGAAGTCTACTTGACGGCGCGCAGCGTCGTACAAGTTCACCTGACCTGATGCCATGTTTTCCCAGGTAGGGGTAGAAGAATCTGCATTATGTTAGTCAGTGGATTGCTCAAGCAACATTGTATCGCAAGACAGTGTTCAATGACCGTCTTGTACGGGTCAATATCGGGCTGACGTCGGCCATCTCCCTAGGTGTGCGGCTTAACCCCCACGGAGATAGCCAATCATTACCACAAAATAAACCCAAAGAACAGTAAATTGGGATAAAGAACTGATTACACAAAAAAAAAAAAAAAAAAACGAAAAAAAGCCAAGAAGAACCAGTGTCCTAAAGGACAATTGAATGACTCGTAGCTTACCTTCGAAATCAGCCATATATGTAGCGACATCAGAGTTCAAAGCATTGATGACCATTTTGCGATCAGTAGGTCCAGTGATTTCAACGCGACGATCGACAAGACCAGGAGCTAATTTTGGTCCTTGCCATGTGGGGTCTTCCCTGATATGTTTTGTTTCGGGGAGGAAGTCGAGTTTCTTGCCCCCATCAATCTCTCGTTGTCGATCCTCACGGGCTTGGATAAGCTTTCGCCGTGTAGGCTCAAAGGTGCGGTGAAGAGTAGCAACAAAAGCGACAGCTTCTGGAGTCAGGATTTTTTGTATGCTGTCATCAACCTTGCCACGGATTTCAACATTCTGTAGGAGGGCTTGAATCTGTTCTGAGGAACTCATTTTGAAACAAATGACGTTTGTAAAAAGTTTTCTACTATCGATACTTTGTCAGATGAAAAACTATTACGGGAGAAGAAAGGGGAACAAGATATACGGAACCATGACGGTTTTATACTTCCCCAGGTTGAGGCCGGTTCGGGCCCGTTAACTGGGCGATTGGTGGGAGATTAGGCGCACATCGTGCGGCTGTGACGTTTAGTTGCTGTCTTGGGAGATAAAATATCGCGGGGTGATTTCCGTTCGTCCTTGCAATATACGTCCATGATGAAAACTACCCCGTATATGAGCCGCACACCGGAACTCGAATCTACGGTAAGAGCCGGAAGATGGCCGATCTGAGAAATAAGACACTGGTTAACAAATACCCCACATTTTGGCAGCTAGGAGACTGTCATATGAGTAGTAATCATAATAGACAAGACTCTGGTTTGGTGGTTACTCCAACTCAAAACGTAGCACATGGGTTGTACAATGCAAAGCGTAGACCATGGGGGTCAAAGTGGTCCCCACGCTTTCACGTGCACAAGTCTATTGGGAGTTGATTTTTCTGTAAGGCCAATGCCAATTACTGTAACTGTCATAAAGGTATTATTCTCAGAAGGCAGAAACTATATAGAGATTATCTAGTTATTCAGCAGGTTAGCTAAATGCATGTCTTGAGAATTTCGAGGACCTTCGCCTTCTACAATTACATACATATAAGTTTTGATGAGTTTTCTTTTTTATTATTAAAGCATTCTTAAAACTCGCATAGTCCCCATGAATAGCGATTGACCAGAGAAAATAGTTCTGAGGTTGGCTTTCAGTAATGATGGTTTAAGGAAAAGAAGTCTTTTTATATTAGGAGAAAAAAACAATCTTCACCTTTTGGATGATTTGGCATCGCCTTAAATCTGCAAAATACGTGAGATTAAGGCACTAGGCGAGGATGATATGACTGGTATGACTTTGACCAAATACAAGAAAAGCTGGCCCAGAGAAAGAGAATATTGAAATGCACTGTTGACATCATTTCTGTGATCAGCAAATGGATCCATTTTATTAAGACCAAAACCAGGCCGATTTTGACTTCTTAGAACCTGCTTCGGAAGTTTCAGTCGTTTGGGGATCCCTTCGGACTTTGCTTTCTTCATTATGCCTTTTGACTGCAGCTATTTCAGCAACATCTAAGTTCTCCTTTCGTTTCCCTCCGTCCATGTTGAAGACTGGAGCTCCCATGACCCGAGGTATAGGTTCCCCACGTTCATTGTACATGGGGTGTTCTCTGAAAAATTCTTCTTCCTTCTTATAAATCGGTACGTTGTCCTTTGCATCGCGAATACTCTTCTCAAGGTCATTGCGTAATTGTCGGGTCTGCTTTTCTTTGTAATATCGAGCTCGAAGCTCCGGACTGAGCTCTCGCACTAGTTGCTCTTCTGAGGGAGTCGTTTTATAGAACAGGAAAAGACCCAATCCCATAAAAGAGCCACCAACAACAAAACTTGCTAATAGCCGTGACATTTTCTTTACCAGTTAATAATTTTGTCCGTTGTGCAGGCTTAGTTTTCGTTGTTAGTGAGCGACGCTGGGAGTATCGTAAGAGCTGCGGCTTCATCAAGAACAACAGGGCTGGGACATCAAGAAAATTCCCTTACATCAAAACGCATCAAGAACCCCTTGATGTTAACTCTTGATGTACCATATGGCAAAACTTTTATCGGATAACGCCGATTTAGCCTTTAAGCTGTCCTGTTTCTACGTGTTTTAAAGTGTGAACAGTCATGGTAAATATATAATCATTGTTTATATCTATTTTTTAGTCACTCATAGCTAAATAAGAGCATCGAGCGCGTCGCTGATGTCAAGGTCTGTAAACTGTCCAATTGACTCTTCACTTCCCTTCTTGGTCCAACCATCTATGACAACTGTCACTGCTTCAGGCAAGTTTTCAATCGGCCCTCGAGCAAAGGCTTCAGACAGGTGCTTTTCGACCAGGCTTCTTCTGCTCATCGGAGAGTATGCATTGGAAGTCGCAAACTTGATCAAACGCTGGAACAAGAGCTGTCGACATTGGAAAATAGAATGCCTGTTCCTATGACATATTCTGTGACATATTGATCCATTTTTTCCCTTAAAGCTTCGCCCATTGACCTTCTGGATGTATCCATCAATGGGCTGGACAGACTGAGTCGGACGAAGTAACTTCTTCCACAGTTCACTGTCGCAATTAGTTTTCGCCAACTTACAAGCCCGTGAATGGCTCAGCATAGTTGTCGAAGGCCTTGGAGCTACGGTTTTTAAGCAGAATCGACAAGTCGCTCGCACAACCTTCGTTCTATTGCCGTCAGCCGTCTTGACTTTTGCGAATACTTTCCAAATCGTGGACTCCCCAAGACCTCTACCATCATTCCAGACCTTTTTTTTCATAATTCTCGAATCAGACGAAGAAGGGGAAGACGCCATGGAAGCTACACTTGAAGATGATTCTCCGTCAGGACCGTTGACTGTTGAAGCTGAAGGAGTTGCCGAAGGACTCTCTGATGAGAAAAATGACTGGAGGGGAAGTTGATTTGCATATTTAGTTCTAAATACTACTACAATGCCAGCAAACTTAACATGCTGCGAAACAAATTTTTTATTTGACAGAACGTCTTTTGGAAATGTTTGGAGAAGGTAGATTGACTTTCACTTCGCTCAGTGAATTCTTAGATCAGTTTCCTAAATGTCGAGTAACTATGGAACAAAAATAATTTAAAGGAAAGGTTCAAGTCTTGACAAGGTATTAGAGTTCAAAGGTAATGAAGAATAGATTATACCAGTCCCCTTTTACACGTGACAAAAATACGTTACTCGCGGTACATCAAGACTTTTTGATGTTACATCAGGAAAGTCTGTTTTGATGTAGGCCCAAACTACATCAAAAAAATTCTTGATGTCCCAGTCTTTTAAAACAAGGATAACAGTTGAAGAAGATAGTTAATGGAAATGTATGGGAGAAGTTTTGTGTATGTATCTCGCTTGAATTATCGCCCTATCGTTACAATAGCATTACTGTTGCTGATACAATTATATACAAAAACCCCGCTCAGTTAGGTGTCCCACTCAAACGGGAACAAAGTTCCGTGGATCGAAAGGTTCTGAATAACATCCTTCATCTTGTTCTATGAGCAAATTTGCCCTATAAAAGAAATCAAACAAATCAGCCTCATTGTTTTTAGCTTTTGCACTTACCAAGGCTCTGTTACATAGATTCTGCTATTGCCCAGACAAATTTTATAACTCTTCCAAGAAATAGCGAGAAGCACAAACACAGACTACTATCTTAACACCCTCAAGTAGATGGAGCATTTAAAGACAGATAGCATACACGTGCTTATCTGTTTCCAACTTTGGCCAATTGGTATCCATAGAGCCCATAGACGTACTGACCTTACTGATCGTGTCTACTACTCACTCTTTGAAACCTTCAAGAGCTTCAGAAAGAGAGTTTAGCCAACGTAGTGAAAGCAGCACAAGAAAAAGAAAGCTTCCTGGATCAACAAAGGTAATCAAGGGTCCTTGTTTTTTACCGCTACGTTACGCAGTGATCACTCTTCATTTTTTCATAAAATCTTATGTACACAATGAGGGTTCTAGTCTGCTATGTATCACAAACACTGACGAATTATTTTATTGGTATTACCACTATGATGGAACTTAGATAGCTGATTCGAGTTCCGTTTCGTTTTGAGCCGCACCGATGGACAGTCTGAGACGCGACTGTCATGGCGCGAAAAAAAACCGAATTCAAGGATCGAAAAACAAACCCCTTTGACCTTCTTCGTCTCCCCACGACTCTCTGCCTAAGGAATAATTCTCCAAACTATCCGGATTACAATCTGGCGATAATCAAGTTAATAGACTATGAATGGACTGCCAGTCTATGAGCAGCCGGTAAGCTTGTGAATAAATTGCTATTTTTAACCTTGCTATCGCGTCGAGTACTTTTCTCCTATCCTATGAAAATCAAGTAGTTTTTCATATGTCTTTACATGGCAAGGCGTCGGTCGTCTTTGATTGTTTTTCTACCTGTTCAGACTTTAATGTTGCTCTTTTCGATACTAATGAAATTTTACGCCTGTGTTCATATAGTCGCTCAACCATTCTATGGGAAATATGAACTTAACTGACCCAAGTGTACATTCTTCCTCTCATGGGCTCGGCTATGGTTTACAAAGGCCGTCTATTGATCCTATGCCTACGGGTGCTATACCCCGTCCCTGGCACAATAACAATAATAGGTCCAGACCACAGTCACCAGTATCTCCCCAGTTGGCTCAGCGAGCGAATCAAAGCGGCGGTTTTTCAAGCCCCCCCTTTGGTTCTAGCACAAATCTACAACAGAGACCAGCTACAAGGCCGCCTAAAATTAATACTACTATACCTCCCGCTTCACGAGCCCGAGGCGATTATTTTCAACCCCCTCTTATCAGTAACGAAGGGATAAGTCCACGTCCTCGCGACACTCCTTCTCCTTCTTCCCCCCTACTATCCCCGAGTGCCTACAGCCAACAACCTGACGGAGAATTAGGTATTGCTCCCACAAGTCAAAGAAGATTTCCGTCCCCCATTGGGCGATCTCAACAAACAATGCCACTATCTCCTCAAAGTATCAGCCCTCAACATTTTCCGTCCCAGAGGTCACCAGTTCCGCAACAGATGCCTTCTTCCCAATCTAGTCATTATTTGCCCGATAACAAGCAATACTTGATGGGGGGAGGGCGAGTCCCCAGGCCTCCTCCTCCTCCTCCACAGGGAGGAATGCGCTACCCGCGGCCGAATCCGAACTCGAACCCAGCCAATTACCCCGCGGGACCTCGTGCTCAGGCGCCTTTCAACGATGGTAATCAATATGGCTGGTCAGGCCGAACGCCTCATGATCCCATAAATAGAGCTCCCTATCCTCTAGATGAATACCATTACCCACAAAAGCACGACATGCCGACTGCAGTTCATCCGGACGTGTATCAACCACCACCGCAGGCTCACCAGCCTCCACGGTCAGAGACATATCATCCTAGACGTCCTCCAGTCTCTAGAGTACCGGTGTCCAATAGCACGCCTGATATCCTTGAACGTCAAAGAACAGACTACTCGAACCAATATGATGCGTCTAATAACGAAACTAACGGAAGGCGCGTCCCAGAATACTCTGAGCGCCATACAACTCCACCTCAAAGGGCAGATGGAAAAATATCGGGCCCGCGGGCCTATTCGCAAGAGACAAACCACGCGCGAGTTTCTGTAGTAGGGGAGCAAGATGTCGTTGACCTGTACTTGGAAGAAAGTCCCTACTCTCATGATCCTAAGGCGGATGGGGCTGCTGATCCTTATGGGGCCTCTGTATCTTCTCTTGACAAGCACAGAAAGCTTCATGCCCAGAACGGCTACCCTGATGAAATGTTGACAAATACCAGCAGCAGTACAGTAAGTCGATCTCGAGGTGAACCGTCAGATACTGCCAGTAGCCACTACAGCTCAGATGGAGATGACGAAGACAGTTTTGATTACCCAGATTCGAAAGATGTTCCACCTAGAATCCGTATGAAAGCGTTTGAGAAGATCAAAAGGAGAGCGTTTGACGAGCCTGGCAATGTCGACGTACAGATTGAATATGCTAGAGCTCTAATGGAAGCAGTCGAGTTTTTATCGGACGATAAGAATCCTAAAATAGCGGCACAAAGGCGCGAACTCTGGAATCGAGAAGCTTACAAAATATTGAAGGGCTTGACTAGTAATAATCATCCTGATTCAGAAGCATTATATCTTTTGGGCGCCGCATACGGCAATGGAGCTCTTGGATTTCAACAGAACAGTGCCCGGGCCTTTGATTTTTACGTGAGAGCTGCGCAACTCGACCATCCAAAGGCAGCCTATCGCGTAGCTGCGAGCCATGAGATTGGCGCAGGCCCAAAGCGAGATCAGTACAAAGCATTAAAGTGGTATAAGCGAGCATCAGAATTGGGAGACAAATCGGCCAAGTACAAGCTTGGCCTTGTCCATTTGAATGGTCTTCTTGGACAGCAAAGAAGCCCAACAGATGGCATTCAGTTAATAAAGGAATGCGCCGATTCGGCAACCCGGGATACTGCTCACTTTCTTCACGAGATGGGTCTAATTTATGAAAAGGGTTGTAAGGAAGCCCACCTGGAGTCGGACCCTCAACTTGCATACCAAAGCTTTCTTAAAGCGGCTAAATGGGGATACCCACCATCGCAATTTCGGCTTGGCTCAATATACGAATATGGTTTGCTGAATAGGCAAAGTGATATTCGCAAATCGCTTGCATGGTTTTGTAAAGGAGCAGAAAATGGTGATCCTGACTGTGAGTTGGCTCTTAGCGGTTGGTATCTCACCGGAGTGGAAGGATTCATCACTCAATCTGACCGCGAAGCATATCTTTGGGCTCGACGCGCAGCCGAAAAAGGTTCTGCTAGAGCTGAATATGCTCTAGGTTACTATTCTGAAATTGGGGTTGGAACTAAAGCCAGTTTAGAGCAGGCCAAGGTTTGGTATTTTAAGGCAGCAGATCAAAACCATCCTAAAGCTCAACAAAGATTAGAGGCATTAAGGTCGGCCAAGTAATTTTACTTGTTTTTTTGTTTTCTTTTCTTTTCATTTCTTTTCATGGTTAGTCTTACGGGAAGACTGCGGGAAATGGACGATTTCTCGTTGAGTTCTTGAAGAATGATTTCATCAAAACAAAGCTGAGTCTGGGAAGGGAGTCTTAGTATAGAGTATTGTGTAAAGTTACGCATAAAAATCTAGTCTTTTGTTATAATAAGTGGTCTTGTATAATATTTTCAACTTGCCCCTTTGACTGTGAGACGTCTCTACCATTTCTATCTACGCGCAGCATAATACGTACAAACCCTCGATTTGATCAAGGCGATAATCTAAGCAGACTGTATTCTCGTTGTGTAGGAACTGAGAGCTGGATAATACCACTTCTGTTTTTTTTGTCGATGATTGTCTCAAACTTCCCAAAAGGCTGCTGCGCGTGAACTGGGATCTTTCACTATTTGAGATACAGTTATTATATTTAGGGACCTGGACCTTATTTTGTCTTACTCAGCTTGCCAATACTGACCTGAGTAGGCAGGGATATTGACCTAATATTTAGACCGAGGAACAACGCAGTACAGGATAGGTCCGATTCCTGCTCAAAGGGGAAGAGCTGCCTCAGTGGACGGAGCGGGATCCTCATCTCTTGATTATATACAAAAAGGCGTTAAAAGCCTCTGAATCAATGGAATATATCAAGATCGCAAAGGTAAGCTTGTGTTTTCTCATGCAAGACTACTCTTTTTTTTTTTTTTTCGTCCCGGATCTTCCGCTGCTGTTATCAGGGATGCTGCTCAATTGTATCGCCTGATTTTGTATAGAAAATGAACATCCCTTCTGTTTTTCCAAATTACTTCCCTATGTGCGTTCTGCAGATTAACCAGTCTTTTTTTCTTTCTAGGTCAAGGATGTCCAACTACTAAGGCGTGCCAGCCCAGCATGGGGAACATTGCATCTGACTGCTCATCACTTGATATTTTGCAGCGAGTATGTTCCAAATTTTCCGTCTAAAAATGAAAAACTGGAATCGAAGAATTCGGGAGCGAGCTCAGATTCTCTTTCGTCCGAAGCTCGAGCGGGGACCCCATATGGCAAAAACCCGGACCACGCTTTGTCAGAAGGGGATGGGCATATATCATCCAAAGCAAAAATTTTACCGCTGGCTGTTCCCGATACACGGTCAGCAGTACCTCCTGGATCCGAAGTGTGGATTTCTTATCCAGTCATCCATACTGTCGAAGTGAGACGAGGTCATCATCCAAGTTACGTTAATCAGGAATCTACTCGTGATTATGAAGCCAATCTAGAGAATACCCATCATATGTCATTACCGGAGCGATTGAATGAGCTTCATCTGCATCATCCTGATGGACATAGAGAGCACGAAAGGAGGAATGAAGCCCATCCTGGAGAACACATTGCTGGTCAAATGCCAGCTTCAACTTTATTAAGGATACGCTGTCGAGACTTCACTTTTGTATGTCTCCAATTCAAGTTGGAATCTGAATGTATGGCTGTATATGAGACAGTTATGAAATTAACCTGCGTTTCCACCGTTGAAAGTTTATATGCATTTTTCTACGTTCCTGGAAATTTAGAAAAAGATATCAACACATGGGGTTTGTACGATGCTCGCAAGGAATATGAACGGATGGGTGTGTCGTTTGACACGAATGATAATGGACAGGCTCGGACCCCAGAAAATCGTTGGCGAATTACTGATCTCAATACAAACTATACCTTTTGTCCTACCTATAGTGCTAATCTAGTGGTTCCTGAATCTATCTCTGACAATGTGATTTCATATGCTGCTCGATTTCGGTCCAAGTCGAGAATTCCAGCCTTGAGCTATTTTTATTCCTTGAACGGTTGCAGCATTACAAGGTCGGCTCAGCCATTGGTAGGTTTGAAGAATTCGAGATCAAGACAAGATGAGGCATTAGTTGAGGCGATATTTCTCTCGACAGCGAGGGATGATGTTTACGGTGGGGGATCTCAGGATAATCTCATAGTAGATGCTCGCCCAACCACGAATGCAATGGCTCAAACTGCTCTTGGGGCTGGGACAGAGAGCATGGATAATTATCGATTTGCTAGAAAAGTATATCTGGGTATTGATAACATTCATGTCATGCGGGAATCGCTTAATCGAGTTATTGAAGCACTTCGGGATGGGGACATATCCCCTTTTCCTCCCAGAAGGGATCTTTTATTACGATCCGGATGGTTGAAGCACTTACAAACGATTCTTGAAGGGGCAGTAATAATAGCCAAGCAAGTTGCAGTGAATCACTCTCATGTTCTTGTTCACTGCTCTGATGGGTGGGATCGTACAGCTCAGCTTTGTTCTCTTTCACAGATATTTCTTGATCCGTATTACCGAACATTTGATGGATTCATTGTTTTGGTAGAGAAGGAATGGCTTGCATTTGGATTCCGGTTTGCAGAACGGGCAGGATATCTTAATTCTGAACGACATTTCCGGATTTCGGGAGATGTTGCATCCACCGGCAGTGCCGCTCATCACGCTTTGTCATCAGTTGGGAAATTCGTCAATCTCCAGGCAGGCCCAGGAGCAGCAGCCCACCGACGACAGACAAAATATACTTCTCCAGTGTTTCATCAGTTTCTCGATTGTGTGTATCAAGTATTAATACAAGCTCCCGAGAAGTTCCAGTTTACAGAACGATTTCTTCGTCGATTACTTTATCATAGCTTTTCATGCCAGTACGGAAGTTTTCTTTACAATTGTGAACGAGAACGGGTGGAAGCGGATGTTAGTCATAGGACTCGATGTGTTTGGGATTATTTTGTGGCTAGAAAACATGAATTCATCAACCCAGATTATCAAGGACTGGATGGGATCCAAATTGCAAAGAGTAAACAACATGCGATATCCAAAGATCTTTTATTCCCAGTTTGTTCATCTGTGAGGTGGTGGGCTGAAGCATTTGGCCGATCTCAAGATGAAATGAATATAGTTGTACCTCTGAAACCATCAGAATTTAAATCTCAAAGTGTATCGCCCATAAAGGAGCAGGGCGTCCAGCAATCGATGGATCCAATAGAAACACAAGAGGAGATACCTGAAGTTGAAGATGAGAATAATGCATCATCATCTTCAACAACCATGAAACCCGAACCCTCCCGTTCTAGTGACGAGGTTGTGGATGATTATACTTATTCTGGCGGCCACACAAGGTGCGATATACCCTCTCTAGGATTACTATCTGGGACAAGACGACAGCAGCAGCAGCAACAACAAGAGTCATCTGATGTTGTGGGAGGAGCTAATTTCGAAAAAACGAGTGGGAAAATAGACCAACCTCAAGGTGGTAGTAGAAATGGTACTGGCAGTGGTCTATGGAGTCGTGGAGGGGGAAATAAGTCAGACATGATGGAGATGAAGATGCTCTAGGAGAGTTTTTCAAATCTGTGTGTGTGTGTGGGGTGAAAAAGTATGTGTAACTGTACAATAATATAAAGAAATATCATATTAGACCTGCACCTGCCCAAATTCTTCAAAACTACAATGCGACTGTTGAATATTTACAAATTTGTGAGTTGTGATGATGTATTATGGGTTTGTTTATCTGTAACGCCGAGCGTTCTCTTTTCCTTACTCCTTGCCACCAAAGCGTAGAACCAGACCACCTCCGTGGAGCCTATTGAATGCCATGACCAGATCGTCGACTCACTCGTGAAAGAACTCGGAGTAGTGCTATCGGGATAGCAGCTCGAGGACCACTTCCGTAAAGCCTATCGACGGTCATGGCAAGATCATTGGCCCACCTTTGGAGCAATTAGACTCCCGGGCCAAGGCTATCGTCGGCTCGACCAAGTGGTTTACGGGGTTCTGGGGAGTTCCTCCTCTGATTTTGAGGGATCTACAAGTTGTGACTTTTGGTTATAACTAGGCCTTGTGCACGCTAGTTTAGATATCAATTATGCAGTTCTAGATTCAATTCAATACAATATAAGGTAATGACTTCCTCAAGTACAAACAAACTAGAACTTGCCGGGCAGAGCGTTGGCCCTGCAGCAGAGGATGAGTCTCATCCTTTACATTACCTCAATGAAATTTGATCTACTCGAAAGGGCTACACTGTGGAATGAGTATGCAAAAAATTACTTTAGATTCTATTGTAAATTTATTATCACCTATATTGAAGTATGTATAATGACTCCTCTTTTTGCCAGGCTGCGCGGGTATCGATTTCATATTAAACCCAACATTTAATTACCAAAAATCGCATAGAATAATGCAAAGGCATCTATTCCAATTCTAATTTTCTTTTTTCTTTTCCGTTTCTCCCTTTTTTTCCATCAATTGAAAAATAAAACAACCAAACTCCGATTGCCAGGTTTAAACCAGTGGGCGTGGTGGTGGTGCAGCAAAAAAAAAATAAATAAATGGTTGAGGACTAGCTAGCACATGCTGAATCAGTTGTGGTTCCTCACGCTTGGTAGAAAATTGAATCGAATTGCCTTAGACTTCAGCAGATTGGGTTGTTTTCTCTCTGTGAAGTACTTCCTCAGCCTCATCCTCAGGAGAGTAAGCAAATTTGGAATGCGTCCGAATGCGAGCCCCGTAGATGTAGAAGAGATAAGGAATAACACAGCATGCCAAAGATATAAAGGCTAATAAGGAACCTGCCCACTCATAACCTAGTCGGTGATACATCTGAATAGTAAATAGGGGAACACAGGCACCCCACATGGATCGAAGAAATGTTTTAGCTGCAAGGGCCGAAGCAGCATAATGCTGATAAGTATCGACAATATAATTATTTGCCGCGTTATACAAGACACAAAATCCCAACCCACATGGGAATCCAGCAATACATGGTCCTATCCAATGGACATGAGGGTAAGACGTCCAGGCGAAAATGAAAAGCCCAATTGGGGGAAGCCAGCAAGTCACCATCATGGGGATGAGACGGACTTCAGCTGGAGGATTCCCACCATGCTTCTTTGCCAACTTCAGGTAATGAGAATTAATAAAAGGTGCAATCATCGCTGAAGCCAACACACCCAGGATAAGAGGAATGAACATGAGCCCAATAATACCATCAGAGTATCCTTTGCCTTCCCCAAAGATGACAGGATAAGCAAAGAAAAACATATATAGCAGACCATAGATAATAGACATGTAGATTGAAATAAGTAGGACAATCAGTTCTCGCACAAGAAGTTCCATAGGGCGTACGAGCGAGATCTTTGCTAGTTCCTTTATTGATCTTGGGTTTCGCTCAGTTTCAGTCATAAACGAGTTATCTCCAGTTTCCTTTCGCATTTTCTTTGCCCTTTTGGTAAGGATGATTGGTGCAAAGGTTTCGGGTACCGTGAGACAAAGGAGATAAACTACACCCATAAATATGAGTAATACCCAGTAAATCCAACGCCATCCAACTGTCTCTCCAACAAACCCACCGACAATTGGACCGACACCAGGACCAATAAAGGGAGCTGCAGAAAAGAAGGCCATAGCAGGGCCACGTTCATCATTATCCCAAATATCTGCCAAACTACCACCAACAAGACACATGGGTGCAGAGAAGGCGATACCATCAATGAGACGGCAGACAATAAGGGTGCCAATATTTTTAGCTACCGCACAAGGAATGATAAACACCAAAGCCACTAGTAAAGTAGAAGCATAGACAGGACGACGACCTAGGATTTCTGATAAGGGAGCAAAGCATAGAGGCCCAACTCCAAAGCCGATAACAAAGACAGTAACAGTAAGAATAGAGACTTCCATCGAGACGTGGAATGTTTCCGAGACACCAGTAAGATCACCAGTGACAGCAGCGGAGGCAAAGGCTACACCAAAGCAGACAAGGGCAATAATACAGGTGACATACCATTTGTATGCTTTAGACCAGTTCCTTGGATTGGCCGGATCATTTGGACCAAAAGTGACAAGTTTTGTTCCATCGGGTTCCTCTATATATCCCTTTTCTCTTTCTGCAATGAATTCAGCAGCATCAACGCCAGCATTGGTATCTTCAACCGTTAAAGGGAAGTCTGAAGCCTCCAGAGGAGGGACATATTGTGAAGCATTGTGTAGGAATGACTGATTTCCTCTGCTTTGACGAGTAGAGGTTACTGATAAAGGTTTTGGTTCTCCTTCTTCCTCTCCTGGCCCAGTATATCTGTCGACAGCCGTGTGATTTGTGGAATCTGTATCGTTATCGGATGGTTGCCTTTGATCAGCCATCTTGAATTGATTTAATTGAAATGAAAAATTGACTCAGGGGGTGATAATTCCAATCAAGTCCAAATATAGGAGTAAATTGATCGTCAATTGCTGGAATTTGAAATTAAAAAATTTGGCCTGGATCATCCTTGTTTTATAGAAACTTTGGTGGTTGCTGCCGGTTATCCTGGGAGAACACACGGCTCACCTCCGGATCGGACAAACGACGGAGATTGTTTTGACAGGTAAGCGATGTTAGGAGGAAAAACTGAAATAACACAAGGCGTAATATATGTCAAGAGCACTGGATCCAGCGACAAGGTGTATCGTTACAGATGGTCCTTCTCGTATGATTGGGGGGAGTTAGTGACAAAGTCCAGCCGGTGTAGATATTATGATAATCCATGTTGGTTGTCAGTCATTTCTACCTGTAACCCTTGTATTAATTGGGAATCCCGGGCTTTCTCCGCGCCATTCATCCCTTTCCTGTAGAAAAAGCCACCATCGCGCGGCGCAAGAAAATACCGTAATTGGATGATCTTCCTTTTCTCCCTCCCATATGATCTTCAACCAGTAAATTATTTTGTCATGACAACATTAATCCTAGCCCGTGAAAAGTAATCTAATTATTTTAAATTAGTCCGCCAAGAAAGTAGTAACCCAATAGGACTTTAACATGCTTTCGGAAATAAAGGAAAAACCGAGTGAATGAGTGAAAAAAACAGTCTAGATTGTCTTGTAAAGTTACTCCTCTCAAAGGACTCATCCCGTTTTGAACTGTGATTTGTATATTCTAGAAGAGAAAAGATCCAGAGTTGGCATCATGCTACAGAGGACCCCCCTTTTTTTTTTTTTAAAGATTTTCTTTTTAATTTTAGCGACAAAAGATTTGAATTGATGAGAAGAAGAAACACAAAAGAAAGAGAAAAAGATAAAACAAAAGGGTTAACCCTCAATGATCTACGTATGGTTTTGAGCGTATGATATGTGCATCACACAAGTGTATAAATGTACAAGTGTTGATATGGGAGGAATTCAGATTTAGATGACTTCATTGATCATCCTCGCGGCATCTTTGTAAGTCTTGAGTAACTTTTCACATTTCTTTCGTTCTTGAGCCAAAGCATCGTCTTCACGGAGTAGTTCATCAAAAAGAGATTCCTTGTAGAGCTCAGACGTAAGTCGATTTTGTACACTTTCCTTTGAGAAATTAACAAGCAAGTGCATGACTGCCTTTGGCACTTGGTCTTGTATAGCTTCTCGCACAATGTCAAAATATGATGATATTAATCGACGTATAAGCTCTGTTTCCAAAAGTTCTCGTTCTGAATACTGCTCTTCCTCAGTAAGACTATCAGCATTGTTGTTCATGGTTTCAACACTTTTCAATGCAGTATTGTTGAATTGAGCAACAAACTCGGCATCTTCTTCGGATTCTCCTGCTGAATTAGATTCTAATTTGCCCTTCGACTGGCGGTCTTGTTCTCTGTGATGACGCCTTTGACTCTCTGAAGGTTGATTTGTTCCATCTTTGCCAAAGAAATAATTGAGAAAAGATTCTTTGGTAGGTTGGTTGGAATTCAAGGCAACATTGGTTTCAGATTTAAGATGACGATTCTCAAACATTTGGCTGACATTATTTCCAGGTTCAACATTTGAATTAGTCACTGATGAGGTTGAATGTCGATGTTTACCACCAGCCCTCACTGTTTCTGTACTCTGCTCTCCAGAACTGGTATCTGCCTCAGATAGGGGAGACTCTGAAGCCTTTTGTCTTTCTTGGAGTTTGAATGCATGCCTGAGCCGTTTTTCCTTCTCTTGTTTCTCATTGAGAACGCTTGACATGGCAGCGGCAGCTCCCAAAAAGTTTGGATGATTGGTGTTAATATATGCTCTTTGAATGGCAATCAGACTCTCCACATAACTGCTTGTAGGTCCAAGGCGTTCGCGCAGCAAGTCTGAGACAACTTCAATGAGTTTAGCTTGAAGTTTTGGATATCGAGCAATCTCTGAACTTCCACAGTTGTGGCAAATCTTCATTAGCTCTTCGTAAACCATTTCCACGCAGCGTTGACTTGGGGGTTCCAAAAGTTTGATTTGAGGCTTGACCAATAAGTCAAAAGCCAACTCTGGAACAAAAAGAGATGGCCGAGGTCCAGTGGAATTGCGTATTGCAGTCCGAATATCGGAAATAGACAAATTGAGAGTGGGATCAATCAGGGAAAGGGCCCTTCCAAACACGTCATTGTAGATGTAGTAGATGCGAGCGCCCCCACAGAGTTCCTTGGTGGAAATATCTGATGATGTCCCATCTATAGAAGTGATAAAACTATTGGCGAATCTAGTCATGAGTTGAAGAATGAGAGTCCCCCGATGCTCGGGGCCTGAAAACATTGGATCTCCGTAGGAAGAAAGTTCCTGCTGAGTCTGGCCCATTAGAGTATTGAGTTTAGCCTTTATGTCGGGGAGCCTTTCCCTGATATGGGTCATCAATGTTTGGTTAAGGGTCTTGGTTAAAAACCTTGTACCACATCGGAATGAGATGTTTTTGTATACAGGGTGAGACTTGAAGAATTCCTCCTCGTGTTTTAAAGCATCCCTCAAATCCATATGAGCCTGAATATCTTGCTGGGAACGATTAACAACACCAATGAATCCGAGTTTTAAGGGGTAGACACGACCTGAAAGGATATCGAGAGCATTGGTACCTTGATCCATAAGATCAAGTTTTGTTAAGACTCCGATGGTTCGTCGGCCTTGGGGATCGACACTACGTGCAAGCTTAAGAGATTCTGAATTGACAAGGTCGACATTTGCGGGAGATACAGCCAAAATCAGACTGTTGGGCTTGGCAATATACTCGAGAATCAAAGACCGGATCTGCTTCTCAATATCGCTTGGCTGATCACCAATGGGGATTTTTGTCAACCCAGGTAAATCGACCAAGGTTAGATTTAAAACATGAGGGGAGAAGACTTTCAAACTTATTGGCTGGCGACTTATACCCTTATTAATACCGGCAATGCGAGCAGTTTCATTTTCAATCTCTCTTCGGACAAGAGAGAAATCAGTGAATCTTTTTCCGGGCATGTGAAGAAACTCTGCCCACTCTTCGACTTTGGGGTAGTTGTTGCTGGTTTGAATTTCATCAGACTGGACATTAAAATCATGATTACTGGTATCCACCTCTCCATTGAAACTCGTCGAGGAAGAAGGAGGGGAAGGATCTGTTGTTGTAGTATTGTCATCTGATGCAGCTCTCACATTAATTAGCTGAAGGATTAGGGGGCGTCGCGTTACGATTCCTGTACCCCGAGGAAGAAAATCTCGGCCAACTAGAGAATAGGTTAATTAGACGAGAGACAAAACACTTGATTGAAATTTATTTTTTTCTTTTTACGTACCGATATTCTCAAGTACAGAGCTCTTTCCACATGACTGGCTTCCAACTACAACCACCTGAGGCAGATCAACAGTATCCGATCCGATGGTGTTGAAGACAAGGTCTTGAAGCCTGTTCACAAGAGGGATAAGATCTTCCAGCGATGACATGATCTGCGCGCGCTCCTCTAATTATGAATGGTTTCCCTTGTAAAAAGTCTGAGGGTACACAGGTTTCTTTTTTAAAAAAAAAAAAAGAGCTTCTTCTCCTAATTCTATGTAGCGCGTTGGGACCCTTCCTTTTCTTTTGGGACGGTTTGGTTTGTCGGATCCTTCTCCCATGGTTGTTTTTTATGTTGTGTTATTGTTGCTATGCAAGCAAAGCAAAATGGAGGCAAATAACTGCAACGCGACAACGGCCGAATTAACGAAACGAACCAACGCGTCATTGCGAGGAGGACATTTACTAGGGAGAATTAAGTCATTGATTGTGTCGTATTTAATAAGTCTATATTAATAAGTAAAACGTAGGTTTTCAAAATATCACTTTAGAGACAATCGCTCATGTATATATTAAAGATGAACAAAAAAAATCGAGCTAAAATTATTTTGGCTGATTTAGATAATAATGGGGAAATGATTTATAAAAAAAGTAACAAAAAAAAAAATAGCACTAAAACAAAAACTTGTTTACAAGCAACAAAAAGCAAAAAAAAAAAAAACCACTAAGAGGTTATATGGCTTTTACTGTTGGCGATTCTGAGCGTAAAAGAAGTTTGCTCCGACGAGCTTGAGATTCTGAGATTTTGCCCAATCACGAGCTCCATATCCGGGCTTACCAGTGCCCCAATTGGCACGATTCTTATCATTGAGTGAAGGAGGAGGTTGAAGAGTCTTGTTTGATTCCTGTTCAAATGCAAGAATCACATACCGGTGTTTGCCAGTCTTTGGAGGAGGAGCAGGCCCCAAGTAATCGGCAATTACCTTTGCATCCCCAAAATCAAGGTTTCCAGTTGATGTCACATCAGCCGCAGAAACCTCCCCCTTACCATTCCCAGTCTCCTTGAGTCGAACATTGGTAACAAGGTAATGACAAAATTCTGACCACTTTTTATCACCCCGGGTGGGAGCATCGGGATCGGTCATTGCTATTGTGTAAAGTTCACCAACTGCTCCGTCAGATGTAATATTGATTGCAGGCTTTGATTGAGCATCCGATGGATCCAAGGTATTGCCTAAAAACGCCTGATTTTTATTATCAAAAGTAGCCTGAATGAGAGCTGAAGGGACAAAATCGGGGTCAATGACATCTGGGATCACCTTGGCAGCTTTTAGGCTGTCAAGAATAGACGAGCTTATTGTTACAAGGGGCATGGATTGATTTTTTCTTAGTTTAGCTTCCAGAGCAAGGGACCGATTAACTCCGTTTCGTTGACGCCGGGTTAATGATAAAGGTAGTGATACCGTAGAGATTGAAGCTCGTGTGGTATAGGGTGAACAAGGGACAAGACAATTATTCTTTGAATGGCCAATCTGTCTGACTGCTCCTTTTATCTGCAGTAGGCGTGTTCCAGCTGCGTGTCCTTTTAGAAAGGAGCTCATGTAGACTGAAAATCCACCCCTCTTAAAAATAAGGGGAATATTCCCGAAATTTATTTCTGTCCTGTCCCAATACCACGTCATCTCTGTATGGGGTAAAAATCCAGCTGTAATTTTAATGACCCACATTATCACGTGCGCTTGATTTGTATACCACCATGCCAAGTATATTATATATATTCTACAGTGTGTTCGAAGTTGACAGTACAAAAAAAGATGCTTCGCCTCCTCCTTTTCTTTTCGTAAGGTAGATGCATAGTTATTATTGTGTAGAATGTAATAGATAAACAAAAAAAAGGGTGAATAGTAGCATAAGAATACTACACCCAACATCTATAGCCAGCCCATCATGACTGCCCAGAAGACACAATTGCTGGTCGAAACTTTTTCAATATTGGTCCAGATGCACCCTTAGCATCCGCGTCTTAAAAATTAATCAGTTAGTAAAAATATAAACTCCACTTTCAGGTTCAGAGCTTACAATTACTGTACAAGTTTTGTAAAAGATCAAGACACGCTGACTGGATCGGTGGTCTGAAAATCACCAGAAATCTAAAACAATTTTGACAGATAGTTAGCCATGAGATTTTTATATATATATATATACCTTGCTTTTTTAACTCACTTTAAAGCACGAAACCCCAACTGAGCACGGTCGGGGTCGAGACATATAGGTTTGAGCCTATTTATTATCTCTGGAGACAGTTCCGGTAAATCTGACAAGAGCCGAAGAAATAACTTCCAATCTGACATGTCTAAAAAGGGGATCATGCCGTCAAGGAGTTTTAAAGTCCAGTGAAAGTATTCTGGCTTGGGTATATCCTTGACCCACCGTCCAAGACTTTTAAGTGGATGGTTCTTACCTTGAGACTCCACAATCACTTCATTATACCACTCTTCATTCAGCCATGATACTGCAACATTGATCCGATTCCGGAAATTCTCTAAAACATAACCTAAGAGTTTATCTCGAATTATGCGGGCCATATCCAGCCTCAGAGGTTTTGATTTGTCCTTCTTTTCATCATCGTTATCGGGTGTTGTCGACATTTCCGGAGACTTTACAGATAATCCTCGACAACAAAGACGACTCAGAAGCACGACCCACGTCCCCTCTTCCCAGTCTACTGCAGCAAGTCTATCAACTCCTAGCTTGGCACTTGCTGCTTTTAGACTGGACAAAGCATCTCGACCAGCAGCAGCATCATCCTCTGAGGCAAAAATTCGCTCAACAAGCTGTTGAAAAAGATTCAGTCTTTGGGAAGTCGGCATCGACACTGCCTCCTTTGTTTCATTTGGATTATTCACAGCCGTTGATGGTGCTACAACATGGGCCGGTTGGCTGACACTGACAGGAAGGTCCAGACTAGGTTCGAAATCTTCATCATCCTCTTCTAACTGTTCTGCTTTGGTTTCTAATAGTGGCGTCTGTTCCTGTGACTTAGTAGTGGTCGTCGCCTCGGTATAAGAGAAGCTCTCTGAAGGATCGTAATCGTCGTCGTCTTCCAGCTGATCAACAGTTGTCGGGATAGGGGTTTTGTTCTCGACAGCAGCAGCTGCCGCGGCGGCGACATTAGAAGATTCAGCGGCATTGAGCCTTTGCAGAACCGCCGCTACAGCAGCTTTTAATCGATCAGAGCCAGCATACTGGATTCCGGCTAATGCGATATTATTAGCTACTTCTGGAGGCAAGGCAGTTATGTCAAAAGAAGCCAGCGGATCAGAAGCTGGAATGAGTGTGAAGAGCTGAGCTATTGTGTTATTTCCAGAGACAGGGGGAGCTCCAGGAAATTTTGCTGCCGTAGCAGCTTCTACGTTCTTGGGTTTCTTGGCCGCGGGGCCGCCCCGGTCCTCTACCAGAGAAGCAGCAGACCGTTTTCTTGAATATTCTCGCTGTCGAGATTGGGTAAGCTGGGCAATGTACTGTTGGACGCGCTGGCCGTAAGGTCCCGTTCGGTTTGCCTTGAGACAATTGGTCAACATGATTTTGAGAGATTTTTCCACAAACCGTATTTGCATCAACGTCTCCTTATCATCCTTGCCTCGAAAATCCATTGAGGTGGGATGAAATGAAAGAACGGCGCTTAATATTTTAGAAGCTGTGGTTGCTCGGGTCCTAATTAGAACACCTAAACAATTGATTGCTGCAGTTACAGTGGGCGAGAATAATGGCTTGTCGGTCAAGATACCTGCCAGCCTATCAAGAAGTCCAATGGCCTCAGCCTCCAAGACGGATAATGGTAACAGAGGATGGTTTAAAGGAGCCAACGTTAAAGACACATCGGAGCTATCAGCCAACTATAAAATGATTTGAGAATGTAAACTTAGTAAAACGTATAAAGGGTGACAAAAAAAAACAAAACTACGTACCCTTGGATCTTTAGCACCAGGTGACTGGACTGCTATGACCCTTTGTACAAACTTTATGCAGCATATCTTGATTCCTTGGTATTCCGAATCCCAGAGCTGAAATATGCGCGATTTTATACCACACATGGTATCCCATATATTTTTATCCTCTCGATGGTCGCATCTTGAAAAAAAAAAAAGGGTATCAGGTGTGAGCATAGGACCGGTTGCACAGATGAAAAGAAGAATAAAACTTACATGTGCTTGAACACCAAAGGAAAGATCGAAGCACTGCATTCAATAAGGCTTTTAAGAATACGTGGGTCGGTATCTTGAAACATTTTTTGAATTGGTTCGAGACATAATAAAGCCAAGTCTTGTCTCTGTGAACCGGACATTTGATTCCGAGGAGACGAAAACGCATCTGCGAGAAATTGTGAACACCATAGTCTAAGTTCTTTCTGTGGTTTCTGAGCAATAGGTAATATGCCCTGAACTATCTGTGGGTAAAAGGAGCTATCTGCTTCAACCAGTTGCCGAGCCTTATCTAGCTGGGAAATCTGCTCCTCCACTGACAGTGCACCACCATTGGACATTGTTACTGCAAGAACTATCTATATTGATGTCTTTATTTTTTTCTTCAAGACGTTCCTAGCCTCCATATAAATGGTGTTGACTTTTTGATTGTGTTTTTCCTATGAAAAATAAAAATAAAGAGTGTATATATGCCGTGAAAAAAATTATCAATAGCACCTAATAGCCAAACACTGAATATGCCGTCGTGGTCCCCGGGTACTACGATAATAAATCCCTATGGAAATAAATCAACAACCATCAACTTTGGCGGAGTGGGACTTCTTCGATGCTCAATACTCATATCTACACATCCAGGTATCAGATATACGCTTGAAAAGAAAATATACTGCCCATTCGGTTTCAAATGTCTAACAAGAGTATACATAAACGCGTAAGAAGAACATCTATCTAAATTCATCTTAGTTCTCTTTGTAAGTACTCTACGGTTCTACTGTTTTTACTGGCAATTTTTGCTTGCTGCTTTTCTTACTCTCGCAACCACTTCCAGAATGCCAGCCCATGGGTTGGGAGAGAACATCACCACCACCTCTAAAAAAAAAACGACTCCTGAAGGCACAAAGAATTAAGTAATTACACCATTGGGTATCTTTTTTGATGCAAAGGGAGAGTCTGTCCATGAGTAAATTAACCTTGCTCGAATAAATCATACACCCCCGGGAGAGCTTTACAGCAGGTATTTTGTCTATAATCGCTGTTTGAGACTTCACGCGTCTCATGGAGCCAGATGCTCATCTCCCAATACAATCGACGACATCTGGAAAAGATGGCGCTGTTTCTTTGGTGCCCCATATAACTGAAAACTTTTTACCCTTTTCCGAGGTTCTCCAAGTCTTAGTCGATGCTGCTTATACCGAGCTGTCTACACTTATTCGAACTTTACCCTCTTCATCTGATTTGGAACGGAAACAACGAATTCTCAACTATTTAATTCAAACCCGCAAAGACTTTATAAAGCTGTTTGTGTTATTTAAATGGATCAAGCACAGCGATGAATGCTCACAATGTATAGATGCTGTGGCCTGGCTTTCCGGTCAACGAAATTGTTTTGTCAATGTTGTCCATGCCCTCAGGGATGTTAAACAGTCCCTGGGAACAGCTCGTCTTTCAAAACCTGATATACAGACTGCTTTGCAGGTATTGCAGAATGGCCAGCCTGAATTCAAGGTACCTAGTTCCAGTCTTCTTCACCCTTACTTTAAAACTACAAAACCTTTCCCCCCAAGTGAGACTCTTTCCGTCTTACGGCAATTAAATGTTCTACTTGCGCTGAGGCTCGGGCTAGATGAAGACTTGATCAAACCCTTCAGAAAATATGAAATTGCAGATGGTCGAGCAAAGTTCAGTGTACCTGGAGAATTCACTGTTTCTGTCTCGGTTGCTGACGAGAATCCCCAAGCTCGATTTTTTATGGTTGATTTTGACTTTGCCTTTTCCCCTAGGCAACGCATATCTGCACTATCCAAAAGAGCTATCGAGTCAAGAGCTAATCAAGCACTTAGTGACCAAGGGTTACCAGGGTTATATGACTGCCTCTGTGACTTTACTCAAACCTACAAATTGGTCATTTTGTATCACCAAGCTCGGCAATATGCTGCAGAGATTGAACGGTTAGGAAACCGAGTTATTGTTGCTTTTAGGCAAGATCTACGGCTTCTTAGCATACATTATTGGGTCACCCGCTCCGATTTACCTCCAGGTGTGCCTTCATCTCGGCCGACTGGCAAGAGTATCGTCGACATCTCAATCTCCTCTGCTACTAATAGACTGGCTTGCCGCTGGATTCGCGAAGGTCTTATAGCTAATGAGTTTGTCCCCATCCATCAGACAAATCTTTCCATAACTGCTCTTATGAAGCACATAACTGATCTTCATAGTAAATGGGTATTTAAAACCATTGCAGACAGTTATCCCGACATATGCATGGCTCAAGATGATTGTCTATCTATTCAGCCTATTATCCCTTGTCAGACCAAACCAGATCACATACAGTTATACATTGATCAACATTCTGGCCGGTTCTACTTTAAAGATAATAATCACCAATCTCTCCGAGCAGACGCTGCCTTCAACTCCCAATCTGATGTCACAAAAATCGACCGTAATATAATACTAGGGTTTCGATATTCTATTCTTAGAGAACAATTGAGACAAAGGGCAACTGCAAATCATTGGTCTCTACGAAACATTGTCATCCGATCAGAGGATGTTCAAACGTATCTTGGGCTCAACTCGAAACAGTATCTGTTATTCAGGCAACTCAATTGGACTCCTGACTGGTTTGTGTCTTTAACTGTAAAAGGGGATCTTCTGTCATGGGCAGTAGTTAGGATCTCTTTTGTGGATGGATCATGGGTAATAATGAATTGCTATCCTTTGACTGTACATGGCAGTGTTCAAGACTATAATTTTTGGAGCCAACTCACCCCGCACGCTTCATTGATGATAGCTAAAAACATTCTTCTGATTGGACTTTCTGCAAGATCAATCAGATACAAGGTTTTGAAAAACATAGACTACACCACTTCGATTATCATTGATACCCGCTCTTTCTTACAGCAGTCGTTAATGTCATCTGCGTTATACTTGCAAATATCAATCAAGAATGATGATTCCCTAGTGTTGGATCTCGTGGGAAGAATGCAGACAACACAATTACCAATGTCTGAAGATTTGTTTCGCAATCTTCCTGGATTCGAGTTCTCCAATGGAGTATACAAGATGCATTTTGTTTCAAGTATTGGAGCAAATATATGCAAGGAAGTCATTGGCAGTCTTTGCGAGCTGGAGCGCTCCTGTATGTTTATAAAAATGCTTCATTTGTTTGACCAGGGTAAAGAATCGAAACCAGATTTTGTCATTACAAAACCGACACTGGGGATCTCGACGCCCTTTAGTTTAGAAGCAGATGAGAGTGGCCTAGAACTGAATGGCAAAAATAAGACAAGACATGTTGGACAATCGAAAATTAGCTTTGTTCAGGGCAGCACTCTGAGGCTTGTTGAACCATTAGTTCAAGAGAGTATCAATCTTCAAAGAGGCTCTCAAAATTCCTTGGGCGAAGATGGCTCAACCGTCATGGACGTTGTTCAAACCATAAAACCTATAGTCATGGCTTTAGAGACGCTATTCTCAACCCCAGGCGTCTATGTTATGACCCGCGATATTAACAAGGTCAGAATATTCTTGAGACGTTCCAGAGCAATTGTTGATATAAGTCTGCGGCTAAGAGGGGAGAAATTTCAATATTTCATAGATACCTCCTCCAAAGAGATCCAAGGAATAGAGCCCAGGGACGTTGGAGAAGCCATTGGTAAATCACAAGATGGCATCTACAGTTTTGGGACATCTGTGGCATGCGATCTGGATAAGCTCGGCCATGTTGTTGATGTGATTAAATCCTGGATATAGCCAAAGTAATAATAGGCCCTGTATTTTTCTTTTCCCTACAGAGCTATGTATTTTATAATTTGCATTTCTTTTAATTTAAAAGCTATGGATAGTTAAGGCAAATAATACCTGTAATTATTTTTTTTTCTTCTATTCTCGAGTTCAAAATGACACGAGCAAAAACACTACGAACAGTAGAGGGTGGAGTTGGGAAAATGGTTTATGAAATTTTTTATAACATACAAGTCATCAGTCTCCAGACAATCAAGCATAATTGGCACCAAAATAAAACATATCCTTTGGTTGAATTTGCAAACTGTTGGCAGCCCCAAAACAAATATCTCAGATTTTATACATTATTTGTAAGGCGAATCATGATAGAATAGCCCAGACCAAGGATATGGGACACTTATATGTTGAGCTTAGTTCGTCGCCAATGTCTTCGTTTGGCGTTGTACCTGGAAAGGGAGAGCAAAAGAGTTAGTATATGATGGATTGTTATTGAAAATTCATTTGGAAAAAAAACACCTACCGAATGGTGTTGCCAGTTCGGAGTCGAATCCAGTGAGGGATAGGTCGGTTCTGACGTTGAGCCTTTGCAAGCTTGAGCTTAGTCTTCAAACTCTTTTGAGATGGCATCTTCTTTTCCTGTATATCAAGATGGATGTCGGTGTACGAAGCAAGAGATTCCAACTAGTAGTAGCTCCCAAGACGAGTTGCGTCGGGTTCAGCTTTCTTTAGGGTTTGCGCTCTCGGCCTACAGCAGTCACAACCACCACCATTCGATAACTATTCCTCCCAACCACATCCAAGTCGACTTTTGGGTGTGCAAGTTATGTGTTTCCCTATCTACGCTCATGGAACTTGACTATCATCTTCAATCAAGAAATTATTATTATTATTGAAAAGAGAGAGACTTTGCTGTCTAAAGACACACAGAAAAAAAAAAAAGTTGGGGGAAAAAAAAAAGTAACAGCAAATCGAAATAAGAAAAGTGATTTAAAAAAAAGGAAGATGGAAAGTTAAAAGAACATATAAAAAGGGAATTTGAGGGGAAGTGGGATGATCTAGGTGTAAGCAGGTCGAGTGTACGTAGCAGCAGGCTGATGATTATAAGTCGTAGTTGGTTGCTGGTGAGTGTAGGTTGCGGCTGGCTGTTGATTATAAGAAGTAGCTGGCTGCTGCTGACTGTAGGTATTGACAGGCTGTTGCGGAGCATAACTTGTAGGACGATCCCACTGGTAGTTTCGGGGCTCAGTTGGCCTGGTATTGTAGTTCATATCAGACACCTTGGATTCACGGTTTCTTGGAGAACCCCATTCACTAGAAGCATCTCTGCTCTGTTTACGCTTGCCATTGTAAGAGGATCCCAACCAAAGTAGACCCGCAATTAAGGGAAGGATAGTAGCCACCCACGAATAACCCATCATTCTTTTTGAAAGCGACCCAACTAGACCAGTTGTGGCATAGTTGTTTTTTAGTTGCGACCTCATCAAAGTAAAGACAGACATAAAGATACTCGTAGCAATCAGCAAGAGCAAAAAGGTGAGGAAAGCGAAAAAGGCTGCCAACAAAGATCCCAAGCTTGAACATAGACCAAGCAATCCGCAAAGCACAGTCAACCAGAAGGTTATGAATCCCAGAAGATAGCACATCCACATGGCCTTTTGTGGTCTGCGGTATCCTTTCAAGGTCTTTCGGAGACCCTCTGGAAAGTATTTTGTGCCTGGAGCTTTCTGATCGTAGATTTCGGCGGGATCAAAATACTGGAACCGTTTATGCCTCGAACATCCATCGTAACGTTGACTCTTTCCGTCCTTATGGCCGGTACAGTAGTTGTGAGTTCCTGCAAACAGCTGGTTACCAAGACTGCCGACATCTCGGGCTTGCAGACTTCTCTTAGCAGGAGATGGGGAGGGAGAGGCAATGCTCCCAGGAACAATGCTAGGTTGTCCAATGATGGTACTCTCAGTAAAGAAAACTTGCGTTGAAGTAATGGGCACTTCTGCCACCGACTCAGTAACCAACGAGGTCTCGTAAGAGGTTACTGCCGATGGAGTTACACTACTCACAACAACAGGACCTGGAACTACTTCTGTTGAGCTAGACGGTGCTGGCGCAGCCGGACTAGCTGAGGCTGGGGCCGGGGCCGGGGCCGGTGTCGTCTGAGGAAAATGCGGGGTTGGATCTCGATTTTCAGTCTCAAAAAAATGAAGTCCTCGAAGGGTTTTGCTATGGTTGAAACTAGCAAATAGAATAAGAGTAGAAAAAATGGCTCCCAGGGATGCTAACTACATAAACAAAGTCAGTGTATACTCTTTTTCTATTGGTTTTTCTCTGCTTGTCTGGGGCACATACAGCTAATGAAAGACCGCTCAGGCCGCTTCGTCCAGCGGTGAGCTTCACCATATTTGTCAGAGCTCCACTTCTGGAAATAAAAGAGCCTCACTAGAGTACTTTTTTCTTGAGTATTTAAATTCCAGAATCGATCGCGAAGCCAACTTTTACTTACTCTAGGGGACCATTCCATCTTATATGTGAGTGACCAACACCAGACACGTAGACTGGCTTCATTCAGCAGCTCCGTTTGTCTACCCCTTGCATCATCATCGTGCTGTTACATAGGCCCATATTTGGCTTAAATTAGGGATGGGCGACCGAGGATATCGTCATTGCAAGGTGTTGTTCAAGCGGTGCAAGAGTCAGGCCCGCCCTTTGACTCAAAGATCCAGCCAGGGTTGTGCGGCTGAGAGCCAGCCGCATTCAATGTCCCAAACAGCCATATTGGGTTAAGCCCGATGCCCTTGAGTTGGAACTTTTTTATTTTTCACTTTTCTTTTGGTTTTTCTGGGCTTCCTGCGATCAAAAGTACATACAACCGCAATGTCTAATTTTCTGAATCTGATTCAGTCAAATTTTTCTGTTTGCGGGAGTTTAGGGGTAAGATTTGTGCATAAGACTGCTTCGAAATCTAGGTTCCCATCACGGAGATCCCGAGGACCACGGAAAGATTATTCCCCACCATCGCCCTACGCACTTGTCCCGAATGAGGGCTTAGACTATCTTCATAGCCCATCCTCTATTCTTGCAGCTCTGGTAGCCGAGAAAAGAGAATTTCTTAGATTGTGGGTGTATACTCCCGAGAAATCGTCTCATGATAGTGGTCCAGATTCTGACAACGACGAAACCCGGGATACCATCCTCAAACTTGCCAAAGAACGGCTTATTCCTATCAACTACGAGAAAGAAAAGACAATTCTCAACAATCTTACCAAACGACAACAGCATAAGGGCATGGTTCTGGCAGCTACCCCTCTTGAACTCCCGGTCCTTCGGCATTTAGGACCTCAGCTTTCGGATCAAAGTTATGGTATGGCTATAGGAGCAAGTAAATATTACACCAACGGTCCGAAGCCTCAGTTTAAGCAAAACAACGCCATAAGACGGTATCCATTAGGAATCTACTTTGATGAAATTACAGATACTCATAACATGGGCGCAATAATACGGACGGCTTATTTTTTAGGAGCCGACTTTCTCGTACAATCTGAGCGCAACTGCTCACCCTTGAACGCTGGCGCCGCAAAAACATCTGCTGGTGCAACAGAGTTTATGAAGGCTTACACTACTCTAAAGCCCCTGAGTTTCTTTGAAAGAAGCATAGAATCAGGATGGAACTGCATAACAACCAGCGCCATTGAGAACAAAGATGAGCTAGACCCTCAAGATCGATCAAAATACATCTCATTAAATAGTCTCTCCGAGCTCCTGCGTAAAGGCCCTTGCCTTTTGGTACTAGGCAGTGAAGGTATGTCATGTTTAGTATGCTAGTGATTTGTCCTCCAAGCTAATCATTTTCTTTACCCCTCCCCGCAGGTCGAGGAGTAAGACCATCTGTGGCAAATCTCTGCACGCATATGGTGAGCATATCAAAAAAGAACCCCGATATAAATCCGGTTGTCGACTGTTTGAATGTCAGTGTAGCATGTGGGATACTTTTGCACGAGCTTCTCAAATGATGTTTCAGAGCTACTGAAATAGAATACATAAACAATCATAGATAAACATAAGCTTGGTTTTTATCGAACGCAGTCTGTCTCTTGTGTAGACCGAACCGGTTTTGCTCTAGTTATCCGCCTCGTTTATGCATTGGGAACGGAGTGACAATCCCACACACACACACAATTCATTGTCACCAGGTGTTCTTAATTGCACAGTGGGCACTTACCCACTATAGAAATTGGGCTGCTCACAACCCCTGAATGCATTCTAACTACAGTCTAATTACCCCTAAAAGAACCTGTTGAAATGACGAATTTCTGGTCGAGGCGCAATCTGGTGTTGACTGGTAGCTCTTCGATAGAGAGTGGATAGTGAGTTCACCCCATCTCAAGACTCCAAGTGTGCCTATTGTACTGATTGTATACTTTTTTAGCCAATATTTACCAGGATCTAATCCTAGATACTCTCGTTCGAAAAAGTCGTATTACCAGCGTCTCCCGAAATACGTTGTGCCGAATTGCCGCGCACTTACAGAGTATGATGGTCAAAATGGATTATGTATGGAGGTTGTTATCAGAATACCGCCTACATATGAAACTCAGTCCGTAAAAGCCGTCCCCTTGAAGATACATATGAACGTCCCTAAATGGCAGAATTTAGGGTCAAGGAGTTTTGTGGTGAAGGTTCGAATTCCTGGATCGAGTCCAAAGTACATTAGATACCCATCATCAAAACTAAGAAGATTAATAAGTTCTGGCTCTAAAGAGAATATGTGCGCAGGGGATGTTTCCAGGCCGCTGTTTTCTGTCGACACTTCAGGGAATCTGGACTCTTATTCGCATTTCTCACTTGTTCGTCAGCCAGATATCACTACAAGAAATGTGGTAGTGAATCTGTCGTCTCGCATGATTAGTCAAGATGATGAGGCTCAACTCTCACTTCCAGAGTTATCTCTATCCTCATCCTTGTCTTCTGATCCGTCGACATCTCCACCGACAAGTACTCTAGAAGCGAAAATGCTGAACTTGGATGTTTCCTACAGCCGACTACGTAATAGTGAAGAGGTCAAGTCAAAGGTTGATCAAACACAGCTTACCAAGCAAGTCAAGTTTTCAGAAATCGTGGAGCACATTAATATCAGTGAAGATATGGAGATTGAAATGAAGCCCCAAAGTACCGCAACTCTTTAAGACGGAAGGCTCATATGAGACTTAGGATATTGGTCCAAGTACCGCAGATGGTTTGACAACCGAAGAAGGCGAATTTTCGCGTTTTGAAAAAGTTTCAGCGTGTGCGAAACGATACTCAACTGATATTGTACATTAATACATAGGCATATGTGAGGGCCTTATCTCACAGTATTAAGGAGAGGTTTTTTTTTTTGGAGTTTGGGAATGATTGTTTGAAGAATTCTACTGTTAATCAAATACAGGGCAGCGTTGGCATTAAACATAACATAATTTTATGAGCATTTTTCTTTAGTGCGCGTAGATTCGCCGCCAACACACAAAGTTAGTTAGTTTCTATGTAAAAGGGGCGGCGGCGGCGCTCTTTTGTTCTTCCAATTAAGCTTTTCTCCAGATTTTGAAGAAGTCTGACCTCCCAACCCGAATTACAGTTTGATCGCATCGGGAGTGCTACACCAAAACCCTGCGATTGTCCCATCAGTTACTATATTAGACTGGTAAACGCCCCTTTGCCTTCTTCTCCCCCCCTCTCTATATCTTTACTTGATATTATAGTAACAGACTCTCTTGCGTCGCAATCTACTGTAACTGAATGTCGGAAGAGAATATGAGTGTGAAACCTGAGGACGAGTTGGTCCCGGAGCCCGGAAATGTCAACTCGATGACGAATGGGGGCGATGACATGGTCATCACCCTCGGCTTGAGCGACAGTTATCGGCGATACAAATATGACTTCCACGTAAAGGACTTATGTCATGGTAATCTTATGAAAAAGGTAAGAGATTCTTTATGGTTTGGACGATTGGTCTGGTTATGATACTAACATGAATTTTCTAGGCAATCGGAGCATTCTCTATTCCTTCGCCTGTTATGTGCATTTTCCAAGGAGATAAACTTATCTCATCGCTGAAGAACTGTTCTGGCAAACAATATTTTGAAAAATTTGTCCAGTTTGGGTATGATGGCAAGCAGAGAATGTATGTTATATATGTAATGCACTCTTCTCTACTGTCTACATCAAGTCTCTCCGTGTTTCGCGAGCAAAGTATTTCTGCTAAGGATGACCCAGATAGTAGTGAGAATATTTTGATTTCTCGCCACATTTCTGTAAAGTCTCTCCTTCAAGATAAGATCACTGAAGGATGGGAAAGCTTTGCTCAAGATTCTTTAGATTGTCTTTGCGATCTTCTGGGCAATCAACCGAAAATTCGCCTTTCTGAATCCGAATTCAAGGCTTATTCTTTGCGTTTGCTTTTGACAGCGATAAAGAAACCTGGAGGATATTCAGGATCCAAATGTGAGATACAACAGTGCGATGGTTGTCAAGAATTGGCCGACAAGTTCGGCAAAGTGTCTTTAAATGACCACGGGCGTCGCCATGGGCATCGTCATGGCCGAGTGCACAATCCAGAAAGGGATCTACGGGGAGCTACTCAGACCGCAAATCCGTTAGTTGCCCATGGTGCGAACTGCGATAGCTGCAATGAACGCATATTTGGATGCAGGCACAAGTGCCGATCTTGTGCAGACTTTGATTTATGTGATTATTGTTTCGGTAGGGCTTCCTCATTGCATCCAGGACATGCATTCAAGTCGATTTATGGGAACGGTAATGGCACATTTGACCTTCAACATGATGCAGAGTGTGATGGATGTGATTCAACCATCACAGGAGTGCGATACAAGTGCCTTGATTGTCCGGACTTTGACTACTGTGAAGTCTGTTATGCAGGTTCTAGTAAGACCCATCGTGGACATCGGTTCGTTCCTATATATGAAAGACTAAAGGAGACTGCAACTCAAAAGCCTATACATTTACATGTTCTTTGCGATGGTGTTAATTGCCGATCTCAGGGTCGACGTTGCATCACGGGTGTGAGATACAAGTGTGCCGTGTGTCCAAACTATGATCTTTGTGCAGATTGCGAGCCTCTGTCAGGTTCATTCCATGATCTTTCTCATCCTTTTCTGAAAATTAAAGTTCCGATTCTTTCAGAATGTCCTGGTATCACTACTATAGGAAATGAACAGTATGGAGGGTTTAAAGCAGAACACGGGAAAGGCCGTCATATGCGTGGTATGGGTAGGCATCTTTTCCATCAGGGACACCGTTATTTAGGAGAGGAAGGAACTTTTTCCGATGATGAGCCTCGTGGTAAGGGCAAGCACCGTTTCCATCATGGATGCCGTCATTCAAGAGAGGAGGCAGCTTTTTTCAATGATGAGCCTCATGGTAAGGGCAAAGACCATTCCCACCACGGACGCCGTCATTCAAGAGAGGAAGCAGCTTTTTTCGATGATGAGCCTCGTGGTAAGGGCAAACACCATTTCCATCACGGACGCCGTCATTCAAGAGAGGAGGCAGCTTTTTTCGATAATGAGCCTCATGGTAAGGGCAAACACCATTCCCACCACGGACGCCGTCATTCAAGAGAGGAGGCAGCATTTTTCAACGGGAGGAGAGGTCATTACCACTGGGCTAGATCCAGCTCATCCACTCGTCCACACGCACGAAATCACGAGATGACCCATAGTCCGACAAATGCTGGCTCGGAAAAGGAATCTTGGGACTCACGTCCGACTTCTTGTAACTTTTGGCGCATCCGCAAAGTACCCGATGAGGAGTTTTCTCATTACTGGACCATGAAGAATACTGGGAACGTCACATGGCCTGTTGGAACCGTGATGCATCTCGTGTCTGGCAAAGATATGTCATTGTCATCTCAAGCAGGCTCTGGAGAAGGCTCAGGGTTAAACGACAATGTAGCGCCTGGGGAAATTGTCACCTTTGTCATGCCAATGCAAGCTCCTAAGGAGTCTGGAAATTACCGTTCAGAATGGCAAATGGTGAGTCCGGATGGACAGCACTTTGGAGCGAGGGTACACACTACAGTGGAGGTTTTAGAGGATGGATCTGTGACAAGTCTACGATCAGACACTTCTATGGGAAGCTCTACAGTGCTTATACCAGAGATTGATTTAAAATCGGCCGAGGCAGAGGAAAGTGCAGCAACAGCAAATGTCAAGGATGAGACCCTCTCTACCCATTCTACGGGGACCACGTTTGATGAGCGAGACTACACTTTTCTCAGTGCATCTGAAGTCAATACCGATTCAGAACTTGCATGAGGCTAGTCCGGCTATTGATTTAGTGTAATAGTCATATCTGTTTGTCAGTTTTTTGTTTACTTTTTGTTTTTTTTCCTTTTCTTTTATTGTGTGACTGTAGTGTATTCTTGTGTGAGAGGCTTTATTTCAATTGTGAAATTGATTTTTTTTTTTTTTTTTTTTTTTTTTTTTTTTTTTTTTTTTTTTTTTTTTTTTTTTTTTTTTTTTTTTTTTAATTCTTTCTTTTTCTTCTCGTAGACTGCACAAGATCGGGGATCAGCCGCGCTGCTGAGGTGTTGCAGTTTTAGACTTTGTGGTGTGTGTAGAGAAGTCCCGTCTCACAGACGAGAGCCACCAGACTTGGAATTAGGAATTTCTATAGTCAAGCTATAGTATTAGCAGAGTTTAGCATAACTGGCCGTCAAGCCGACTGTATCAGTATAGAGAGTACGGGATCTTTAATTCCGGGGAGAAAGTCTGGTTTTGGGGAATTTTTTTTTTTAATTTCGTCTTCTCGTTGTTTTGTCCGGAACTGTGAGGCAAACAAAAGATAATACAGAATGGTGAGTGGGTGAACAAAATCTCCGATATCCACCTGTTGGATCGAGGTGTGAATATTTATATAATATAAATACTGATTGTGGAGATGTAATAGCTGAAAATATGGAGTATGAAGAAGCAGCAGGCCGAAGATCAGGCCCAGGGCAAACCTAAAAAGAGGGTCACAGCGGCACATCTTCGAGTCCAGAAGGGTTAGAGCAATGTAACTTTTTGGTTTGAAAAGGAGAATTACTTACATATTACGTTAAATTAGATCTTTCAGAGCTGTCATTACCGTCGACGATGCAAACATATCTACCAAATCCAGACAATATTTTAAATTTCGAAGTCACTATCGAACCAGATGAAGGCATGTACAAAGGAGGCAGATTTAGATTTTCATTTGTAATATCGGAGAATTTCCCACACGAAGCGCCAAAGGTCTGTTTACACAGTCGTTATGCCCGGTGTTTTTTTGATTTTTTTGACCAAGAATTGCTAACTTGCAGTCATTATTCTAGGTCAAATGCTTGCAAAAGGTATTACAAAAAATAATAAATGATTGCCTTTTTTTTTGGTTCTAACAGCATGCTAACGGGTCACCCCACCAGATCTATCACCCCAATATAGATTTACAAGGCAATGTGTGTCTGAACATTTTGCGAGAAGACTGGAAACCAGTATTGAACCTTAATGCTATTCTTGTTGGACTGCAGTACCTCTTCCTAGAGCCCAATGCGTCTGATCCTTTGAATAAAGAGGCTGCACAAGAACTTGCTCGAAATCGAGATCATTTCCGGAGGCTAGTCCAAACTTCAATGAGTGGAGGGTACATTGGAAATGAAAAGTTTGATAATGTACTCAAAAAATCAAAATAGCGAGAAGAAAAAAAAAAAAAAAGGAAATAGCACACCATGTATGCCTTTTGGGAGGTGAAATCGTAGTGTTATGGAGCTGTCTTTTTTTCCCTTTGTCATAGGTCCACAGCTTTTCTAATTATTTATTTATTTTTTCTTCTTCTTTCAAGTCCCACTCCTCGTGTTGATGTTCTTTTGGCATACATTCTCTCATGTATGCCTAATAAGAAATGAACGGGTTCTAGGAGTTTGAATTGATATCTGATTTCTTTCTTGCATATATACGTCTTGTATGGGGGTCGGCAGTTTGATTTTTAAACAACCATCAAAATACACACACATACACTACGCACATAAAACATTGTTCCTTAACCACTTAATTACAATATACAACTTTTTTTTTTCTAACCCATCTGGAGCATTACAACAAGAAGTAAATATTAACCAAACTTTGCAGAAACAAATATCAAACAACAAGAGTAGTTAACAACATCCTCTTCTTCATTTCCTTTTTACTCTTGGTTCTCGGGACGAAGCTTTCGGACTTCCTTTCCTACCCTCCAGATTTCAAGGTTTCGGACCTTTTCAAGTTCGGTTTCGAATTTATCTCGATAATCGGCCTGGGAGTTGAATTCAAGAGATCGCTTAGTCTCAGATCCATTCTGAACAGAGTCGTATAATTCATTGAATAATGGCTTCAAAACATCCTTGAACTTGGGAGCCCAGTCAAGAGCACCTCGTCGAGCAGTTGTAGAGCAAGCATCGTACATGTAATCCATACCATTCTGTCCAATCAAGGGGTAGAGAGATTGGGTGGCCTCCTCAACAGTTTCATTGAATGCTTCAGAAGGTGAGTGTCCCCGTTCACGGAGAACTTCGTACTGGGCAAGGAACATTCCATGAATACCACCCATCAAGCACCCTCGCTCACCGTACAAGTCAGAGTAGACTTCCTTCTCAACAGTGGTCTTATAGAGGTATCCAGAACCAATGGCAACCCCAATGGCTTGAGCCTTCTCTTCGGCCTTGCCAGTAACATCTTGCCAAACAGCATAGGATGAGTTGATACCTCGACCCTCCTTAAACAGAGTTCGGACAGTTCTTCCTGATCCCTTGGGAGCAACAAGGATGACGTCAATGTCATTTGGGCATTCAACCTTGGTAAGGCTTCTAAACACGGGAGAGAATCCGTGAGAAAAGTAAAGGGTCTTTCCCTTGGTAAGCAAAGGCTTAATATGAGGCCAAGTCTCAGATTGAGCAGCATCAGAAAGCAAGTTCATGACAATGGTTCCTCGCTTGATGGCATCATCGACATCAAACAGGTTCTTTCCTTCAACCCAACCATCGTCAATAGCATTCTTCCAAGAGGTACCTCCCTTTCGAACACCGATAATAACATTAAGACCGTTATCTCGGAGGTTGAGACCCTGACCGTGACCTTGGGACCCATAACCAATTAGAGCAAAAGTATCATTCTTGAAATAGTCATGAAGCTTTTCAAGAGGCCAGTCGGCTCGCTCGTACACTTTCTCGGTAGTACCACCAAAGTTGATGGTCTTGACCCCACGGCTAGCAGGAAGAGGTCTGCTGACTGCGGCCCGAACAGCAGTAGCAAGCATGGGTCGAGCAGCGGGTCGAGCAGCAGTTCGAATAGCTGAACGGGCAGCTGTAGAAAGAAGACGCCGAGAAGAAGGTCGAAGAGCAGACATTATTAAGATTGATGAGGGAGAAACAAAAAGAAAAAGGTTAACCTGATTCAGCACAAAGGAGTCTTGATCTGATGGTGAAGATGGTGTGCTTAATTTTTTTTTTACCCTTCCAGTGACAACGGAAAAATTGCTCCTCCGTTGCCATGCAACCTTTTTGACTGTTTTATTAAGGGTTTTTTTCCTTCCATCTTTTTCCGGCTATCGGGTTGGTTGTCAGTTACTCCCACCTTGACTCAAAAGTTACAGCCGCACCGAAACACGAGAGACGACGGGGAAAGGAAGAGAAGTGGGGGCACGTGACACATTTCTTCCACTTTTTTACCCTCCTTTTGGCAGGCGGTTAATTGAATTGAAGCTATATCGGTATGTCGAAAAAAGTCGATACTACAAATGCTGCCATTACAATACCGAATACATTAACAAAAATGTATGTGTGAATGGGATAAGATAAGAAACGCTGCAGTGCTATCGATACGAACTATTCTACTGAAGTAAACTTTGCAATCGTGCCGGCCGATTCGAGTGAACTCAGACGATTTTCTCCTCCTCTATCTTTGCGTTTCGTTTCGTATCAAATAAAACAATGTAATAGATTATTAATTAGTGTCAATACATTGCCTAGTTCAAGGCTGAAGAGATAGTGAAAAAAAAAAAGAAAAGGGACACTAAATTCGAATCAGTCTCACAGAGATTGAAGAAACGTGTCTACAGAAAGTGAAAATCAGATGAATGATATCAAATGTTAAGCAGGGGTGGCATGGTACTCCTGCTGGTCTGAGATCTTGATTTCCTCGATTGAGGTTGCCGTGTCGGGTTCATGACGCGAGATATCATATCGATATGACCCGACCAAGAGCAAACAAGCTGCAGTGAATTCCATCAGAGTACCCATACAGTATTCAGCGGCCAAGCCTCCACTGGTTGCGTTTCCTAAATGATCGAAATTGAAGAATTGAATTTTATCCACCACAATTCCCACTATGCTGTAAATACCTCGAACTGTCAGAACAACATAACAGCGCACTATATTGCGAAAGAAAGTCTCTTTGAATTTGGGAAGTTTGGTTCCATTAAGTTTCCTTAGTGCCTTTCTATACTGCCACACGACAATAACCAGGACTGCCTGTATGCATAAAAGGAATATAGAACACCCGGTCATTCTTAACCCCAGAGAAGCTTTATAATTTGTATATCCATTTGGGCCAATAAATGCAGCCCCTCCGACTATTGTCAAGACATTTGCGCCGATCAAGACCAAACGCCAAGGTTTATGCATGAGAACAAGTGTTCCAAAGGTTGACATTTGCAAGCCGGCAACTCTGAATTTTTTCTTGATTACACTACCAGTGTCATTGACAGAATGGTCATTTCTCAAGATGAAGATATAGTTGCGAACAAAAATTAGAAAAGAAAAGACAATCCACATATATCCCTGCTGCGTCAGAACAATATTGGCAACGAACCATCGATAGTTTTTTAACCCAACAACTGCACCACCAATCGAAGTTATTTCCGAGGCTATCCTTATGACAACGTGCATTATGAGCAAAATTCCAAATATTCTTTGTTTAGGATCGCGCACACGTAAGTATATAAAATATAAACCTGAAAAGAAGAGCAGGATATATAAGACGAGAAAGACTATAGCCGGAGCTAACATTGAACCGTCCATGACTGAGTATAGAGTGATTTCAACGTCTTCAAAATGAGAACTATAGACGAGTCTCGGACACGGTATACCTCGAGAGTCATTGTACTTTCATGGGATTATATAGATTATAATTTTGACCGAAGGAAAGTATACGTGGACATTGCCAGCTTCGCGTAGGGGACAAGCCTTCATAGTGCCTGTTTTGATGTCTCTAGTGTCTAAACGGTTAGAAAAAAATTTCCCTTTATGGTTTAGTCTATAAACCACGTCAGATTGACATTTGCATTTCTGTGAGCCATGCGGCTTGACAAGCTTTTGCTTCACCCCCTTAGCGTCTTATGTCCACGTAAGCTAGTCACGGAATGAGCCGCACACGAATAATTCAACACAATGTTCCTGAAGGTTACCAAATCGCACAGTTGAATATACTGGCCTTAGCTAGTGATTGACTGTCTAAAATCTACCATGATGACGAGGAGCGGTAGCATAAGCCATGTGTTTGTTGCTTTCTCCACAATGTTGGTGTAACGTAAGACTTTTTTGCGCCTTTCGCGGCTTTGAGGTAAGAAAAGCTTAATGCCAGGATGCTTTACTTTGCCTTTGCACTTTTTATTGTCAGAGAAACCTTTTTTCGTCTTACCAACTATTACGTGTAATCCCATTTCATGCCCCAGTGTGGACAATTGTGTTGGTGAAATAATAGTCTTATCTGAATTACTGTTCCATGTGAACACAGGTTTGACATCCGCAGAAGTCACAACCGGTGGTCTCTGTGTGGGCTTTCTTTTTTTCTTACGAGAAGTGAGACTTCGGTCACATTGATCAGTGGTCTGTCTTCAACTATATGATCAAGGTCTTTAGAGGCTTACTAGATCAGAGACTATCAAGCGTTTCGCAGTAGCGCATTGAGCAAAAAGCCACGCCTCGGGGGTAAATCATCCACCCGGCACTTGTTCATCTCGGAACATCACACGATACTCAAATGGTCTACGCTGGACTGTTTTGAGAACTCGGCAAGCCACAAGAATTCCCCGCTGTCTGATGGTGCGCAAAGTAGGGGAACCCAGCCAAAACTCACAACATGGGGCTTGACTCCGTACCGGGGCGAAATCCGGCACTGCTACGGAATTACACCCAGGAAAACCGCAGCAATGCCTGTAATGGGCTTACTTTGGATTAGACCATAATCCTACTCTTTGTGGATATGTATTCGTTTTATATTCGTTCCTGTGTACATAGGACTTTAAATATGATATTAAACAAATACCTAACCCCGCTCAAGGCCCTAATTTTTACTATATAGGACTTACAGTTTGATAGATTCATTCAATCATTCATTTCTTTCAAATTCGATCACATAAAATAAAAAAAACCAAGTACTATTACGGCTCACAAAATAGTATGGTATTTTCCCTACCGGTGCGTAAATCGAGTCCCGCACGTGATCGTTTTGCTAAACGAAACTATCTTTGGCAAGTAAAACTGTAGCAAGTTTCCGTGGCCAAGCTGGTTAAGGCGCACGACTGTTAAAAACGATTATTCCGCAATCGTGAGATCGAGAGTTCGATCCTCTCCGGGAACGATTTTTTGCTTTTTAAAAAACCTATATTTTCACTTGTGCATTTTCTGACTGGAGCCCTCGCCGATGGATGCAAATTCGTGTTTTTTTTTTTTTTTTTTTTTTCTTGTATTATGTCACGGTGGCCACATTATAGTGAATTGTATAAAGTGCAAGACCAAAAAAGAAATCTTTCTTAGATATTGTGCTGGATCATCATAGAAATTATGATGAATTATATGCTCAGGGAAAACAATAAAAAAGGTGAAAAAAGAAGAAGGGTGTTGTAATTTTAGTCGAGATAAAAAATAAATAAAGAAAATAGGTGTTGTATGACTAGGATTGACGTACGTTGTTGAATTATCTCATCCGTCGGTCATCTGAACTGTTTATGGTTCTCTTTATTTCAGCGAATACCTGGCTCGGGTTGCTTGCGTTAAGGAAAAAATAAGACACATTTTTAATAGATATGCACATTGTAAGGAGAGCAGTTGGTATACATGATGCCCTACGTCATGGTAGAGTTGTGAGGCATATCAACCACAATAAGTGGTGGTGGGCAGCAACATCTATAGTTGAAAGTCGGCATAATATGTCTACATTTTTAGTGTCATTACCACGTACGGATGCCAAGGGGAAGGTACTAGACTCGGCCAAGGTAGTTTCGCAAAGTCAAAAAGACACTCTGGGGCCCAGTCACTTAGCGCCGGTACCAGTTACGATACCAAGTCACTTGGAGTTTCTAACCCCAGACAAACTCTTGTCATTTCGTCCTTTCAATGAATGGCTTCAGGCACTTACAAATCCAGAAAAGGGAGTTCTCAAGGGGTTCACGGGACCCAAAGACCAACCCGATTCGGTTGTGAAATTCAGACTTGAACAGATTGAAATCCAATCAGCAGATTTATTTGGAACGGGCAAATTAGGGTTTGTCAAACTAAAGAGCTCGGTGCTAGATCCTAATGACCGCCCCATTCCAGGAATTGTATTTTTGAGAGGAGGAGCATCTGCAATGCTTGTCTTGGTGACTCCAAAGCCATCGTCAGACGCTGACAGAGATACAGCTGTAAAATATCCCAAAGAGGATAAAGTACAAGCTCACAAAGACATTGATAGTGCTGATGCAGACTCGCTGGTTGTCATGGTCACTCAACCTCGGGTGCCTATTGGATCCTATGGAGAGTTGGAGATCCCTGCTGGAATGATTGATGAAGGCTCCTTTGCTGGATCCGCCGCTAAAGAACTCAAAGAAGAATGTGGCTTGGAATTCGAGCAAGACGAGCTCGTAGATCTTACTGCCCCGCTTGGTGGTGGCATCTATACAACTGGGGGCGGTTCGGATGAGCAGATAAGTATTTTCTTCTGCCGTAAATCCATGACCCATGAGGAGATTCAGCAAATTCAAAAACATACACATGGCAATGTACATGAAAATGAGAAGATTCATGTCTCTTTCATACCTTACAAAGATCTGGCATATGCAACCAGAGATTCAAAGACTATTATGGCTGTAACCTTGTATGAAGCATGGAAAAAATCCCATCCTCAAAAACTTTAGATAATCAAGAAACATGATTCACTAATTAATCAGATATGTAGAAAAAGGATGCATACATAGAAAAAATGTCAAGTGGATTCTCATCAGGATAAAAGGGGAGGAAAAAACTATATATGAACAGGTAGGAATTGTAAGATGCTCCCAAAGAATAGAACAACGTATTAGCTCGGGCATCATCGAACTGAGTGTCATTATTCAAGAAGTCTAGAAGATGATCCTTCCAAGATCAACCCGACTGGGTGGAAGGGGCAGCGCACGGGTGAGTTGCTAACGTGAAGATATCTGCAAATCACGTTTTTGTATATTGTGAGAGATGGTGAGAAACAAAAAAAAGAAAAAAAAAAGCGATATCAACGATTTTGCTGAAGCAACATCTTCTCGAGCTCACAAGAATCTGCCGTCGCGAGACCCTTAGCGCGGGCAATCAACCGAAGGTTTCTATCGTTGCTAATGAATACACTCTTGATGCATGTTTCAGGGTTAGCTTTGTGCCATTTTCTAATACAATCGACAATGAGCTCATCGCATGACTTATTTCGAAACTCATCGACAACATTATCGTAACAATCAAGACCTTGCTGACGATCAGTGGTATCCCCGTTTGCAGTTATAGTCACGACAGTTCCAGATGCCAATGTCGCACTTAGAAAGTCTGATGCTTCTTTAGCCGCCTGCATAACTGACTTGGAATGACCCGTGTTTTTCAGTTTGGCCAACTCGTACAGAACAGGCTCGGGAACTAGTAGTCTAAACCCTTGGGATATGGTGACTCGCCTGCACAACGAGAGCGCCTTCAGAAATACATTTGTGTCTGCAATAACCGGGATGCGAATAGACTCGGTATGCTTGTCAGTAGATTCTGTAGGCGGAGTGCTTTCTTGAGGAGCAGCCGGCTTTTTTTCGCCATTTTCCTCTTTCTGAGAAGAACAATCATTATCTTGTTCCTTAGACCTATCCGAGTCTCTAGCAGTAAATTTCCCATTCTCAAGTGATATGTAAACCTGGTTCGCAGCCAGTCTTGATGCAAGCCATAGTATCCGACCAAGACGATATAATGAAAAATATTCGCTATCACCAAATATTTCTGATGGTGGCAGTTCTGCCTCTGAAAAGAAATTTGGAGGCCAACAAAGATTAGAACCCCAAGACGACGCCTTGATATCCCAGTCTTCAGAAAGAGGCCAAATGAAGGAGCTCTTAAACATAGCATTTTGTTCTGTTAAAGTGGGAGAGTCAATCAAGAGGCCTCCAGGTAGAGGGGTCTCCTCACGTTTAGCTACTTGAAGTAAGCGGCTTCCTCCTACTTGGCCAATCGACTGATCCAATAGACGGTTCAACAAGGTACATAATTCAGTCCAGGGAACGGACTTTAGTACTTGTGGCAATTGAGGAGAAACTACAGATATCTGATAGAAGAACATCATCCACACATTCACATGAGCCAATTGGTTGGGCAGATCAGTGTCCAAAAACGAACGCTGAAGAAGAAGAATGCCAAGAATCGTAGCGTGAAGTTCTTCGCTGTCTAGATCCCTTTCCTCACCATCGTCATTTGTCGTCGCTTCTTGTTGTTCTTTTTCTCCTTGGTCAACTTTATTTGTCGCACATTCATCCCCGTAGTTGTATAATGCAAGAATCGACAGTTCTGCAGAATCTATGGGGAATCTATCACTAATGGGACTTTCAATTTCTGAACTTTTGATTGGTTGCTCCAGAGTATCTAAAAATTGGCCCAGCTGTTCGGTCCATGTATCTTGATCGACTTTATTGATGATGCAAGAGTGACACGTATAAAACAATTCGACATAGGAAGGAGGGGTTGACTCATGCTCACGCGAGGAGACGTGCTGAGAAATTAAAGACAAACAATCTTTGAGATCAGTAAGCGCTGCTTTGTAAGGCTTTCGAGCCATTATTGCAATCGTGAGGTATCGAATCCTTTTGGGAAGATGACGGATGTCATTTGGGAAGCATAACGACAGTTTATAGTAGAGATCACCGGCTTCAGCCAAGCAATGAATAGCCTGCTTGTACCACCCAAAAGCCATGGCAGACCATCGACCCTTGAGCGTGAAAATATCCCGTTTATCCGCTCGAAGGGAAAGATCCCCCAAGAGTTCTGCTGTATAAACAGTGATTGCAGGTACAAACGTGAAGATGGTAGTAAGACTAGCATAACAACGGGCCCAGAAAGTCTGCCATATTTCAAATTTCGGCTCTCCTTTCTCGCCTTGTAGATAGTCCAGAAATTCCTCAATGCAAGACTCCCGTAGTTGTGCAAATATGCCCACCTTCATCGCAAGCAATTTCAATTGAGGATCAGCATGAGGGTTGAAAGTAAGAAGAATATATTCGACAAATCCATCCAATAGTTGCGAATACAAAGACAAAAGAGAGCATAGGAATTGAAGATGCTGAATGTCCACGCCCCAAATCCGTTGGACATCTTTCATATCAGAACTCACCTCTCCATTTCGCGAGCTAGTAAGATCGGTAGGGGTTCCTTCTTGATAAGACTTTCGCAGTTCGTGAATATTTTTCTTCAGTGAAAGGATTCGTTGATAAACTTTTTCGCTCTCACTGGCAAGGTAGTCAGCAGACTCGAACGGAATAGGAAGTGTGGTGGTCGAGACCCTTTCTGAGCCACTGGGGATAGAATAAGGATTACGGGACTTGCTGGAACTGTCTGTTCCATACACATCTCGAGACAATGCCCACAGGGCGATCCTCCGAGAGAGTGGAGTCTGCAGAGGCACTTCTTCTTTTTGTATCTCGTTATGCCAGTTAGCCCCATCCTTGTAATCAACTTTATTTGCTTTTTCATAACCAGCATTGCGGTTGAAATCAGCCAACTCTTTAGCCTGTACAGTCTTTGCGCGGCCTCTGCGCCCACGCTTCGACTGAGATGTATCTCGATACCTTCCAGTATTAGGATCCCATAACATTTGGGATTGCTTTCGAGCGGTCTTGGGTCCAGCATCACGTCTAAATTCGTCGTCATCCTTGGAGTCTTCGCCATCACCTTCAGGAGACTTTTGATCTTGACGGGACGACACCAATTTTCTGGCAGTTTTACTATTTGCATCTGTTTCTGTGGCTTGTAAATGGGTCAGCCTCCGTCGAGGACTTTTCATTTTGTCCTCATTTTTACCCTTGGATGGGGTTCTAAGGGTGCTAGTTTTGGGTCTCAATAAACCGGGAACATTCTTTGAAATTTCTTCATGACTATCAGCTTCCTTGCCGTGACTAGGAGTTAAAATTATCCGGCCAGGACGATTATCTATGTCTCCTGTAGACATAAAGAACTTCTAAGACCAAATCGAGATGGAATTGCAGAAGCAAAGGAAGAAAAAAAAAGAGAAAAGGACGAGGCTAAAGCATGCCCGCTACTGTGTAAGCTTAGATATCGAGAAGAATAGCAGATCTTCCTTTGTAATTTCTAAGCACAGCGCTAAGTTATTGGCGAATGAGCGCGCTTTCAACGTTGAATGTTTTCTTTTTCTTTCTCGTCTGCACTTTTAGAGAGTGGACCAATTTCTCGGGGGTGGATGTAAACCTCCCAACTGTAGCTGAGTAGCAAGTAAAGTAGTGAGGTAATGTCCGTCACATCAAGTGTCCAGATAAAAAGAGAAAATATGGTCGTTGTTTCATCAATGAATTGTATCAGCATTGTAGTTATAATAATCGGTTTTTTTTTTTTTTTTGAGCAGGCGATAAGTACGAAGAAATGTGGACTCTCCATCCCGTAATGAATAAGAAATACCCTTCATACATTGTTATTCTTATACCATAAAATAGATTCATGTTGAAGAGAAAGAAAAGATACCTCAATTTGTTAGCTGATGGATGCGAGCTGCATGCCAGTTGGCTTCTTGTGTGTCACATTGTGGTCTCCCATTCTACAGTGTGAAGGAATACCTTTCTCACAATTCATACCCCTGCTTGTACCATGATTAAGATACCCTCGCTGCTGACTATTGCATATGTATGCTTTGTGCATATTATTGCAGCTCAGGAGAGTAGAGGCATGCCAGATAGTGTCCGAAATGTCACTGAAATGCGCCTGCCACCCTGGCTTTCTGAGCTCACTGGCGGCATGGAATTCTGGCCCGGAATAGACCCCCCTTTTATTCCTAGCGCTCAGATCGATTTGAATATGCTTCCTCGCATACCACCTAGGAGTAAGATTTACCCTTCAATTTTTTTTAGTTTTATTTTTATTTTTTTGGGGTATGGAGACTAAGATTGTTTGCAAAAGATATGGGCGAGTGTACAGATGACCGCACAGTCTGTTCTTTTGATTGCCAGTAAGCAGAAAAAACAAAACATCTATCCTATCATCGTTTACATGGGCCCCCCTTACCTCTCGTTTAGTATTTGTCTACGACCGTCAGATATATACACGTGTGGGGATCTTTCACAAAGCTTTGATGATGGACCCCAAATAGCATCTAATGAACTTTATGACTATCTCAATGAAACAGGCCAGCGTACTACGTTGTTTCTCCATGGCATGTCAGTACTGGCATTCCCTCAACTTGCCAGCAAGGCGTTTGCAAACAATAACCTGATTGGAATGCATACATGGAGTCATCCGTATCTTCCTTCTTTATCCAACACCCAAGTATTTGCTGAGCTACAATGGAATATTTGGGCAGTTAATGCTACAATTGGCATGATTCCCAAGTATTATCGCCCTCCTTATGGAGGAGTCGACGACAGAATTAGAGCCATAGCAGCGCAGCTAGGGCTTACTACGGTACTGTGGGATAAAGATACTTTTGATTGGAGACTCAATGTTCCAGACAACTCTTTCTCTGTTGACGATATGACAAAGGTAGCTGCTGAATGGAAGAGCAAGGGGTCAGGGGGTCTAATTCTTGGTCATGATTCTCTCCCTATAACTATTCAAGCTGCAATTGCAATCAACAAGGTTATTGGTTCCAATCAAAAGACCGTGGCACAATGCGCGGGTCTCCCAGGTTATCAAAATTCTATCCCCTTTGCTGTATCTCGATAAAGATTACATAACCTCCTTGTCGCTTATTATTATTATACTTGTTTATTCCCTACTATAGTATTTACCAGTATCAATATAATTTATTTAAACATGGGGGAAAAAGGCTATGAGATTAAGCTTTTATTACTAATTATAAAGCTAACGTAAAGAGGAATATCATCTTGATCTGGTATATTCACTTTCCAGACCTCCAATTTCATCCCCAGAGTATTTATGAGTCTCCGACATTGGGGGCCGGAAATGGCCTTGGAATCGCCTCAGTGATAATGATCGGTTCATTTTGTTTTGAGGCTCGTGGGTCTTCTGTCCAAGGTATATATACTGGGCAAGCCACCTTGGGCGCCTTACAAACACTAGCCAAAGAATCAATGCCACAAGAAATACTCCCAATGTGGCTGAGCCAGTAACCAATGCCACTAGACCCAAACGGCGAAACTCTTTTTTCCTACTAGTGACAGTCTTATTGTAGCTACTAAGGTTATCGCGTTTGGTTGGTGAGTCATCATCACCCACTTGTATTGATGATGATGATGATGATGAACCGGGCGCAACATTGGCTGGGGTCCCACTGAATTGGATTGAGGGTTGGGTGGTGGATGAGGTGACGAGTATGGAAGAGCGCGACAGGTTTTCCACATCTTTTTGACCACCATTCAAGTAGGTGATTCGCAATGGGGAACGGCCAGGTATCTGTGCTGGCCTGTAAGAGGGAAGGGGAACCCCTTGGCTGGAAGTTGCAGAAGATGTAGGAGTGGCTGTAGATGTAGCAGCAGCCACATCAATACCACTAGACAAGGTTGGGGCTGAATCTAATAGAGAAGGCTCTCCCATGACTGGTTCATGACTGTTTCCCCTCTGTCTCTTATCGATTTTAACTTTTGCTGCCCCACTGGAATAGGGCAGAACTGATGTCCAGCTCTGGACCCCATCAGCTTTGTTGATATTAGATCTTCCACCTCTGGCAGAGTCAGCTGCAAGTGATAGAGGGAAACTCTTTATAACTGGTGAGAGCAGCAGTAATATATAAGAGGTAATAAGCAATAAGGTCATGACTGAATCGTGAATTTATTTTTTGAATAAAGCAGATAGTGATTTGGTATAGCAAAAGAAAAGAAGAGAAAAGAAAAAAACAGGGGTAGAGTGTTTAGGTAGCATGATACAGGTAATCTTTGAAGAGGCAAGACGAGAGAGAACATCTAGGGACCCGCCTCCTAAAGGCGGTAACTAGAAGAACCAACTTTAACTTTTACCTGACTTTGAAAACGCCTTGTAAAGGGACACAATCAATAAGGTAATTGTACCTTCATCTTGTATATGAGATTTAAAAGTAATTGTCTTTCTTTTTTACCCAGGGTAGTCGGAAATAATGACCTCGACTAGCTAAACTCACAAAGGTAATGCTTATGTGGAAGAGTTTTATAACCCACTCCAAATTTTTTTAATTCAGAGGAAAAGAACCAAAAAAATTCAAAAAATGAGATAAAAAGAGAGGATGTGAATGATCAGTTTTAAATTTCAATTTTCTTTTTTATTTTTCTTTATTTTCTTGTGTATCGTCCTCTCATTTCAACTTGTCAGCCATTCATTTCATTGTAAACGAAAGAGGACTGAACTAGAATCAGTCTTATCTACAAGTGATTGAATAACGCACAGTAGAGGAGGATTTGTGGCTGTCAAACCCGCGAGCTTTCAAGACAAAGTAACAGGCACCAACCAGAGCAACGAAAAGGCCCCATCTCAACAAATTCATACCCAGTATTCCCAATATACAATTGCAAAACTGTAATGTAGAATGTGATAAGAGAAAATGGCCTAGGCCGCGCGGGGAGGCTGGGGAAAGGGACCAGATGACATGGAAATGACATGTCATCTCGGAGCATCACATCAACCAACCAATATAAATAAACTCAACACTAGACATCCTATGAGATAACGAAAGAAAAAGAAAAAGAAAAAGAGAAAATGGATTCTCAGGATCAAAATAGCGGCGAAAATGGTTCGTCACAGGGCCCCGCCAATAACCTGACCAACCATTATGTCCAAACGGGGGAATTACCTCAATCTCGCATCCGCAATAAATACGATAGTTTTGACAATTACCCCAGACTACAAAGGCTAGTTGAACTCAAAAGATTCCAATATGAGAACCAGGCATGCAGACCCTTTTGTTGTCGTATTTCAGCACTCGAAGATATCAATAAACGACTTGAGCAATGGTCACAGGCAGGAATCCAGTTCGATGTCGTCATGGTGGGTTCTCGGTACGTCACGTCAGTATTATATTTCTCTATAAACTGCACTAACAGAAATTACCCCAAAAAAGTAATGCCAACTTTGCATCCTACACTCAGCTCTTGTCTATTCCAATCCACCTAATAACAGGTAAACCCAGCTTTCTATTCCTTTGGTTGCCCACTCATTGTTGGGAAGAAGGCAGGAAAGTATTAGCTGGGTGGGGGTATCGAAGGTAGCTTGTGGAATGATAATAAGTGGTAACTTGTTCAACCCCTGACGAGAAAGGTATATCACAGGGCAGAGGATATCGTATATTTAGGGTCCCAGACCTTTACCGCTCAAACCACAGGTGAAGAAGTGACGCGCAAGACAACGTATCATTGCCTGATGGGTATCAAGGGTACTGTTCGAAGGTAAAAAAAAATCAATTAGATAAATCAAAAATCTTACGAAAGTTTTTTTCTGCTAACTTTGACTCATGCACAAGATCTGTCGACAGTGATTTGATTCACTGTAATGTCAACACTGATATCATTGTAGAAAATGGTGATTGCAAGACAATTTTGTTGCTTCCCCGAGCTTTTTTTCTTTTTTCCCTAATTTTCTTTGTTATTTTCAACCAGACAATGAGACGCCCAACGTTTCAGAGGGGATATATAATTTGATTGAGAACTTTTCTCTATCTACCAGGAGGCTTCATATACTGCCCACAAGGTTATATCAGGGACAGCCCATGAAAGGACGTCCAGGGTGGGTTACTATGGGGTATGACGTGGAAACCGATAATTTCACTGTCGATCAATATTTGAGCGACATGCATATGGTTGGAGACAGGTTGCAATTCAATGCAGGTAAGGTCTGATTGAAAGTCGATTATGTTATTTGGTTAGTCGCAACTAATTGAATTTGCCAGAGGTTGAAAGCCTAAGACCCAAGAGTCCCACGGGAAAACGATGAGTATATTTTTTGTGCTAATGAATGATAGATGGTATATTGGTTCGCATATTGATGACTCTAGTCTCTGCTCAGTCTGGGATATTTGATTTGGAGGGAGCGTGTAACGACAAGGCCTGCCTTACGAGAACACAACTCCATTCTACACAGGATATATTTTCTCTTTCAATTCATTTTTTTTTTTGTTATAGTCTAATGTCATCTAATTATTAATAGAAATAAATAGAAAGCAGAATCAAAAAATAAAAACCAAACATAGACGCTAGAACCAGTTTTCCGAAGGGGGTGGTTTGTTTACCTTTGAATAATAATAATAATTTCCTCCTCCCCCCTCCCTTTCTTTTTTGAGGTGGCAAAATTACCCTTCCCAACGCGACTCTGAAAAGCGAGAAAAGTAGTGAAAATTTTCACGACGTTCCTTTTGCGATATCTAGACGACAAAGTCATCATAGATGACTGATGCAATAGATGGACGCGCAGTCTGTGAGTAAAATGACACTAATTTTGGGTTGTGTTGAGGGGATTTCGCCCCGGTTTTATTTTCCCATGATATTGTGTTGCCGATGCTGACTCATCTTGTAGCCCGACTTGAGTAAACTACGCTCGGAGGCCATCGAGGAGAGGAAAAAGGAATGCAGGTATGAAAAAATAATTTTTCTTATGTGTATAATCTATTAAAGACTATGTCTAACTAACTGGTGTGTAGTAATATTATAAAAAATCGCAAGCGTAAGCTCGCGGAGCTTTACTGTGGGGCGTCCTACCGGTATAATCCCATCACCAAAGCACAAGCGAACGCGCTTAGGCAAGACGTGACAAGCTTTGTCAAGCAAAACGATCTAGAAAGGTATTTTTCTATTTACACTGTTGGACATTATCCTTTTTTTCCCCCGCCTCCTGTACCAATTATTTTATTTTTATTTTTATTTTTATTTTTTATTTGGGTGGTCAAACGACGCATTCTAAGCATCATTGGAAGGCTACGAATGTGTTGTTGCAATTTCAACATCTATAAACAACAAAATAACTGACATTCTTCTTTAAAATAAAACAGAGGCAACTACTTTGACCCAAAGACCTTGCCCAAAGACAGGTCACTTCTTATCAGCCAAGAAGATGCTCATGTTGAGCCCGCTATTTCTGCAATTTCAAATGAACCGACACCACCAAATGTTGTTGTCACACCTACTTCCAAGCCGACCAAGCCACCATCTGTTTTTCCCCATGGATCATCTGATCGTATGACTACGCGAGTCTCATCGGGAGCTCTTCGACACAAGTCTGTGACCGAGATTCTTGGTGCTAAACCGAAATTGAGTACACCCTCATCATCACCGCAGGTTGCCCAACGGAAAGTATCACGAGCTGCCCCACCCTCATCAACCAAGCCGAATGACCCAACGACAAAGTCGGATGAAGCAGATCGGGCGCGGGCTGCTGCAATGTCCGCAAAAAGGCCCCAAGAACCCCCTGTAAAGAGAATGCAACACCTACTAGAGTCAGTCCTCGTCTCACCAGCTGATGTTTATGAAACCTCAACAGATGAAAATGTGTCACTTGCCAAACTTTACTATACCTCCCAGTCTCTACCGCTATATAAACTTCTTTCATCTGCTCACAAAACATTAAACACAGCAAATTATAATACCTTTATTGCCGAAGGTAAAATGTCTGTTGTATTTCGGAGGATTGAAGAATTGAAGCGAGAAAATCGTTGGAGTCTTCGTCAGCCCCAACGGTTCATTCCCCCAGAACGGGCCAAAACTCATTGGGATTATTTGCTGGATGAAATGAGATGGATGCAGATGGATTTCGAGGAAGAACGCAAGCTAAAAATGGTTCACTGCTTAAAAATTAGTAATGCAATCAAGGAATATTGGACTGAGGGGAAAGCAGTCTGCTTGAAACACCGAGAGAAAACCACAAGTCCACAAGAAATGGTCAGGAATGACGCTCAGGAGAAAAACGGACACAATGAAACACCAGCTCTAGATCACAACCGTGAAGACCTATCAACTCCTGATGAGACGGTGACTCCTATAGGCGCTCTAAGCCCCATTTTCTTTGACATTGTCTCTGAACAGACAGATCTAAGCTCAGAAGAAGCCAAGCTGCTCCTCGAGCAGTTACCGAGATATGATGGGTTGTTGGCTTGGGAGGAGAAATACTTGGATGACTTTGATGGGGCACCCATTATTCCTGTCTCCAAATTTGCTAATATACCTTTAAGGGATCATCAAGAACTTTATGGATGGAGATGTCTTGATACGAAAGCTCTGCAAGATGCCGAAAATGAGCAGCTTCAAATTCTCCAAACTGAAGACAGGCGTCCCATCTTCATAAGTGAAGCAGCTCGACGATACCCTGTCATAAGAGCTCCTCAACCTCCTAGTCTCAAGTACCTAGAATACAGAGCACCTACAATATGGCTGCCTCAAGACGATGCAATGCTTCGCAAGGCTTGTCAGGAGTATAACTATAATTGGGAGGTTATATCTGCTCATTTATTTCCTCAGTACCTAGCCAGATACGTATCCAACATTGAAAGAAGAACCGCTTGGCAATGTTTTGAAAGGTGGTTACAGCTAGAGCCAAACTTTCAATTGTCTGATCTACGTGGACCTTATGCCCGTATGGCAATCATGTGGCTAGATCACGCAAATAAGGCTCAGGCCGCTACTAAGCGGCGAATCACTCCAATTGGTGTCGGATTGGATGCTCTCCAAAGAGGACACCGTCGGTTAAGGTGGGCTAGCATGTTTGACGGAATCAGAAAGTGCATGCGAAAACGGGAGAACACGGCTAGGCCAAATCAAAATCTACCAAAACGGCCAATTGAAGGCTCTTCAAAAGTATCTGTTCCAACCCCTGCAGAATTGTCCAAGTTAAAATTGGAAAGAGACATGGCAATAGCCGGAGCATACATTCAACAACAGAGAGACCTACAACGGCAAACATCTGTCGGCCCGTCGTCGGTCCCACAGGCCGGTGGTAACAACAATCAGATAAATTCCGCTAGCAATGCCGGCAGGATACAGAATAACAGCGCTTTCCCAAACAATAATATCATAAATGGTGAGGGAGGCAATGCTGGTGATAGGCCGACGGATACAGGACCAAATAATTCAACTGCTTCCTCTACAAATTCCCCAGCATTGTCTTCTTCAACGGTCCCGACAATTCGTACTTCTGCAAACGGTACACCAGTGAGAATGTCAGCAGAGAACGTGCAGTACATGATGCAGTTGGAGAGACAACGAATGCGGATGAGGCAGCAACAACTGATGGCAGCTTCTAATGGAACCGGATCTAGGAATGGCTCGTCTCCTTCAGGCAGTCCGGCACCTCAGACAATGCAACTTCATGGAGACCTAGCAACTGCAGGCTCCCTCTCCCGCACCGGTACCCCGACTAACGACACGTTCTCTCAACAACATCAGACCAACCATCTCAATCACCATGTCCAACAGCAGCAACATCAACCTCGTCAATCTCAAGGGATTGGGATCCAGGCAAGCCAAATTACCGAGCTGGCAAATCAGCTTATGCGTCAGCACCCTAAATTGACCCCTGAGCAAGCCACAAGAGTTGCTCAACAGCAGCTACAGCGGTATCTTTTTAATCTCCAACAACAACAGCAGCAACAAGCTGCATTGCTGCAGCAGACCCCGGGAAACTCCTCTGTTCCCATGCGTGGCGGCTTGCCAGTTAATCGAATGGCCAGTCCTTCACCCCAGATGCTGGCGAATCAGCAGAAACAACAACAACAGATTCTTCAGACTCATCAGCGACAACTCAATCAAATTCAACAGATGCAAAAGCTACAAATGGCTTCAAATGGACGGTCATCTCCATTGATGGGTAATAACAATAATGCAGGCAGCAATAATGGGTCGCGTACAAACTCACCCATGCCAGCATCTCCACAATCTGGGTTTGACAATAATAAGAATATTATTATCAACAATAATAATAATACTACAGCTCAGTCTCAGTGATACAAAATGGTGGAGTTATCATTAAAGATTTGGTTTTATCTTTTTTACGATTTTCATTTGGAGTTAAGAATAACAATAAACAATGTGGGTTTTCTCAGATTTACACTAGAAAAAGTGGATATAAAATAATGTTCATTATGTAGCTCCAAAAAACCTCTCTGTCTTTGCATCTTACGGCCTACAGGTGAACCTGCGGCTCATAGGTGGCGAATCGTGTTACTATGACAATTTTAAGCGCTGGGAGAAAAGCCCATCGTTTCCAAATTTTTCTTTTTTTTTTTGGCGCATTCATCCCAACAAGAAAGACAAAAAGAAAATTTTGTTTCTCCTTTTTTTTCCAAAACTCCTAAGGGATATAAAAGAAAACCAACACGACGGTTTATAGGAGGCGATATAGAATCATATCTTTCTAAATAAAAAAAATTTTAAACAACTTAATATTCAATCAATATGGCAGATATTACCCAGAAGGTGGAAAATATGAGTATCAATGAGAATGCTACTCAGAATGGTACCAACCATACTCAGCAAGATGGATCCTCAAAAGGAACGGCATCTGCATATATGCCACCTCATGTGCGCTTAAAATTGGGAAGCCAAGCATTAAATCAGTCACAGTATGCGGATGCTCAACCACAAAATGGTGCTCCTGCTCCGCCCCCTCAGTCTTTCTCTCGACCAGCCTACGGTGGTGGTGGCGCCGGCGGATTCGGCGGTCGCAGAGGTGGCGGCGACTGGGGAAGTTATGGCGGAGGCCGAAACGCTCCACATGGGCGTGTACACACTGGTAGTGGTGAGGGTAACTTTGTCGATGGCAAGCACGTTCCAGGTCCTAAAAATGCTCGACTGGAAAGAGAATTATTTGGAACTCCTGATGATCCCAGCAAACAACATTCTGGTATCAACTTTGACAATTACGATGACATTCCTGTTGAAGCTTCTGGAACAGACGTTCCTGAGCCCGTCAATGTTTTTACATCTCCTCCCCTCGAAGAACATCTCTTGGAGAATATCAAACTTTCCGGTTACAAAAAGCCTACTCCTGTCCAAAAATACTCTATTCCTATTGTCAGCGCAGGACGTGATCTTATGGCTTGTGCACAGACCGGTTCAGGAAAGACTGGTGGATTCTTATTTCCTATTTTGTCTGAAGCTTTCCTCAAGGGACCTTCACCAGCTCCTCAAGCTACCCAAGCCGGTCCATATCGTGAACGCAAAGCTATGCCATATGCTTTAATCATTGCTCCAACTCGTGAGTTGGCTACTCAAATCTACGATGAAGCTAGGAAATTTGCTTATCGATCATGGGTCAAGCCTGCCGTTGTCTATGGTGGCCAAGATATGCGAACTCAAATGGACAACATTAGACGAGGATGCGACTTGCTTGTTGCTACTCCTGGTCGTCTTGTTGATTTGATGGAGCGTGGTCGAATCTCTCTTGCTGCTGTCAAGTACTTGGTTCTTGATGAGGCTGATCGTATGCTTGATATGGGTTTTGAACCTCAAATCCGACGAATTGTCCAAGGTGAAGACATGCCTGGTGTTGAAGAACGACAAACTCTCATGTTTTCAGCCACATTTCCTCAAGACATTCAAATGCTTGCTCATGATTTTCTCAAGGATTACATTTTCCTCTCTGTTGGTCGGGTTGGATCAACATCTGAGAATATCACCCAAAGAATCGAATTTGTTGAAGACTTTGATAAACGATCTGTTCTTTTGGATATTCTTGCTTCAGGCAACAATGGTCTCACTCTTATCTTTGTTGAAACAAAACGAATGGCAGATTCATTATCTGATTTCTTGATCAATAACCACTTCCACGCTACATCTATTCATGGTGATCGAACTCAAAGAGAACGTGAACGTGCTCTTGATATGTTCCGTACTGGTCGAGCTCCAATATTAGTTGCAACTGCTGTTGCCGCTCGTGGTCTTGATATTCCTAATGTCTTGCACGTTGTCAACTATGATTTGCCCTCTGACATTGATGATTATGTCCATCGAATCGGACGTACAGGACGTGCTGGTAATGTCGGTGTTGCCACTGCATTTTTCAACCGCAACAATAGAGGCATTGCTCGCGATTTGATTGAACTTTTGAAAGAAGCCAACCAAGAAATTCCAGATTTCCTTGAGGCAATCTCCCGAGAAGCTAGCTATGGCGGTGGCCGAGGTGGTCGTGGTGGCGGACGTGGAGGTCGCGGCGGTAATGCCACCCGTGATTTTAGGAAAACTTCCAACTACAGTCAACCCAATCATGGGGGTGGCTCATGGGGTGGTCGAGGCGGTCACGCTGCTGGTGGTGCAGGCTATGGTGCCGGTGCCGGTGGTTGGAATGCTTCATCCGCTTATGGCAATCCAACTGGTCAGAGCACTTTCCGCTCTGATGACAGCTGGTGGTAATTTCAGTTTTCCTGATTGCCTTTTTGTGTTTTTTCTTTTGCCATTGCGTTTTAACCTTCCTTTTATTTTTCTTCTAATTTTTACCTTTATCTACAAGCAAGAATGCGTCTCATAAGACTGGAGAGGGAATGTGAGTCTATCCTGGAGGGATCTGATGCCCATTTCAAATTTTTTTTTCTCAACTTGTTTTTTTTTTTTTTGTGTTACCTGTAATAATTTGGTCTGATCTGTCAGTTTGTTATTAATTTTTCTTCTTTTTTTTTTTTCGACTGTTGCTTGGTTTTCGACTTTTTACGTCTTCATAATTTGTTTTAATGACCGGACAAGAGAAAAGGAAGGATGGGAGAGTGAGAGAGGAGAAAAAGAAAAAGGGTGACGAGGGAGAAGGAGATGGTGGGGGAACAATTCGAAGAAATCGGTTCTTCGGGTGAAATTTTTTTTTTCCTTTTTTTCTTTCTATTTATTTTCGGGCCATGCATTATAGAGTAACCGATGGGCTATAGATTGGCTTTTCAAGCCAAATGGATATTATGTACGCATGAGACGCAGGAGGATAAAAGTTTGTGCTGTTTCTTTTTAACAAGGGAAGGGAGTTTGCTTTTGTTCTCCATTTAAAGATAATATAATATATGAAAACAACAAAAAAAAAAAAAAAAGTAGATTTACATTGTTGACTGTAGATATACAAGATTGAAATCAATCGTCTAATGCTGAGGCTTCAGATTCTGAGAAGATGTCTGAATCATTTGCAAGGTCATCTTGTGGAGACCAGCGTTTTTTCATTGTTTCGGTGTGTTCGACCGCTTCGGGAACCATGATGCAGCAAGTGAGTCGCTCACTTGATGGGTTATGGGAAGCGATGGGAGAAGTAAATACAGGTGGGTCTTGTTTTTGTTGTTTTTGTGTTGAAGAATATAACTGAGATATATTCCAAACAGTCATTGTACCATCTGACGAAACAGCAGATAAGTAAAGGGTGTTGTTGTCGACCAAAGTGGCAAAGTCTTTGACCCGAGAGGAATGAGCGGAGAGTTTGAATAATAATTTTTCTCCATCAGGAGTCAAAGAATAGACGTTTATTGAACCGTCACTTAATGAAGTGATGAGCAGTTGTTGATTGTTGGTGTCGTTGAGGTTGACTTTTTGCATCTGTTGTAGTGAAGAGGTAAAGTCGATTTTATGTATGATGTTCTGGAGGTCAGATTTCGCATCAAAGATGCAAATGCATCTATCCCATCCGACTGCATAGTGATCATCATCGATCCAGCATACTCGCAGAGGTTCCGACTTTGGTAAGTTTGGATTGGATGCTAATTTGATGACCCCAGCCTTTCGTCCGGCCATGAGATTCCACATTCGTAATGTGCGATCTTGACCAACAGTTAGAGCAATTCGATCACTTGGATGGATGGCAAGACTGTTGATTCTTCCTTGATGACCCCCCTTGAGTTGACAAAGGACTTCCCAGTCTTTGACCCTCCAAATAACAACGTATCCATCTTGAGCAGTTGATAAGAGCCATTTCCCTGAATGAGAGAACCCCAACGCAGTGATTGATCCTTGGTGATGTAGAAGGGTACCCAGCTCCTTTCGCTTTTGTAAATCGTATAATCTGATATGCTCATCGTTACCACCTGATGCAAGATATCTTTTCGCTGCTGCTAGACATTGAATTGGTCCCGTGTGAGGGGTGAAATGGAATATCGTCACAAACGCCGGTGACTCCTTGTAAAGGGTCACTGCTTGGCACTGTAGATGATGTTCATATGATCCAGCAATGATTCGAAATGATGTTGTCCCTGAAACATGTTTTTTCTTGTCCTTTTTACTTGCTGCTGCTGCTGCTGCTGCTGCTTGGTTCTTTGTTCCATCATTTTCACTTAGCAGCTCCTCCTCCTCCCTGGTCTCAGCAAACCGAACACCCGGTGGTTTCATAATGCCATTACCCGTTTTCCTCTTTTTCTTTTCGGATCCAATTTCTACTCGTTTCCGTTTCACCATCTTGTCTTTGACAGCAGCCATCTTTTCTCGAAATAATTTTTGGGATATTCAAACTTTTTTTTTTTTTCTTCCCCGAGGACATCTCCCAACACCAGATCGTCATAAAAGAGGAATGGCCCAATCGTTATAAATAAAGAAACAAAAAACAGATAATATTATTGCTCTCCTCTATGGTACACTATAAATCTATCTTCTTATCGAGAAGGTCTGCCAGCTGGTCGACATCTTTAGATTCCTCAGGAGCAACTTGAGCATCTTCTGCTGCAGTACTCTCCTCCAATAATCGGTCTTCGTTATCTTCCTCCTCTTCCTCTTCATCAAACTCTTCTTCATCATCATCAGAATCATCCCATTCCATATCGTCAAGTTCATCGAGTTGTCCAATTCCACGGTGCTGGAATATTTCTCTTATTCGATCGACAAAATCGTCTTCTTCAGAAAAGCAGTTCCCATTCAACTCGAGCTTTTCCAACCGGTGCAAAAGAGCTCCCTCCTTTACGAACGCTTCCGCATGTCGAATTGCTTCATCCTGTTGTGCTGCCGTTACAGAATCGCCGGATAATGATGATGACGATACGGTGAGAGCGTCATGGAGGAGCTTTAGACCCTTGCGATCAATCTCATTATACTGTAAACTCAGTACCCGAAGTTGAGCAAGCTTACCATCGTGTGATAAGTCCTTTATCTTGGAGCTCACCAACTGGCCTCCTTTATTGCCAAGGAGACAATCTGATATTCCCAAAACTTCAAGTTTCTCCCATGTTGGCAAGACATTCGTCAAAGCTCGAGCTCCCATCTCTGTAAAAGTATTATCCTGAAGATCCAGTATTTCAAGGTGCTCATTATGGACAAGCCCTTGAGTTAACAAATGCTGGATACCTTCTTGTCGGATTCCGTTCTGATACAGTCGAATCTCCTTGATTGTCTTGTGAGCTTGCAAAAACTCAGCAAACTTATCCATGGCTCCATTCTCTAGACGATTCCTCCCACACACAACTGTTAATAGTGGTCGTTGTTGCTGCAATCCCTTTTCCTTCTTAACTTTAGCAAGTTGAGTAAGGGCATTACCAACTCTCGCACCCGCAAATGGACCAAGTCCATTATTAGCAAGAATTAGATGTTGAAGAGGAGCATGTTTGGATAGAAAAGCTTCGAGCGGGTCGATAGCTGCTAATCCAAGAGCATTATCCGAAAGGTTAATTGTATGTAGATTTGGGCAAGTTAAAACCGCCTTGAGAAGGTAATCAAGAGCAGTTGGAATCTCTTCCCGGAGCCGTCCAGTAAAGCAATCAGCTAGATTAATAATCTCGAGATTCTTTTGATTTTCAATCGCTTGACTTAGAATTTTTGATGCTTCAACTCCAAACGTATTACCACTGAAATCGATTTCCTTTGGTGGTGAAGATAGGTCTTTAATCTCTTTTGCATACTTTTCAGCGTCTTGCGCACTGTCAAGTTTCAGCGCTTTACCCGCCAGCGAATACTTTGACATTTATTTCTCTTTTTTCACTGCACCACTTAAAAAAAGTTATGTATCTTAGTTAATAATGTGAGAGCTGCCTTTTGTCCTGGTCTCGATGTTTTTCTTGTCTTGCTCGTTGGAGATCAAAGGCGGGTTGCTAGGGACAACTGCCATTTTGAATCTCCCAACTTTAAGACTCGATTTATAAGTGAATTGAAGGCTCCACACCTTTCCTCATCTCTGCTATTTGCTCATGGAGTCCGTTACTCATCAAAGAGGCATCACTGCCAATGTGTCTGGTAAGATTAGACAAGGCAAGGTAAATGTTGTTGGAGTATAATGCTGACTTTATATATATATTAAAAGGAGGTCAATCAGAGCCCGCACCTACTCCTGCCGCCTGCTCATCTGACAAACCAAAACCATGCTGCGTGTGTATTCCTGAAAAACAGGCTCGAGACGAATGTATGCTCGTCAAAGGAAGCCAGGAAGAGTGTCAGAATGTTATACAGAGTTATCGATCTTGCATGAAGGGGTTCGGCTTCACTGTTTAAGATTTGTATGGATATTCTTTTGAATTTGCATTTGTATATATAGAACATCAAAACGCGTTTATCTTAAATAAAGACTTCAAATTATTTTTATTTTATTCATATGTACCCTACTTGTCCTTCTTTAGTTCCTGTTCATCCCTCATACTCTCTCGAACAGTCTCGGCAATTAGCTGGCTGACTGGATCATCAGAGGTGAGTTCTGCATCCATAATCCCGAGTGTCTGACATTCTTTGGCAACAATCCCCCAAATATTGTAATAGACGTATAAAAAGAAGAATGCAAAGCATCCAAAACTTAGAGTTAGATTTGCAACCACAAGTATATCTGGATGATGGGGCAATAGATACTGGATTCCTTGATTTTCTGGGGTTGCTGCTTCCAATGCTAGTTCTATTGCCACAACCATTCCTGCCATGATTTGTGATCCAATCACAACTGTCCGTTTAATAAACCCCTTCGGTAAGATACCTACAGCATTGAAAAGCCATGCCCACAGACACCATGTCACAAGAGTCTGAAATCCTAACCCATCTTGATGAAGTAGAGGCCATAACGAAAAGACAGCAATATTGTTAATCCATAAGATCATGGCAACAATGTTTTCACGATCTGCCCCATCCTCGAATATCATTCGCTGCTGATGAATATGCTGCTGATGCTGCTGTCGCTGAGATGGACTCTCTGCACCATTACTCATTAACGGAGGAACAGGAGTTTGACCCAAGATATTTGAAAACTCCAAATACGTCGTTGCCAAAATTGTACTTGGTACTAGCGGTACAAGCACTGTCTTTTCATGCACCTGGAATGAAAACAAAAAGAATCCCCAAGCGCTCGCAGCAAAGCCCCATAAAATGAGTCGCTTTTGAGGGAAACAGACCAGACTCAAACATGCAGGTAAAATTGAAATCAGCGTAAGTACCAAAGACATCAATTTCAATTCATCGTTGGAAAATTTGTTTCTCATCTTGAAAAATGTGTTGGCAGCACACCAAAAGTTTGCTACTTTGCCCTCCCACAATCCTCTTGAAAATGGGAAAACTCGCACGAGGCACTGACGAACTTGGGCAAATCCAGGTCTAAACCCAAAAAATAAGTGCCGCCAAAGAGCATGGGTAAATGTTTCATTAGGAGGTGGGACTCCCGCCACTCCATTGAAGATTATCAACGGGGCAAAGACGGCTGCAAAAGTAACCACTACTGTCAAGGCCAATATAAACAGTCGTAAATACCTGGCTTCACCTAAAAGATACTGCAATGCAGCGGTGGGACGAGTGAAATAGGGAGCAGAAACAAGGAAAGAGGAAAAATCTGGGGGCAGACATATTCCGATTAGATATGCAAAAATGGCGGGGGCATAGTAGAGAGCCATCTGCTTGAAGCACACAGACAGGATAAAACTTGCAGTGGCAAAGTAAATCCGATTATTAAAGAGACATGTAATTGCCAACACTGAAAGCCCCAACATGACCGAGTTGTACTGGAAATGGCCATGATCAATCAGTAGCAAGGCAGGCTGAAATAACAAGATAGCGAAAGCGATGGTTGAATCGCGCGCAGTCAGAGTTGTCTGGTTCTTGGATATGTAGAAGACCACAGCCGCAAGTGGTGGAACGTAGACCAAAAGATCGCTTATGACAACAGTTGCGCGCATAAATGCTTTCAATCCCGTCGACCCGGAACCTCGGCTAGTATAGAGAGCAAACCATTGATCAGCGTAGCGTGTAAACAGTTTAGCAGCTTGCCCCATAATCCATGAGTGGTAAGCAGTGAGTGGAGGATAATCTAACCCCCACCACTCAAGGTCATGCCAGTACCACTCACGTATTGGGACGTGGGTTGTAAGTTCAATCCAATGGCGTTGAGCTTCAAAGTCTCCATACCGAGGAGGAGTATTCATCCCCGAGTAAGGACCCAGACCAATCATAAATCTCACTAAGAGAGCCACCATCAATATGACTCTGGCAGCCACTCTCTGGACTGCCAAAAGCCTGAAAGGTACAAGCAACTTGAATATTGGAGCAACCATTATGAATGTATATATATATATATTTATAACGCCAATCTTGTAAATAGTGTACTACTCCTTTTCACATTGACCGATTCAACTCAAGTCCTGGGATATTCCTTCAGTATAGCCTAGGGTATACCATCACCAACTCATCGCTTGTGGTGTTGAATTTCTGATGAATTGGGAGCAAAGAAAAAAAGGAAACCCGTACTCTTAGTGATAAAGTGTGTGTACTCTACAAAGAAGGGGAAGAAGTCTTTTAACTGTTGAGACTGACGCGTCTCAGGATGGCTCTGTTTACGGGGCCTCTCCCTGCTGTTTTCGTCGGTACTTGGGTTTGGTCGATATCTATGGTATTTTTAGGATGCTGTACAAATGTCTTTATGCTTGAAGCGATTGTGCGAGAGGATCCCAAGGCTGGTACTCTCATTACATTTGCTCAATTTCTGTTTATAACTCTTGATGGGCTTATCCATTTTATTGATTTCAAATCTCGTTATCTTCTTAGTCGACCTCATATTCCCTTTAGCCGGCTTTTTCTCATTGTATCTCTGTTTTTTTCATCTTCAATCTTGACTAACTATGTCTATGATTTCAATATCTCGATGCCTTTCCATATAATATTTCGGTCGGGCGGTACTCTTGTTACGCTGGTGCTTGGGCTGATGTTTGGCAAAACTTTTTCTGTACGCCAGGCGGTATCAGTTTTGATTCTCACTATCGGTGTAGTTATTGCAACTCTTGATAATATGCCAAAGCGATCTGGTGCTCATTCGTCCACAAGGCAAGATCAGCTAAGATATGCAGCAGGAGTGGCTATGCTAGCCCTTTCTCAAGTATTATTATCGACTATGGCCTTGATTAGCGAGATTACCTACAAGACTTATGGCAAACACTGGCGAGAGACCATGTTTTACATGCACTTTTTATCCGTTCCATTTTTCAGTTGGTTTGCATCGTCAATCAAGACTGAATTCATGGCTCTTTACCATTCTCCACCGACAAATCTTGGATTTGTAACCATGCCTCGTCAAATGCTCAATCTTATCTTAAATGTTATAACCCAGTATGTCTGTGCTCGAGGTGTGCAACAGCTGGCTGGTTCAGCTTCAGCTGTCTCTGTAAATGTTGTTCTCAACATTCGCAAGCTTGTCTCTTTACTTTTGAGCATTGTCTTATTTGGTAATCCTTTAAAACCCATGACACTGTTTGGTACCATTCTTGTATTCTGGGGTGCTACACTCTACGTTCGGGAGACAAACAGGCACAGTCATAGACCAAGACCAAAGGTGCACAACAACAGACGAACGTCCTCCTTGCCGACGTCTGGGCCAGTAACAGGCGTGTCAACTCCTTTGATCACCGAAGAACCCACTACAAACCAGGAAGACAAATCCCAGCTTGATTCCATATCACAAGTAGTTGAAAAGCTGGAATCTCCTTCTAAAAAGACCCGGCGCGATAGTCTTTCCTTGGAACCCAAGGAGACAACGGCGGGGACAAAGCTAGACTAGAGTAATACTTTTGCCTGGTTGGGTGTAAAAATGGTTTTGTACAATAAAAGCTGCATTGAGCTTTCCCTTTATTATTAATTTTTATTTTTAATGTTTATGCATAACTTATGATAATTCTATTTGTGGCTGACTGATAAAGTAGACAATTTAAAGCCTGGGACCATGCTGGTTGATGCAGAGAGCCCAACAGGCAATGACTCAGTAAAGAGATTTAGAGTGGATATAACGCTATCAATTAGCCACGTTGGGACATCGATCTCCCTTCCCCATACTCTGGGTGACGTGTAAGCAGGGTTAAATAGCACTTTTGTAGCCTTTTTTGGTATTTTCTTTTTCTGGGAGGTGTATACAACTTCATTTAGAACCCACAACGCCAGACGGGCAGAATCACCCTCATTTTGCTCGTCTTGGCTCCTGATTTCAAACCGGTATTCTGCATCCGTAGCAGTATAATCTGATAATAATGCAGCAATAAATGATGTTGCTGGATATTGCAACCTCGATGGTTTTACTAAAAGGTCCCATTTCAAGACTTCACACGTTAATATATTGCCCTTTGAAGTGAAATGACCCAAAAGACCATAGCACTTTGAGCATTCAACTTTTTGTTTTTCTTTGTCGATTTGTGCATTCTAAACAACTAAGAGTTAGCTCTAAACTCATGATGAACATGGAAATGTAGGAACAAATGCAACCCGTAAAAAAAAAAATTTCAGCGCTTTCTCTTTGCATCTGAACTTTTCTTTTAGAACTCAGAATGATGAGGCGGGTTTCCATAAAAGAAACCTACAGACCCATATCACTAGAATATCAGGCATAGCTCCTGTGTCTGATTTAGGACTCTAGTATCGGTAATAATGGTGTCAAGGTACCACCATTATACCTTTCTTGAGTCCAAATAAAACAAAACAAATAGATTTCAACACGACTTACCAGATCCTCAGCAGAGAAGAGAAATGAGGTGACGCCGACAAACACGGTCCCTTTTTCACAAGAAAATTGAGCAAACTTTTCAGAGAAAGGAGCATCTTCACCAACTGATAAAGGTGGTGGTTTATGGCAATGCCAAAAGTCCATCATCTCCTGCCAATTTGAAGAGGGTAAGGGTTTCCATGTGGTATGAGATTGAGACAAACAGCAAAGTTCAAGGTTACAATATCTACATGAAAAGGTAATAGATTTCTCTCGTTGCAGTTGGTCTACGGACCATGGGATTGAGCAACAACTGTCTGGTAACAAGGTATTATGACCAGTACTGTTTGAGACCGAGCAATGAAGTTTGACCCGTGCCAGCGAACTGTTAACTTTTTCAAACTTTACTACTTCTGATTTGTCCAACTTGACAGGTACAGGAAGTGGTATAATTGTTGATACTCCTTTGTTGCCCTGGTGAACTTGAATGTTCGCTCCATCTGTCCCCATCGGTTCACCCGTTGGGGTGGCATCATTTTCACAATCGGCTTCAATAAAAACCCAGACCACATTCAATCTCGGTAAAAGTTCAGCATAGAATCTCATTACTATCTATAAACTCTTCTTTCATCTCTCTTCTGTCTATTGCATCTCGAATAAAAGCATCGACCATTTTTTTTTTTTTGTTGGGAAGAAAGTAAAAAGTATTTATCGGTCACATGACACGTCAAGCCGCTCCACCACACGTTGGGATCAGGATAAGAAATGGTAAATGAGGTAATGGGGATCATGAGAACAAAGGCTGCGAGAACGATTCATTACTAACAAACTGCTAGGGTTTTCCCGAATAATCCTGACTTGTAATTCAAAGTGAAGGCTCTACTTGGCAATACAAGAGGTCTGGGGTATCGGCCTCAATTAATTAAGCATAAAAGTACTACCACCACCAGAGGCTTTTCACCTTCCAGAATGGGTGTCCTTCAATCAGCCATGGCGCACTCACCTCAGCCACTGGCGAGGCATGAGAAACTGGTAGCTCTATTGAGGGCAAATCATTCACATTATGAGGTGTATTTCAATCATCGTGTTTTTCATAATCATATGGCTCATATACTCGGAGCTGCTTATATTCTCGGAGCTACCAGTAAACAACTCGGGGAGATATACGATGCCGATCATGGAGAGCTTGTACCTTGGCAGGAAGATAGTCCACAAGAAGTTACATATGAAGATTGGAGATCGTACCTCGGAAACAAAGATTATATTCGAGGATTCCGTGATTTTTTTGACGATGATATCGATGATAATAGATTCAATTACAAAAAGACCGTTTTGAGCTTTGTTACCAACGATCGGGATATTGCGTCTCTATTTTCTGGACTACTTCACTCCGCCATCAGTCTTCAATACGCTCTTGAGCTGGACAGTAAAGAGGTTGCTGGTGAAGCGCTCAATCTCTGGGCAGGAGATTATATTAAGGATTCTGTATGGAAGATTGAGGAGCCCCTCCTCGAAAGTGGTCCTAGTACGGGCACGCATCCCCAGCCTCTTACGGGAGAGATAGTCTTGCAGTTATTTGATGCCGTTCGGAAAGACCCAAATTTTTTAAATATGAGTAGTCACCCGATGGCTACAGCGAAACAGACAATAGCTGAGAAGGTCCCTGGTGCAGGTAAACATCTAAAAGTATACTTTGATATGGTTGACTGGGATTCAGTCGTTTCATCAAAAGAAACAATCGATGCTGCTGTCGATTCCTTACTATATGCTTCTACTGCTCTATTGTGTGGGACTCATCGAGATGACAAGTTTGACTTTTCATTTTTCTTGATGCATGCCCTTTCAGGTGCTTGGGCGCTGAAAATTATTCTACCTCTGTTTGAGACCCATCGCCATAGTGTCATGATTGCATTTAAGGCATATATGTTTGAAATACTATGTGTCTACATTGGTCAAAGTATGCCCCGAGTTGATGTCAAGAGAATCACTGATTACAGTTGTAAAAATTTATCCTGGGATTATGTTGTCGATCGTGCTTTGAATGGGCCAGATCGATTTGAAGTTCACTATGTAAAGGCTCTCCGAGTTCTTAAAGATCAGAATGATCTTCTTACCAAACGGTTTAGATCACAGAAGAGTATTAGTCAGCCACAAGACGACAAGAAACAAGAGGAAATTCTTGATTTCTATAAAAAGGCTGCTGTGATGCTCGCGGCTGAATTTCCTCATGGATGGATTGGGTTTCCTTCTTCCAAGACATTTCTCGATATATCGGTTGGCTCGTCTGATGCTATGTAATGATTATTTTTTTCCATTGTGTAAACTACGAGGGGTAGAAAATTTTGTATCTCAATAATTTCTCTTTATTCTTTTTTTTTTTTTTTGGTTTCTCCATTATGACTAACTTGTGCATGCACGTCAATAAATTGATTTTGATTATATCTAAGCTTTGGGTTGGGAACTGAAGACCTTCTCAACATCAGCGACAGCCTGCTGAAGAACCTGCTGCTGGAATTTTGGGTTTGAAATCTCTTTGCGGATCTTGCCAATAACAGACTCAGCGAGAGCCTTTTGATCACGTTGACGAACCGAGTGCTCATAGCGAACCCAGGAATCCAAAACAGCACGGGCCTCATTAGAAACATCAATTTTTTGTTGTAAAGTGTAAACTTCGGCTTCCAAATTGGCAGTTTCCTTGGAAACATCGAAAAGAGACTTGGTGACATTAACAACATCCTTGAGTTGTCCAACAGACTGAATTCGTTGTTCGACAGCTGCAGTATGTTGTTTACGAGCCTGAGTTAAAACTCCACGGATGTGGGAAATCTGGCCCTCAGCCCAATCACGGTAAGCAGGACCTCCCAGTTTTGCAAATGCAGTAACTAAAATGAGAAGAGATCCAAAAATAACAGATTCAGCATTGAAAATGTACAGTTCCGAACTGATGGCGTAGACAGCAGCAGCTGTACCAGTTGCGAGAATGCCAGTCTTTGATAGGACATTAGATCCGGGCAGGGCCTCAATGATGGAATTGGCCTTCACCTTAGGATCTGGTCGGTTGCTATCACTGTAGTGTCTAAACCCGCTAGCAGCTATCATAGCTGGTCGCATAGCCCGAAGACTGACCCCAGCATTTGGGCGGACCAGACGGGACGAAGCTGTTGAAACAAAAAAAAAATGCAAAGTCAGAATCAAGCACACCCTCAAATAAATCTAAATACAATAGAGCTTACCCTGAAATACCAGTCGACTGCTCATTTCTTTGGTGGTTGTCCAGGAATTGGTTTTGTAAGATAATATCACAAACACAATAATAGGGGACGGACCAAAGCGTTGACTTTTCCACCCTTTGGGATCCTCAAACCCATCCTCGTTGGCTGGATCATTCCTTTGCAGCCGTACTTTTCAGTCCTGGGTTATTCTCAGTACAGATTATATAAGGGCTGACTAACCTCATCGTTGGGACCAAAAAATTGGGATCGTTGGGAAAAAAAAAAATATCAAAATGAAAACAAAAGTTCAACACCATTGAAAGGACGAGAAGAAGGTATGCCTGAACTTGAAGGATCTAGAAAAAGACAAAAGATTAGCAAAGATGAGAAAAAGGTGAAGGTTGAGATCGAAAGGCTCGAGAAGGAGGCAAGGAGACCTGAAGGCTACAATGGCATTATAACTCTTTTGAAGATTGCCAAAGAATCATCTATTGAAGCTGAACGAGCTATTACGGCATTATATAAACTTTTTATACATTATATGGAAGAAGGGCTTTTGAGCCGTAAGCGTTCAAACTCCGAGGCTAAAGATCAGATTGTTGTTTGGCTGCTGGCTCGGTATAGTCAGTTTAAGCGACATGTGTTGTTGGATATTTACCTGAATGATTCCTCAGACATCTCAGCAATTCCAGTTTTGATGAGACTTGTGCGGGCCGAAAGTCATTTCCTTGGTCCAAATCCTGGAAAGGAGATTTATTTTAGTCGGTCTCTTTTTGATGAAGTCGTTTCTGATCTTTTAACTAGGCAGAACTGCTCAGATAGCTATGAGGAGTTTGTGGATAGCTTCCTTAAACGACATACGTACCGAGATGTCGAATTTTCCTTCTGTAAATTCATTGGCTCAATGAATTTCGACCAGCTGAAATCAAAGAAGTATAGGCAAATGGCCATCGACCGAGCAATTCGAGCCATGTTCTCTATGCAAAGTAACGATGCACTGAACAACGGGAGCAAAGATGATGGCCGTGAAATAGAAGAAGAAGATGATGATGAAAATGAAGGAGAAGAAGAAGAGGAAGAGGTCTGGGCAATAGACAGAAAAGTATTAAAAGAGATACCAAATAGTTTGAATAACCCTATGTTCAAGGACTCGAGTCGACAAGCAGTTTTCCAGGATGCATGGTTAAGAATACTGTCGAGCTCACTTGAGGAGCGGCAATATAAACAGATTTTAGTGAAGATGGATACAAAAATTATTCCCTACATGGCGGATCCCAAGTGTTTAATGGACTTTCTGACTGACTGTTACGATGTGGGCGGAGTCGTTTCCATCCTGGCCCTAGACAGTCTTTTCAAGCTGATCCAGAATTACAACCTTGATTATCCCAAGTTTTTTGAAAAGCTCTATGTACTAATCTCGGATCCGGAGCTTATGCATGTGAGGTACAGGTCAAGAGTCTTTCGGCTTGTAGACTTGTTTCTGACTTCCACTCATTTGCCCGTGGCGCTTGTTGCCTCATTTATCAAGAGGCTTTCCCGACTGGCAATTACTGCACCCCCTTCGGCAGTTGTATTCATAATCACATTTATATACAATCTTCTCAAGCGCCATCCATCGGCAATGGTTCTTATCCACCGACAAGATCAATCGTCGTTTCCTAAACAGGACCCATTCGATGTGAGTGAATGTGACCCGTTAAAGACAAAAGCGATTGAGTCGTCCTTATGGGAAATCAAAATCTTGCAATCTCATTACCACCCAAATGTGGCTACTCTTGCAAAGATCATGTCGGAGCCTTTTCAAAAGCCATCTTACAATCTGGAGGATTTTTTCGATCATACTTATTCGACTATGCTACAAGCAGAGATGGATAAAAATCTTCGCAGACCTCCAGCAACCGAATACGTTAGATTTGACAGTGTGTTTGCATCGCCGCGACAAAAGCAAGACGAAACAGCCGATGATAATATCAACAGCTATATGAAATCATGGGTGTTTTAGGATAGTTATATAATACTAATGTACAGGTAATTCTCGTTCATATTCTATGCTTAAATCGGTGAAGTGCTGAGAGGCAATATTCAAATGCCCACATAGAAACAGCACTTGAAGGAGCAGCTTTCAGGAGTGCAACAGAGAGCCCCTGATAAAACCCGGCGATTCCTGACCTGGCAAAAATCGCCTTGCCACATGCCCATGTGGAACTTCCACCTGACAGGGCAATGCCCTTGACAACGTATCGGGCCCTGGATGGGCCCTGGATTTGAAGATGCCGTCTGATTGTATCAAGTGGGAATACAGCTGATTTGCTCAGTACACCAGCAAGGAACCCAGATAGAGTATTGGTTTTTCCAGGCGAAAGTAACCTGTTGCCATGACGGTACACAAGATCATGTATGGGTTCATAAAGGGCAAAGAATAATGACATCTGTGGTACTATAGAGATCAATCCCGGTCGTAGTCCCCGAAAAAGCCCTTTCCACGTTTCTTCCCTGGGTATATCGCGAAATGAGGTTAAAATTGACTGATACACAGAGTCTTTCGTGGACTGAATAGCAAATCTAGTTCTCAAAAGATCAAACGGGTATGAGAAAGTCATTCCAACTGCTGCTGAGCCAGCACCAGCAATCAGATTTTGTAGGGTAGCGTTTATATCAAGGGGATTAAGAAGCTGATTTATTTGATAGAAGGCAGCAAATTGGAACCCGCTATAAAACAGGTACATCCATTGTCCAGCCCAATTTCCCTTCCAAAATCCAGCCACCCCATCATTCTTAATGATAGACACACACGTTTTGATTGGGGTTAAGTGTCGTCCAGCAATGCGCTCATTTAGCTGCATTCTAAGCTTGACAACATCAAATGGAGCCACGAATACTCTGTGAATATCTAATTAGAGGCAAAATTCTATATTTTATTTTTATCCCTATCATTTATCATTATTAATGCTCACCTGGTGGTGACGCCGGCGATTCCCCCGCAGATCAAAGACTCAAACCCGCCAATCTTGGCCTTCCTATGAAAATGGCTCTGCTTGCGATCTGCCTCATCTTCATCAATCATAATATCACTACTACTAGAAACTTTCACATTCTCGCTACTTGTACTACTACGAGGAGTCATTAAGTATGGAGGTTAGACGACGAGACCGGGGGAAGAAAAAAAACCAGAGCGGCTAAATAAATAAAAGCGGAACAATGTTAGCGCGTCAAATAATTTTAGTGTTTAGGCTCTCGGTTGTCGGTTGCCATTGGGAGATTAAAAAGTTAATGAAGTCATCACACAGGAAAAATAAACTATACGTGCGGTGCGATCTGGGGGAAGAGGCATCCGAATTGGGAAATAAGCTGATAGTTCCTATCAATCATCTGCCCTGACCTTTCCTCCCCTCCACCCCGCTTTGGCTAAAATTTATCTTACATTTTGATGAGCAAAGGCAATTACTCCACTTTGCCAATAAAAGGAAAGGCTACAAAACTCTACTTACTCTCCCCACAGAGGGGAAAAAAAAATTTTGAAAAAAACCTTAGCAGCCTCAAAAAGTGTGCTAAATAGGAACACCCGACTGACTTGACCTGCAGGTGTTTTCCTTGATTTTGTTTTCCTTTCTCCTTTTGTGGTTTTGTACCTTTCTTGTTGATTAGAGGTCCCGCGTCATTACAACATCCTTCTAGAACAACAGGGATGCCTTCTCGAACTGCTATTTATACGCCTTCACCACACGGCTGTGGTGGAGATGGTAGCCTCTTGTGTGGAATCGGAGATCTCGGATCGAATGGACTTCGATTCAGTATTTCCTCGGTTGACCCAAAGGATGTTCGTATCATGCCCTTACTTTACCAGACTCGAAGTCAAATATCTCTTTTAGATGCTCAACTGATGCCTGCCACCGCAGTATCCGGACGTGATTCTCCACCAGAAGATTCAATGGTTCCGGATAATAATAATACTCATACCAAGGATAACAATGATGAATCTCCCCCAACCGAGAGTGAAGTCCGCAAGGTAGATTCAGCCTCATCTTTGACTCAAGTGGCAATCTCAGCCTCAGTCATTGACAAAGTAGTCACTGCTGTTCTCCGATTCAAGATTATGTGCTCGGACTTTGGAGTTCCTGATGCTAATGTTAAGCTTGTGGCAACCGAGGCTATACGTCTTGCAATTAATAAAGATGAGCTCTTGTCACGGGTCAAAGAGGCTACGGGTTATGATATTCGGTTACTTTCAAAATCTGAAGAGGGAACTATTGGTGTATATGGGGTAGCATCCTCGTTTTATAAGTTGGATGGTCTTTTTATGGATCTTGGAGGAGGCAGTACTCAACTTTCATGGGCGAGAACCAATCATGGAGAAGTCGATCTATCCCCCACCCCGATATCATTACCTTATGGAGCGGCAACGCTGACCAGACGTCTTGAGAGGGAACCGCGGGAAAAGCTTTTCCAAGAGATTGTCACAAACTATAAACAAGCTTACCAAGATATTTGTGTCCCCGAGGAAATGACAAAACAAGCTGAAAAAAATGGAGGGTTCAAGATTTATGTTTCGGGTGGTGGTTTTAGAGGGCTTGCATCCCTATTGCTTGCTACTATCCATCAAGGGCCCGACGGTGCTTATCCCTTACCCATAATTAACGGGTTCTCATGTGATTATGAGAGTTTGTTGGATCTTGTCCGTAGTAAACAGTATGATGGATCAGCAACCTCTACCATCAATGGCATTTCTGGAGGCAATAAGCGACAAATGGAGAAAGTGTTTCGTATTTCCGAGCGCCGAGCTACTCAGATTCCTGCGGTATGCTTTTTAGTGGAGGCTATACTAAAATCTATCCCCCCTGTGAAACGAGTATTCTTTGCCCAAGGAGGAGTTAGGGAAGGAGTCATTTACTCATCGTTACCCCCATCTATTAGGATCCAGGATCCTATATTGGTTGCTACAGCCCCATATGCTCCCAAGCATGCATCTAAACTTACAATGCTTATTTCTGAAGCTCTACCAATGTTGACGACTCCAAGTGTTATCCGATGCCGAATTCTTCCTGCAGCAGTCAATATGATGTTGTATCATTCGTCATTCCACAAGGAATCACAGCCAAAAGCAGCAATTGTGTTATGTTCTACCGGAGTTGTTGCTGCTAGTCAGGGGCTTTCCCACGAAGTGCGGGCGCTTCTGGGGTTGACTTTGTGTGAACGATGGGGAGGAGATTTGCCCGATACTACATACCGAGATGCCCTCATGAAGGTTGTCGCGGATCAGCGTAATGTATGGTGGGCGTTCTATCTTGGAAGAATTTTGTATTCGATTGCATCTATATATCCAGCAGGAGTTGTTCCAACTCCACGAGTTCGTCTTGGAGTTTCCAGCATTAGCTCGCGCGGAGATTTCACCTTGAATGTGGAGACACGTATGGGAGATCCTGTCACGACAGCGGTAACTACAGAATCACGATTGGTGGGGTTGGAAAAGAAGTTTAAAAGATTCAATAAAGACTTTGGAAAGAATAGTTACAAGGTGAATGTGAATTTACAAAAGACATTATGATTTGTAACAAATTTTTCATCTGTTTTTGTTTTATTTGTCGGTGTTTTGTTTTTGTTTCTGTTTTACTTCTTTTTCTGCTTGTATAAATAATTGTCAGGTTTTTTTTTTTTTGTCCTAGTTGAAGATGTGTACAGTGCATCTAGTGTGGGGGTTAAACTATTGTTCTTGTTTTGTGATATTGAATTGATCTAATTATACAGGATATATTATAATACAAGGTGATTCATTAGTTAGATCACGTAAAATCAAAAGGGTGAAAGGCTTGTTTGAAGACATCTATCTGTGTTTGTTGAAGGTCGAGTGGGGTTTCGTCGACTGCCCGCCAGTCGATTCTAGATTCTAGATTTAGGGTGTGAGCCAAGACTTTGCGGGGGAACTGCAGGTCAAATTTGGTGTTGCCGTCTAGAGGCATCCAAAAGGTTGTTATGGGAGGGGATTTTTCAATCTGCGGCTCGGGGTGGAAATAAAAGCTTATACGGAAATATTCCGATCCAGTCTGGGGGTCGGCAACGGAAGACGAAGATTCTTTAAATGGGGGGTAATTATTAACCCGAGCCATATTTGTAAAGTCGAGTTTTAATTGACCTAACTTTTGTGGTGGAATTGCAAGTATTTGACGATGAATATGGACATTTCGTTGTCTACTAATCTCAAATGCACACGTTGCCATTTCCCAACTGGCGGCAAATGTCTTGACTAGAGCAGATTCAAACTTGTCCATCTCTGACATTACTCCTTGTTGTGAGTCTCCCATATCTGAATATGTAGCCGCATGCGTAAGTGGAATTACCAATACATGTCCAGTTGTATCATTCAACTCGACTAAGGGCCCCTTGGCCCCCGCTATATATGACTCCTCTCCTATGGAGATGACAAGTTCGCTGGCAAATGACGGATTGGACAGACAGAAAAAACATGATTCTGGGTTGACTATCTTTGGTGGGGGTGGTGGTCGGTGGTGGTAACCGGGGCCTGTCCGTTGCCGTTTATTTGGCTGTCGTGAAATTAGATAGTCTTTTCTATTATTGTTATTATCTTGTCCCTCGGAATTTCTTAAAACATCTATTTTAGCCATGTCGTAGGGAGATGCAGTCAAATTTCCAGGCAAACTCTCATCTTGAATTTGAAGATTAAATGCGTAGAACCATTTATTCGATTTATTACCAAAAGTGGCTAGAGAAATGAATCTGCATATCCGATTTTCTGATGGTTGTTGGGGTTCTTCTGGCCGATATCGAAACGGTTCTCGTTCATAGAAGATGTCCTGTGTGCCAACAAAATGGTACCTTGGCCTTAATGCCTGTACTAGCTGAGCAACGTATGAATTGCCCTGGGGTGCAGTAGGAGCAGGTATCTTGGATCCTAGATGGATATGTTCAGGCCAGTCTCGGGTTATAAGGATATCCACTTGTACATTCTCGGGTGTGTTCCCGGACTTATCGAAAAACCCAGCTTTTACTCCACTGGAAAGGGTCAATATACTGGGAGTGTATATAAGATTGTTGATGATTTCTCCATCATCAGGGGAATCTAGATCCTTGGAGGTAGAAAACCCAAAATATACTGGTATATCCGGAGTGGTGGTGATATCTGCAAACTTCTCCTCTTCTAGTACCCCTGCAATCAATACACAGTCAAATCCTGACTTGCTGTTGACTTTGTTGATTCGGTCGATACAAGATGCCAATTCACCCCGAGGCACACTTCCAATGACCAGACTAAGTAGAAAACAACAGGTTAGTCGTTAAAATCAGTTGCCCAAAAACTCATTATGCTCACATCTTTGCAGGTTTTTGCATTCCGTACTAGTCGAGTTGGTGCAGAAATTGCGTTTAGTATTCTCGAGTTTTGTATATCTCGGCGATGAGCTGTTGGGAGAAATAATTTATTTTTTTTTTTTTGGATTTTTTTTTTGGTAGTTTGACGGCTTTATATCTCCCTTAAACCAGAATATGGCGAAAAAGAGTTCAAATAAAAACCAATCTGGAACGACGGCACCTAAAGATGAACGGCCCAAAGATGAAGTGGAAATGGAACTGGAAAAAGCTGTGTTTGGAGACATGGAAGGGTTTGAGAAAGGATTAGAAGCAGCACTAGGAGAGGATCAAACTTCATCATCAGAGGAGGAGGATATCGTCGTTCAGGAAGAGATTCCTGATCGAGATCTGTTTGTTATTGACCAGGATATGCCTGGGCTGGCGGAAAGTCAAGAAGAGCGAGAGGATAGCGAGAGCGTGATTAGTAGTAGCCCCGAACCAGCAGCATGGATCGATAGTGATGATGAGCGACTAGCAGTGTCTTTGTCTTCGGTGAAAAGGCTTCGAAAGTTACGGCATGACGTGGATGAAGACGTTATATCTGGAAAGGAATACACGCGGCGGTTAAGGAATCATTTCATACAAATATATCCCGTTCCCGAGTGGGCTATCGAGAAAGACACTGCAAATGAAGGACTCTCTGGTGGAGAAAAAGACCCAGATATGATGGATATCGACGACGGTGAAGACATAGTCCAACATCATGCGGACCCTTTGAAAAAGGTCCTCGAATCGACTTCCGTGTATACGACAAGGATCAAGACTGGGGAACCACTCCCTCCCACGAACATCGATATATTACGGCTTAATGATGCAAACGTACAACAAGTAGCCCATTCAGGCATTCAAACTATATCTTTTCATCCGACCCTCCCTCTGATATTGACTGGTGGGTTTGATCGAACATTACGGATATTTCATGTTGACGGCAAAGAAAACAATCTAGTCTCATCATTACATTTACGAAATCTACCGATTCAAACGAGTGAATTTCTTTCCACAGCCAACCGGGTCTTAATCTCTGGAAGAAGACGGTTTATGTATTTGTGGGACTTGGAATCTGGATCGGTGGACAAAGTATCACGGCTTTATGGTCATGAATCCCATCAAAAATCATTTGAGAAATTCAAATCAAGTCCACAAGGAGGATTTGTAGCATTATGCGGATCTGGTGGATGGGTCAATATTTTATCTGGGGACACGTGCCAATGGATATGCGGGTGTAAGATTGAAGGCAGTGTTGCAGATGTGGCTTGGATTAATGAAGATGAACTGGTTATTGCAAATGGTGATTCAGATTTATGGGTGTATAATGTACCCAGACAATCGGTAACGGGGAGATGGAGTGATTCAGCAAGGATTGCAACCACGACCATTTCATGCAGTAGCAAGAGCAATGTAAACGGAATTGTGTGTGCGGTTGGCACTCAAAGTGGGATTGTATCCATGTATTATCTTGCTACTACTACCAATAACAACAACAACAGCATCAATTCAATTTCACCAACTCATACATTTGATCAGCTTGTTACTCCCGTTTCATCCTTGTGCTTTTCACCTGATGGTCAAATACTTGCAATGGCTTCGAGGGCTAAACGGGATAGCCTTCGTCTTGTCCATACAGGTACAGCAACAGTATTTAGAAATTGGCCAACTTCAAATACTCCTCTGGGAAGAGTCACCGCGTTGGGGTTCAGTCCCTCAAATCATCTTATTGCTATTGGTAATGATTCGGGTAAAACTAGACTTTATAGATTCAACCACTATGTATAATAAAAAGTAATCACAAAAAAAAAACCAGAGTAAATCAATCGCGGGAAACTCACAAAAACACACAAAAAACAGCTTATCATTATAATCAATAACTCTAAAATTGATTGAGACTTTACGCAATTTTTAAATTTCTTCTCCTCCCTCCTTTGTTCCCCCCACAAACAAACACACACGCGTCATCGTCATTCAAGATTCATTAAAAGAAAGAGAAAAAAAAAATATAGATTTTTTAAGCATTGGGAAGACCAATGGGAAGTCCCTTTTTGATTCTTTCCACTGTGAGAGCAGCAATTAATGCAGCACCAACACCACTACCATCTTCAGCAGGAAGAATTCGAATAGGATACTTTTCAATATCCGATTCTTCCTTCCATCCGAAAATTTCTTGAAGAGCTTTTGCTCCTCGTTCACGGAAGAATGGATAGAATTTGAACACGGAACCATCAGCTCCAACTTTGCCCTTGGTGATATGAGCCTTCTTAGCAATTGCAGCAACTCCGCATGCAGACAATCGAGCACTTCGAGTTCCAATCAATTCTGCAAGCCGTCGAATCAACTTACGCTCAGGTGAGGTGGTTGTAAGCTTGAACCGCTCCAAAAACATTGTTTCAACATCGCTGAGATTTTCAAATGGATCTTCTTCAATATGAGTTAAGAAGGATGCATCCAATGAATACTCCTTATCAAGTGGGGAGGCATCTTGCCCTTCAAATATAAATCCTTGCTTGAAAAGATCCAATAAAACTAATCGGACCAGTTCTCCGAGATATAATCCAGCAATCATTTTTTCAAATGTTTGTTGGCCAGGACGCGGGGATTCGGCATCGACTTTGAGATCATACTCTGTTCTGGGAAGGACTTTGTGAGCATTATCGAAAGCACCCCACTCTGTGTTGATTGCCATCCATGCATCATCAGGCAAGTCGATTTTAGATTTGAGTTTAGGAATATTCCCCATTCGCTCAAAGTAGGCAGCATTGCAACCTGTTCCAAAGATGACTCCCATTACAAACTCGGGATCAGAATAATTTGAAGCAACCATAGTTCCTGTAGTGTCATTAATAAGAGCTGTAACGTTAATTTTGAGATTTCTCTTTTCAAGAGCTTTTTCAAGCATGGGTTGAACATCTTTTCCCTCGACCCCATCGATATCGAACCCCTTTGTCCATCTTTGGAGAATACCTCTATTGATGGCGGGTTGGGTAACTGGATAGCTAAAAGTGAAGCCTAAATACAAGTTCTGTATATCTTCATCTCCATGATACGATTGCAAAAATGCATCTAAACACTCGGCAATGTAATCCCATAAGTCTTCGGATTTGCCAGATTTGAGCTCCGGAGGCATATGATACTTGGATTGGGTAATATCATAAGATCGATTTCCCGAAAAGACAATTTCACAGACTCGAAGGTTTGTTCCGCCCATCTGATATAGAATAATTAGACACGTATAAAAACCCCCCAAAGAAAGACAACATAACTTACGTCTAATGCGAGATAAGCACCCTTTTCCTTTCCGGTGGGCCAATCCATGACCCAAGTTGGGATCATAGGCTTAACAAATTATGACCAAAGAGTTAGACAAACGACGCGATTATAGGAACAATGATAGTTTTTTTCTCTACTCACAATGTCACCTCCCTCAAGAGAAAGACCTTTTGTCAATTCGGAAACAAAATGATCGACAATTTGCTTGAGCTTGTCTTGAGGAACAGTGAACTGCTCTTCCAATTTAGCAATTTGATCGAGAAGATCCCGGGGCACATCCGTCATGGAGCCCTACATTTCAAGTTAGCACGGGAAATACATCTTAACATTTTTTGGTTTGGGTAGAATACCTTTCGGGATGGAGGTTTGCGAGGACCGAGGTGGACCATTTTAGATTAACTTTTTGTGTATATTATTCGGTATTGACAACGGAAAAATAACTGAAGGGAAGGGGTGTGGGAGTCTATATTTATATCCTATATAAAGGAGAAATCAACCTAAGAAAATGGAGGTGAGATGTGATTAGTCCCAAGGGAAAATTAACAGCTGTCTAAGTGTGGAACGGCGGGACCGTACGATGGGTGGGGTGACGACATTGTTTTAAGGTTAAATCCCCGGTGAAAATCAGGTATACAGTTTACCCGAGATGACTTATAACGATACAGATCTCCGACTAAACCGATTTCCCCGCCTCCAAAAAAAGAAACGGAAAAACATATCAGTGGTTGGTCCCAACTTGGTTTTCATTTTCCTCCCCTTTACTTGATTCCTTTTTCTTCTTTTTCCCACATATCTCGGCTATAATATGGCATCAAGGGTAAGTGGATAAATGTTATAACACCACCCACCCCGCGTTAGAATAAAAAAATTACTAACTTTATCGGATCAGAGCAGATTAACCCACGAAAACAATCGCATCCTCTTTGTTAAAAATTTATCCTATCAAGTTACAAGCCAGGATCTATATGATTTGTTTGGTAAATTTGGTGGTATTCGTCAAGTGAGATTGGGTAACGCTCAAAATACAAAGGGGACAGCTTTTATTGTCTACAATGATTCACAAGATGCAAAGACTGCTTGTGACAAGTTATCTGGATTCAACTTTCAAAATCGCTATTTGGTGGTTCTCTTCCATCAGCCGGATCGGATGGTAAAGTCTACCCAAGAACTCCACGAGAGGCGCGATCAGCTCGAAAAGTTAAAATCGGAATATGGGGTTGAATGAAAAAGAAAAAAAGTGTAATTTTTATCCATAAAAAACAAAAAACTGGCGTTAAAATGGGGTTTTAAGCTTAATTTTATTTTTTTATCTTGTCATTCTTCCAAACATAGTAATAAACTTTTTTTTTCACTTGAGACTAATATCTATCCTGCTCACAAACAGGTATGCAAGAAGCACTGTAAACAAGGTTGCAGCAACTACTATTGGCTTTTGCATTTTGGCGAAATTCGTATACCGATAGCTGACATAGACATTCTCGCGTCGAGAGATGCCTACAATTCCGTCAAATACTACCTGTATAGTAGTTCTACCCTGAACGTCAAGAAAAGACCTGTAGAAGAACTCCGACGTCTCCACTGGATCAAACGGGACTTGAATATCTACATCCGTAGCCCCTTCGGGGAGATAAAAAGTAAGCTCAACCTGATTGTAGAAGAAATACTCGGGGCCATCAATAAGGGGCGCTTTGAGTATATACTTGTCGTCTAGTTTGCTGGGTTTACGGAGGACTTTACTATCAGTATCACTTGTCCAGCCAACAGTGAAACTGTAATTCCAACCTCCAAAGATGGGATATCGAGGTTTCAAAGACAATATAGACTCCTTGGAGTTGGTTACATACCTCGATGTTGAGACATTTCCAATTTCATCAACAAAATATGCATCCCTAGTATTTCCAGGTAAATTCAATGATATTTCATTTAGACACGTATTGACTGGATTCAACATGGCAGTCTTTTGATACTGTGCTCTGACAAACGGAGTCTTGAGATTGGCTGCAGCATTGTGAATCCAATACTTGTCTTCAAATTCCACACTTGCACCCCAATGGGACACCCAAATACCACGTTCAAGACGGTCGACCCGGACAATCGGCGCCGTGTAGGCATATCGTACCGAAAGGGTTGTTCTGTCAGAAGCAAATGGCTTGACCGGAGAAGTGTAAGGTCCGTAGGTGAGAATATTGTCAGATTTAGTGACGTGGAATTCTTCATCCTGGGTATAAGTTTGAAATCCTCCATAACCTCCCACTGTTATGAATTTGGTTGTCTGCTGAAGAACTTTGTATGGAGACACCACGTATTTTGGAGTATCATATACAAGATACTGCTTGTCTGCTTGATCGATGAGGGCTGGGGAGGGAGATAACATGTTGGTGAAAGCAGATGTGACCTTGAGTTTAAGTTTATCTCCAGACTTGAGCACTGTTGGCAATCCAATCTTGTAGATGACAGCATTTTCAACCTCACCTACCAGTGCAATATCGTAAAGTTGGGTTCCCGAGCTGGCATCAGAAACTTCAAATAGAGCCTTGTGCGAGTCCTGCTCGGTAGTTAAAGCATAAAAGAGCGAATCTATTCCAGTATCTTCCTTGGCCGCCCGCCTATTTTCCAGAATAAAAGTCACAGATTCAACCACATATGGCCGAGTCAGATCTTCAATCCGATCCAAGTCACTTATGACAATATCGGTTGTCTGCTTGCCAAGAGAATCAGCAGTCCATGAATCATCGTCGCTAGTACTAATACTCGCAACACATGCTATCAGAGCAAGCACAATGACAGCAAGACACCGCGAGATCATAATTCAGTCGACTCTTTTCTATCCCTTTTGTCTCGGCCGTGGTTGGGTGGTGATCAAATTGTCAGTGTGTTTGCGCACGCGAACGACAAGATTGGGACCAATCCCGGTTTTTGAAGACAGTTAACAAAGGTACCAAAACATCACACACTCACACACATACACATTTACAGAAATAAATCTAATAGACAAGACAATAGAGATTGATTAGATATGTTTTCAAATTTTTGCTGTCATTAAAGTATGAAGTAGATGTCTGCATTCTCAAACGCTGCCTTGTTTTTTTCTTCGTTCAGATTACGTCCGCTCTAGAGTTCTCTTTTGACCGCTTTAACCCCCTAGTACAATGTGTACACTCTAATCTTCGCTATAATTTAACCTGTTTGTAGTCTTGTATCAACACCCCCGCCCCCTCCAAAGTATGAGCTTTTTTTTTATTTTTATTTTTTTTTTCCTCTCCTCTTTTCTCGTTCTCCCTTTGATTTTTATTACGTAGAGGGAATGTCAACTCGGACCATTTCCGGTAGTCCGACTAGACCAATTTGAGCGTTGTTCCTTCCCCGGATCATGATATATAGAAAAAACGGCGCGCGCCATCTCCTCACTAAGAATTAATGCCACAAAAATGCTCATACTGACGAGGAGAAGCTCTTTGTTTGCAAAGAGATTTACTGCAGCCCTCTGTTCATCAACAAGACTCTACAGTTATAATACTGGGCCCCGTGGTGGAGTTGTGGAGATTGATATTGGACAACAGGCAGCTCACCGGATTGGTTCAACCACCCCCATTGTAAAGATTGACCCAGTTATACTGAGAGATGCATGCCCATGTAAGGAGTGTGTAGATCCGTCTACGTTACAAAAGTTATTTTCCACCCCCGAATTGACCCCCTGGCACAATCAACATTTGGTCAAGGTTGAATCTCCACCAGATTATGTGGACGTTGAATGGTATGATATCAACAAGTCTAGTCCTAAACATAGCAGCAGATACCCAATCCACCTTATAGAAAGGCTAGCAAGCTACAGGGAAGCAAGACGATACCGTCGTAAGGACAATCTCGACCTCCAATTATGGGAACCTCACAATATTCTCCACGATTGGAAATGTCGAAAGATTGATTTCAATGAGTATTTCAACAGTCAGACAGGACTAGATGACGCTTTGGAAGGGCTGGCAAGGGACGGACTAATTAAAGTTACCAATATGCCCCCCGGTGAAAAGATGCAGCTGGAATCTGGTCACAGTGGCATCATGGTGGAGGAAATTGCTAAAAGACTAGGTGGATACGTGAAGAACACTTTTTACGGGTCCTCGTGGGATGTTGTTTCTGTACCTAATGCAAAGAATATTGCTTATACCTCTGTATATTTGCCACTTCATATGGACTTGCTCTATTACGAGTCACCTCCTGGCATTCAGTATCTTCACTGTATTGAAAATGAGGCTGAGGGTGGAGAATCGATCTTTGCCGATTCTTATGCGGCGGCTGAGCATGTGAGGGAGACTAACCCAGATGGGTTTAAACTGCTAACCCAGATACCCTTGACGTTCCATTATGAAAATGATAATCTCATGTATTATCAATTGCGGCCCTTGATTGAATTGGATCAGTACGCCGCTGTTCACGGAGACTTTCGAGAAATCAAATATGTAAATTATTCTCCACCATTCCAGGGGCCCCTCGAAATCCCACCTCAATTTGCCGGAAATCTCGATGATTTCTTGCTCGCTTACAGACAGTTTGAAGAATATATCAACAATCCCAACCATCAATACTTGACAAGAATGCAGCCTGGATCATGCTATGTCTTTTCAAATAGGCGAATTCTCCATTCACGTACCCAGTTTTCAAACTCCATGGGCAACAGGCATTTAAAGGGTGCTTACTCGGACATTGATGCCTTCAAATCAGCAGTAAGAATCCATTTATCTTGACAGATCTAGTAAAATAAAACCTTTATAATTATGTGTACAAATTGATGATGCAAATAAGAAAAAACAAAAACAAAACAACAGACACAAACAACACCGCACACAAGAGAATTTCCAAATAATACAGCCACCACCACCTCGGGCAAACATAAGATATGATGTATAGATAGATAGATACGAGAAAAAAAGGAAAACAATCTCTTCAAAAAAAAATGCCACGCACAGAGGTAAAAATTAAATTAGGAAAAAGTAGCCGCCCAAAATTATTTTTTTCACACTCTCTTTTTACATCACTTTATGCGGGGAGGAAGATCTGAAACTTTGGTGCGTCTATCCCACAAACTTTCAAATGCAGAGCCGCACTCCTCAGAGACCCAGCAACCAGCAATGTGGCCCAGAAGGTCGCCGGGCTGCCATCCGTGGATCTTGTCATCGCTCCATCGGTAAGCATTGATGATACGCTGAGGTACAAGTCCCAAGTGCTGAAGCATTCGGGGATGGTTAATGAACATTTCCATCATAGCTGGTTGTTCAAGGTTATTCTCACTAATGGCAGGATCAAACCAGAAATCAATAAAGTCAAAGGTCCATTGAGATCGACGGAAAAACATGGATCCGGTATTTAGAGTCCACGCATCCTCAGAGATGATGAGATCAATCTGACTCAGATCCGGGTGCGCAGGGGTGAAAGCATTTCCGTATCCATTGTCCTTAGCCTTCATTCTGAAATGCTTCAGTAGAACTTTATCCATTGCTTCAGGATTGAGAATCTTGGCTGCCAGGTCAAATGAGGCATCCATAATGACAATATCAACATCAATCATCCAAACCCACTCGGCTTCAGGATACAAGTCGAATGCCTCGAGGATAGCAGGCAATTTGCCCCAGTGCTTAGTTCTTTTACCGAGGTCAAACTTTGTAGTATTAACAAATAGATTGGTATATCCATGATAATCTGCATATTCCTGTCGATTTTGCAAAGCCCTATTAAATCCATCAGGAATCTCACTATTGTGGCCACCACCATCTGAAGCAGTCAAAATGACAATTTTTTTCCCCTGAGGTTCGGGATGAGGATCCACTTTTCCCCCCCGGTTATGGACAACTACTTTGCCATTATCCCAATCATTAAGGACAGCCTTGATTTTCTCCTCTTCCATCTTGTACAGCTTATTATATAGCTCTGGATGGAGATCTTGTCTGACCATGTGTTCTTTGGTCCATTCTGTGCTTCCATTCTCATCTGCAGGAGTTTCTTCTGGTAGAGGAGGTTCATAGTCAATGAATGCTTTACTCGGTCTCGTTTCATAACGCGTGTCTGAGAATCTCGAACTTGCAGCATCAGCAAAATCATTCAACATTCCACGACCTGCTTCAGTCGTATCGGCAATCAATGCCTTGGTATGTGAATGTTGAGTGACAACGATGATCAACCCCAGCGTACATAGAGAAAGAATAATGATTCTTAGAAACCGGTACTTTGCCTGGGCCATGATTAAAGAGAGAAAATGATAGGTGAACGGTGGTTAGTGGATGATCTGTGAGGGTTTCCTTCCTTTTCTCTTCTTTTTCCTTTTTTTTTTTTGTTCTTTTCCTTTTCTTTCCCGCGATTTTCGATAGGCAAGTCAAGTCTTTTTAGTAATTTCAAACGCGAAACGAAGATGTTTTTGAAATTGATTGTTCTTTCCTCGTGAGGATTTGCCCTCCGCTCTTTTTCGTACTTGGCCGTGCTCAACAACGAGTTGGGAGTAGAACTCCAATAGGCAACTTCTGCCAAATGAGGAATTAAGCTTTTGATCAACCTCCTACGGGGCCGTCAAGTCTTGGAAACAAAACTAAAAATGTTAAAAAAGGTAGGATTAATACTTTTGGATTTAAGTGGGGCCTACTTAGAAGATCCGAGATATGAGTTTGTTCTACAGCACTAGTTACATACATGACTATCTATATTTTTTTTTTTTTCCTTTCTGTTTGCAATTCAAGTATATACGAACAAGTATAGGAAAAGCGAGGGAGAGCGGGGAGGGGGGGGATGTGAGGCTAATACAAATCAAGTCTAGTCTACCACCCAGTGAGTGGGATGTGCTTTAAATCTTTGGCTAATTTCGATACGCGTTTTTTTGGGTACGTGAATACTGTCACTCGTGTCGCTCTTTTTTTTTTCCCTATTTTCTAAAATCTTCTTCCCCCCTTGCTCGATACTCTACAATACATGCGAATTTGATCTCTCTCTCTCTCGCTCTTATAATACTGTTGTTGCCTTAGAAAATAGAAAAACACAACACTAACTAATAATCGATACATAAAATAAATAAAAAAGAAAAAGACTTATAAATTCTTACTCACGTCCAACATCGCGACCAAATAATTTAACTTTAATCCAGTCCATGGTAACCATGAGACGGTTACGGGTGCTGAACACCATTGACAAATACGCCGACCTCCAAAATAGATAGGTGAGACGTCCACCAGTAAATGATCGGAATTTGCCTTCCCAAAAGTTCACTTCGGCAACTGCTTGATCCATTCCAATATAGGCTAAAGATCCTTGATGGGAATATTGGAAGGGAGCCAATATCCGAATCTTTCGCAACTGCTTGGCTTTACTTTCAATCTCTCCAACTATTGACTTGCGATCCTCGCTGTCGCTCGTTTGATGACCCAATTCTTCTAGTCGAGCAATTTCTTGCTCGATACTTTGCTTACGAGCTACTTGATTTAGTAACCGGGCAAGATAAGATCCCTCTTGACTAGCCACTTGAGCTGTAGGTGCATATTTCGTAGACGAACAGTCTCCCAATGCATAGATACCTTCTGTACCCTCAACAACAAGATATTCATTCACAAGCAATCCACGTCTCGAGTTCTTTTGGGCAGCCCCAATCGAAGCAATTAAATCCTTTGTAATTGGACGGATCGCATTACCTGTTGCCCACACGAGAAGACCATAAGGAATTTCAGTGAGTTCCTTAGTTCCATCCGGCTTGGTTACAAGGGCCTTGATTGTAGTTGCATCAACTTCTTTGACCATTGTCTTAGTGTGAACAGTAATCTTCTCTGCCTTGAGGGTAGTTTCAGTAAAGTCAATCAAATCCTTATTGAAAGAGGGGAGAACATTTGGCAATGCTTCGATGAGCGTCACCCTAAAGTCCTGATCAATATTAGGAATCCACTTGCGGAGATCCTGTTCGAAAAAATCTTGGAGTTCACCTGCAAATTCCACACCTGTAGGACCTCCTCCCACAACCACAGCATGAAGAAGTCGCCTACGTTCTTCAGGGGTCACCTCAGCTAAACTAGCGGTTTCAATACAGTCCATAATGCGTTTGCGAATCTTTTGTGCGTCAGGAACCTCCTTTAGAAAACAGGAATTTTCGCGAACTCCAGGTATACCGAACGTTCCATTTTCAGCTCCAACCCCAACCACAAGGTAATCAAATGAAATTTGATCCTCCTGGGGAAATTGCTTGCTCAAATCACCGACTGGTTTAATGCTCACCTTGCGATTGACATGGTCAATCTTTGTAGCTTCAGCCTCGTAGTATATGACTTTGGCCTGTTTGTGCCTAATGATATCCCTGATTGGTTCCATAATACTTCTTGGCTCAATCGTACCCACCGTACATGATGGGAGCAATGGAGTAAACATAAAGTAATTCCGAGGAGAAATGACAATTACATTGTAATTTGAAGTATCCAAAGTCTTAAGGAGAGATGCACTTCCCCACCCGGTTCCAAGGATAACCAATGTCTTTTTACTGGGATCAGGAGCAGGTTGAGGCCCAGGATGACGCGCGGTATAAAGTTCATAAGCAATCAAACCAACCGCTGCCAAAAGAGAGTACTTGATAACTCTCCAGGTTCCCCTGAGAAATCGGAAGATGTATGGGGATTTTCTCTTGACTGGTTCGGTGGACCCCGCAGGAGAAACAGGAGCGGCGGCCGCAGCTGCCGAGCCAACAGCCTTAACCGCTTTCTTTTCCTCCTCATTCAAATCTGGCTTGTAATTGTCGGGTTTTGAAGAATTAAATCGAATATGGGAAACTCTCGAGGAGGGGGCTAGGGCCAAGCCGCTCCTGGTACAAGAATGTTGCCCAAGTATTATATTAAAGCCGTGGGTTCGGCATTGTACCGCGATGGGAATACTAACAGTCTTCACTCCCCTAGCCATCAATGGCTGGCTGTGAGAACTCATAATACCCAGTCTCATGGATACCATACGCAATGACGCTGCGGCTCCATGACGGAGAATAAAACGAGAAGAACCCGCCATATAATTCAACTAATGATGGAGTATTTTGAAACCTCGTCTCAAAGCTCCAATCAAGCACCAAGTTTTTTTATATATCCTCGGTCTTCGAGATTCAGCTTGCTATCTGATGAAAAAACTCGAGATAGAGGTAATTTTCTCTCTTTTCCGGTCTTCCCCTAGAATTAGTTTAGGCTTGTTTTTCGCTGCTTCTTGGCATATGACGGATAAACCTTTACCAGATTGCCGACAGTTGTCAGGGACAACCCAACTAAAAAGTTTTTCCGTTGCTTAAAACACTTTTTCACTAAACCTTGTTCAATCGTAGCTCCGGCTGGTGGTAGCTGCTCTAAGACCTCTTCTGTACGTACTCTTGTGTGGTCTGTAAAGTTCGTATGCACTCCTCAGAAACTAAGCAAACCAACCCCCCAATCTATATAATAGAAATAGTAAATAAAAATAAATATACATATATATATTATGACTGTAAGCTCAGAATTAGTTTGGATAGGCCTCATCAATGGCCGCGTCCATTTCGGAATCACCATTCTCTTCGTCATATAGTAGCTTGTCGTCGTTCTTTTGTATGGTTGAATTATTTGCAACCAAAAAGGATGATCCTTTACTGTCGAGCTTTTGAGCAGTTGCTAAAGATCGATAAAATTCTACTACCTTAGGATGAGCCATGATTTTAGACTTGTTGAATCTGGTGATCTCGAGCCCTTCCATACTGGTGGCTCTCGATAAAGCCACATAGGCCTGACCCTTCTCAAAGACACGGCCAAGATCAACCTTGACTCGTTCCATGGTTTGACCTTGGGCTTTATGAATTGATAATGCCCAAGCGAGAATCAAAGGCACTTGTGACCTCGATGCTAAGATCTCCCCGTCAGGGCCTTCGACCTCCCACGTTTCAAACTTGAGTTGTACATCTCGTGTGGTTCCATCTGGCATTGTGAATCGTACGCAAGGTAGTTTAGTAAGCACGGTTGTTTCCATAGCTCGGTCACTGTAGAGCTCTTCAATCCGACGTCGAAACCGAGGCGAATACTTATTGAGCTTGTTGTATGTCACATCCATATCATCCAGATCCTGCCACAGATCATCTCTAGAGATATCCTCATTATCCTGAAAATCCTTTTCGTCCGTTATAGACCTGTATGTACGAAATGTCCGCGCATCAGTGAATCCCATTACTTTACCCAGCGATCCATTAACGAGTCCGTCTTCCATGTTTTTTATAAGCATGACTTGGGCGTTTATTCGCAGATCCAGTGTCGGTGGCGCCATCAGATTAGATAATAGCTTATTCCGCATATCATCAGGAATATTCCGCCCAGTATCTGTGGCTGTAAATGTTTGAGTAAGTCCTCGAAGATTTCTCATCCGAGAACTATTAGCAAGCTCCACTTCTCTGCGGGTGGGGAATCTGTGAAGAAAAGGAAGTTAGAAGCGAGAGTCGAATTAAGAAAGGAAAATAATAAGCTCACAACTCAGTTGGTATCAACCCGTCTTCGAAGGAGAGCGGTCTGTTCAAGTTTTGAAATGCCCGAATGCTCTCATTGGAGAGGATGCCTACCCGCATTTCATTCAAAATATTTACAAACTTGTCATCCTTCTGACGAAAGACTTTTGTTAGAGCAATAGTTATAGGAATACATTGGCCCCACTTTTTAGCTTCAAACGCAAACTTGGCTTGCTTGTTGTCTGATCCGACGGGTGGAAGCTGGAAAAAGTCTCCGGTAATGACTATTTGTATTCCTCCAAAAGGTAAACCTGGCTTTTTGCGAACTCTTCTTGCAAGTTCATCTAATTTATCAAACAGGTCACCATCGACCATTGAAATCTCGTCAATAATAAGTACTTTAGTCTTAACCCAACGGTTCTTTGCTTTTTTGCTCCTTTGAATTTTCTTAACCAGCATTTCGATTGTCTGATTCCCTAGACCAATTCCTGCAAAACTGTGGAGCGTACATCCACCAATATTACATGCTGCAAGTCCTGTGCTTGCAGTAACAGCGACTTCATCAGCTGCGTACATTTTTTTGAGTTGGGCAATTATTGCTCTCAATAGTACCGATTTGCCAGTACCAGCTGACCCGGTAAAAAATACACTCCGCCTTTCCATCGTAGCCATATGAAGAATCGCCTTTTGCTCATCAGAAAGACGGGGCTTAGCAGGACCTCTCTTCTTTTTCCCCTCCTTTCTATGGTCTGCATCTTTCTTCTTGCTATCACTGGTTGCAACTCGAACTTTCTTGTTAGCGACTTGCTCTTTGGTAGAACCTTTGGGGGATTTTTTGGGAGAGGCCGATTTCCATGGGAGTTGTCGTTTCATGGAAGATGATGAGCTTTCAGTTGAAACTTCCCGTCCTCCATAGCCCAAAGATTGTAATGAGTCAGTCTGATGTGTAGCGGGAGAGGAGGACCAAGGAACAGCGGTAGGAGACTGCGTGAAATCAAAGACGTCGTGGTCAAAAACGGGAGCTGTATCTCTATTTTTATCATTCTCCGTTGATGTTGAACTTAACATTTCCTGAGGCTGTTGTTTTTCTAAGTTGTTCTCCTTTTTCTCGACATCTGAGTAATCATCGTATTGAAATTCGTCTGAAAGTCCATCTAGAAACTCTTCGTCTATATCGTCATCAAACATATCGGCAGCAGTGGTATAGGATTTGCCAGACGAGAAGGAGTTCAGCTGATCAATTCTGTGTTGCAATTGAGAAGTAGGAGGGGGTCTTATATCTGAGGAAAAGGCAGCTTCAGGCATTTGCCAACCATCATTTGAGTTTGAGCTGGTGGTGTTTTGTGATTTTACTGGTCTATCCTTCACTTGAGCAGAGGTAGACACTGTTCGGGGGGTATTCTTCCGTATTGAGAATCCCCGAGGTTGAGGTCTCGCAGGATTTGGAGAAATAGGTTTAAACACATCAGTTATTGAGATTATTTTTGAGGAAGTCGAAGATGAAGACCTGGTTGCTGCTGGTTTTTTCAGTTGTCTCTCGGCAGCTTCCTTGAACATTGTGTTTGAATAAATAAATATAGCCTTTGTTAGCCGCACTCTAACGCGGGACAACACTAAAAGCATGCACCGCTTGAATCAACAAGATAGCTCTGTTTCAATAATCAATTCAAAACTTGCTTTCTTTCCTCTTCCTTTCTGGATGTCTTTCTATTTTGCGCTTTATAAATCTGAAACGCGCTGCGCGGGCTCGTTTTCTATTTTTCACAAGGATTTGACAGAAAAGGGCACGAGTTCCCAGTTGGGTAATGAGATAAGCCGCACAACACACCCACTCTTTTTTTCGTCTGTGCTACACCACAGAACGAGCAAGCAAACAAGTAAAAGAGACATATCACTTTTTACTAGTCGTTATGATTCATCTATTGCAGTTGTTTAGCCAAAATAGTCGAGTTACACTACATTGCTCTAAACAGTCTGTTCGATATGTTTCGATCCTGTCGTCAGTTCGAGAAAACATAACTGCCCAGAGAAACAGCACTCGGCTTGGTAGAGGACCTTCTAGTGGAAAAGTATGTCGAGTCTGTTTTGTCATGTTGGTATGAATAATTTATTTTAACATGTCAATAAAAGGGAAAAACTTCCAGTCGCGGTCACAAGGGACAGAAAGCCCGAGGTAAAGTCAAGTCGTGGTTTGAAGGAGGTCAAACTCCTATCTACAAACTCTTTCCCAAGAGAGGTTTTGTCAACAAGTGAGTGAAAGTGTGGACATTTTATGCGGGTGGAATTTCAAAACCTAATTGTTATCATTGTAGTGGCCGACTTGATCTTGAGAAACTCAACCTAGGAAAACTTCAAGACTGGATCGACAGCGGCCGCCTCGATCCAACTGCTCCTATAACTATGAGAGAATTGTATCGTAGCGGTGTGATTGGACGAGTTAAGGATGGAGTTAAACTTCTTGCCGATGTGAGTTCCTTTTTGACTCTAGTAGTAATTTTCAGGTTTGTGGCTGACATGCATATGTATTAGGGCAAGGAGCGCTTCACGCACAGAGTCGATATCAGTGTCACATGTGCATCACGAGCGGCAATTGAAGCGGTTGAACAGCTGGGTGGCAAGTACGAATCGAGGTATTTTAACCAGTTGGGGCTGAGGGCTCTTGTCCACCCCCATCTTTTTGAAAGGCAGCCGAGGTTTGCTATGCCTACACATCATAAACAGATTGAATTTTATCGCAATCCAGAAAATAGGGGTTACTTGGTCAACGAGAAACCGTTTACCCTCCCGGATTGGCCTCCGTACAAGCGACGGTTGAATGCTGAATCTGAGTCTGACAAGCAAAAAGCCGCAAAGGCTGCATCAGCCCATCACGCCCTCCAGGAATCTGCTGCTGAAGACGCTAACCACCATCGATGGGGATTCACCGAAAATAAAATTTTATCTGTGGATACATTTCTCAAGGCATGAATAGGGTTTTATCATAAATTTAATGTACATAGATTGAGCACGACAAAAAAGCTATTATTCACCATGAGTCAAAATTAAACGCTCCAGGCCGAGGCTTTTTCTTTACTGTAGAAACATCTTGAGCATCGTCGCCTTCAAGGGCCTGACCAGCATCGTCTGGTGCGAGCCGCTTGAGGTATTTCCCCACAGGCGGCGGCGCCTGTGGTGTTGCCATCGTCCGTTTAGACGTTGACACTTTTTTGCCTGTCCACGTAGTAGTTGCATCTTCCAGTGAATTATTATCGTTATTGTTGTTATTATTATTAATTTTGTTGATATCTTGTCGTTCTTTGACGTTTTGTCCATCACTCTTGAGGGTCTTTAGAAACTTGTCAAACGGATCGACGTACACAGTGATGGACTGGATCTTTATTGGCTTTACCGGTCGGTCACTGGAGTCGACTGGTGATAGTTCCATCTTGTCAAGAACACTCAGACCTTCTACGACTTTACCAAAAATCGTATGTTTGTGATCAAGGTGAGGGGCTCTTCGATAGGTTATGAAGAACTGAGAAGAATTGGTGTTTTTCCCCTTGTTGGCCATGGATAAGATCCCCCGTTCATCATGCTTGTAAGGGGAGTTAAATTCGTCTTCAAAATTGTGATGCCAGATGCTCTCTCCACCTCTTCCTGTTCCGGTTGGGTCTCCACCTTGAATCATAAAGTTTCGAATATTTCGGTGGAATATAGTATTATCATAATACCCTTGTTGTGCAAGCTTGACGAAATTATATACCGCTTTTGGCGAGTATTCAGGATCAAGCTCCACACTTAAAGTGCCGAGATTCGTCTTTATCTGAGCGTACCCTTTGATTTTCACTCGCTTAACCCGAAGCATGTACTCTTCATCTGTCAGGGTTGCCCTTTTCGCTTCTGTAATCACAGGGACCGACGTGGATGTTAAAGATGCTGCTGCTTCTCCCGTAGTGTACCTGGCGGTGTTATAGGCATCAACGTTATTCCGAGGTTTCTCCAAAGTTTCAACAACAGCTTTATTTTTGAGCACGGTTTCACTTGACACTATGGGACTGTCTCCTTTGTCAGCAATCTTGGACGTATTTTCCCTCTCTTGTCTCGCTCGAACCACAGCTTGTCTGGCGGCAAGAATCTTTGCAGAGGAACCCATTGCTTTTAGATTAATATTTGATAGTTGGTCTTGCTCGTTGTCAACGACAGGTGGTGGTCCACCATTCTCCTTTAGATAGCTGAAAGTAGACATGTTTTTATTTTCAAGGTTCATGGGGTCTTGGACTATAATGAGGTCCTTGCGGGTGAAGGGTTCACCAGAGACAAGGTCATGCATTTGCTTTGGTTTAAGATTTAATCTTTCAATTGTATCGTAAGCATAAACATTGCCTGATGATTTGATTGCCACTAAATGAGTACTGTTTGTGAATACTTTAAAAGTGACTGGATCAATGTATTCTCCATCATCATTCTTTGTCAAGTTGAGTTTTGTAAGATCCCCTGACTCGAGTTTCTCTCCCGTGACTGGATTCGTACCATGTTTCCGAATCCACGGCATTATACTTTTGAGATCAAATACATTGCCGTGTTTATCTGCCAAGGGATGGGTAAATGGCTGCAGACTGAGAGCGCAATGGGTAAATGGTAGTCTTCGAAACTGTTTTGTCGGCACAACCTCCCTTACTCCGCCTGAGGCTCCATGTTTATCTTCACCGGCCCATTCAGAGTGAGTTATGTACAATTTATCTGTATTCTTTCCCATAATGAAAATGGCTCTTGCTCTTGCTTCTGCAAATGCTACGGTCTGTGGAAATAAAATAAAAAAGTTGAGCCGCAGCATCGATGAGGACTTGTCCCAATCTTGAGCTCCTAGTGCAGATTCTCCACATATTTGATGTATTCAATAATTCAAAGAAACAGGAATCTCGGGTTGGATTATGTGTAGATGAAACCAAAAGGTTTTATCATTCGTGGTGCTACGATCTAATAGACATCTTGAGATAGGGAAACGCCACGAAAGGATTAATCTCTAGTTATACAGGGGTTTCTAAGCTCCACCTGTTTTATTATATTCCCGTATAATGACAGGCACGGAGCTGGGGGGTAAATTACCCATCTCGGTTATAATCTTTTTAACGTAGGCTGCTGGGGTCAAGTCGTACATGACATTGAGGAGTTGGAGGTGAGGCACTTTACGCCAGTCAGCCAGGATCCCCTTATTTGAGTGACCTGACTCATTTGAGATACCAACAAGATCATCGGGCGAACCTAGTTCGTTGGCAGCAACAGCATCGAGCTGAACACGATCGGAGAACTTGATGGTTTCACATAGAACAATGACTGGGATATTCTTGTTACTTGCAGCCATAGCCACAAGAGCTGTACCGACCCTAGAATAAAGCCTTCCATTTGAAAGCATTGAATGAGCTCCTAAAAACATTGTAGTCACATCATCAATCACGTAGCTCAGACCAGTGATGGCAACGTATTCGCATCGAAGTCCTGCTTTTGCCAACCGCCGCACTAACGTCTTGCCCTCAAGTAAAGGCCGGCTGTCGACAACAATAGTACGGAATTTTATGCCTCGTTCATGAGCTTCAATCAATGATTTTCCTACAACCATGGAGTCTGCATAAACCAAGATAACATCTCCATCGTCGATGTGGGTGACAGCCGCCCCGACAATGACACGGCCTGCCATTTCTAACCTATCGCGGATAAAGTTATCGATCGATTCGCAAAGAAGATTCTTCGCCTTTGTCTCGTCTAGATCGGGAGGAATGGTGGAGATCTCCTGTTTGAGCCACCGGATCGCATTGCCCATGCTTGTACTTAGAGGCCGCGCTGTTTTCAAAGCATCGATTTGATGGCCCAAATGGATGGTGAGATTGCGGCTGAGCACAGCATCTGGTGGGGTTGTATAGTCCATAATCACATGCTGGAAAGCCCGCATTGTCTTGAGGCACCGAAGAGTTGATCCAACAATCTCATAATTGGCCATCCTCAGCATCAAGGTGAGAATAGCTGGATGAACTGATTTCATTCCTTCAGCTGCTCCTAGTCGCCGCCTTAAAACCGGTTCTAGATGTCGAAATAAAGCAACATCATTGTCGATTCCAATTTTCTCCAGTTGTTCAGCAGCGTGGGTCTGATCACTTAAATCAGGTCGCGATCCCATATTACCACTGGATCCACCTTTTTGCCGTTCATTATTACTATTGCTGGCGGCCCCGCTGCTACCATTCCGATGATGAATCTTCTGTGATTTCGATCCTTGTGGTGGTTGTTGTTGCTGTTGCCGATTGTCATTTGAAGGAGTAGGTTCACCACCTTGTTCAGCTTTTGCTGCCGCTCTCCTAGCAGCTTTTTCAGCCTTTTTAGCAGCTTTAAGATCTTTTGCACTGGGTGTGCCAGGTTGCGATGCAGGAGTAGTTTTCTTACCACTACCAGTACTACCGTTAGGTCCCGAATCTTCAGGCTTTGTCTTTGCGGTACTTTCCATATTATGAGTTTCTTATTGGTAATGTATCCATTCACACCCACACACACTCTCTCTTTCTCACACCTCTGCTCTGATCTCTCTTCGTACCTTTTTTTTTCGCTGAGGTTTTTCTCTTCTCCCAATCTTTTGTGGTGTTTAGAGGAGGGAGGGGCTCTGGCTTGACAACCACCAACTACCCAATAGCCTTTACGCTCATTAAAAGCTGGACTTTAGCGGTCAAAGAACACTACAAAAACATGGGTCTTCTTTCAAACGTGCTTGGATTCGGTCTCTTTGGTAAGTGTGTAAATGTTCATTGTTGATAATTATTTTCGCTGATTTCGTCATTTTGGTTAAAAAGGTCTTGGAGCTCGAGCATTCCAACTGGGCATCATGCGCAAACCACTCACCCATAATACAAATATGTTTTACCTCTCAGCGGGTGTCTGGGGGTTGTTTGGATACGGGGTTTACAAACTTGAACAATCCGAGGCGAATCTTCTTCATAAAAGGGTAAATGCTCTCAGCGAAAGTCGGGAGCGAAGAGGTCTGCATTTGTATGAGCCATCGAGCAACTAGGCCAAACCACAAATGTATTAGATTTAGTTTTTATTTTTTTTTTTTTTTGTTAAACAGAATATAATATTATTTCGTATATTCAGATGATATTAATTTATTCTCTTTGCCATATATACAAGACATTTTCCAGTGAGAACAGAAAAAAAAAATTAATGTACAGAGAGAAAACAACAAAGATGATTTAAAATGTAATTACTCAAAAAAAGGGGATGAAGAAGATAAAAAAAAATATATTGAAGATTCAAATGGGGTTTTCTCTTCACAGTCATCTCGCATTAAAAAAGCGGCAATGGAAATTTAATAGAAAACAAGACATGAAATTGGGCATTAGCTCGTCATGACCACAAAATAATAGTAAAAACCGTTATCCTCTCAAGAAATAGCTGGGAGAAGAAGTACCAAGGGCAGCTTGTGCTGCCGAGTGGTTAGCTGCAGCAGTCGCAGGTGTAGGAGGAGCACTCGTTTCAGCTCGGGTCAAATTGATTGCAGCGAGAATCCTATCCGCTCCCCGTTGCTTGAGTATTTCGGCAGCTTCAATTCCAAGCCGCTCAGCATCTGCATCCGTCTTGATGATTGCTTCTTGGGTGACAAAGATCTCATCTTGACCGTCAAGACTTATTACTCGAGCCCGGAGACGTAAGAGATTGTTAGCTGGGCCTATGGTATCGCCATTATTGTGATTACGGCCATTTGTATTATTACTGGTTGGACCATTACAGGCATCATCATGATCCTGGGGACTGAGAAATTCCGTTTCAACCCCTACTGGCACAGAACATCCACCCTCCAATGTACGAAGCAGGCTGCGTTCAGCTAAAGCAGCAAGCCATGTTGGATCATGATTTATTGGTCTTAGGAGGTCCATCATATCAGTGTCGCCATCGCGGATCTCAATTCCTAAACCACCCTGTCCAACAGCATACATCAAATCGGGATATGATAAAAGTTGGTCGATTCGATCTCCGAGGTTGAGACGCATAAGCCCTGCAGCTGCAAGGATAAGGCACGCATAGGGAGAGTCTGGAGCATCAAGTTTTGATAACCGGGTGCCAATATTACCCCGCACATCTTCAAACTTGAAATGGGGATACATGGCAGCAATCTGAGCCGAGCGTCTTATCGATGAGGTCCCAATAACGCTTCCGGGTGGGAGTTCATGGATGGATTTATACTTTGAACCCGCCTTCATAATGACAGCATCGCGAGCATCAAGTCTTTTAGGTACAGCGCCAAGCCTACATCGCTCGGGTAATACTGTAGGCATATCCTTGAGGGAGTGAACAATAAGATCTATTCGATCTGGATCACCTTCCTCAGCAAGAAGTAAATTCTCCAACTCTTTAGTCCACAAGGCTTTACCGCCAAAACTGTAAAGGGGACGGTTTAAAACATGGTCCCCGTATGTAGTTAAAGAAACTATGGAGAAGGTAAGGCCGGGGTATTGTTTCTCCAGCTCGTTCTGAACAATCTCTGTTTGTATCAATGCAAGTTTAGACTGTCGGGATCCAATCTTTATGATTCGATGTGCCAGTCGCTCGTTTGGTGGAATCTGATCCACCGATAGTCCCATCACTGCATACGGCCCCCAAAGTTGAATGAAATGAAAGGTATGGTATCAATCAATATATATATATATATAGGGAGAAAAACCTTGCTGATATTACCAGTAATTTAATAAATTGCGGCTTGCTTATTCTATTTTATTTTTTTTCTTCTCAAAGTAAAAATGCCTTCCCGGGTATTTAGTCCGGATTGGGAAGTAAGCAAAGGAGGGTAATAGTTTACCAGGACCCAATAACAGGGTGGGCAGTTTGTCAGAATTGCAGGGTTATTTGCATCAACAGTATTCGTCGTTGTGTTTTGTGTGATTTTCAACGGATGAGTTAATCATTGTTGGAAACAAGTCATTGCACAGTGTGTCGGATGATTTCGGGATTTGCAACGTTCTTTCTACAAGAGTGTGTTATTTTTCTCTAAACCACATATGTTGATAGTATTTACAAATCATATCGTACAATCATAAAACTAGTTTTATTAATTTCGGGGTAGCTCTTCCAACCTAAGACGAAGAATTTAATAGATGTTAGTTGTACAAATAAAAAAGAAAATAAAAACGTATCACCCACTTGTCAGCCAGCTTGAAGACTGTCGATCGAATGATGCGGGGATCCATATTGAGAGTCCTGTAAACTTCCTTCTGAGCAGAGACTGAAGAGTAGAATTGCAGAATAAAATGATGTCCAATTACATGAGACTGCCGATGCCGCTTCATGACTTTTGGTAGTGGCTTCGTCCCAAGGTTTTGGACATTTCTTATGATTCCACCGTTTTGTAGAACAAGTGATCCCGCTGTCTTGACCACCCTTTTCAATATTATTAGCTTTGTTTAATCGTACACTAAACAATCACACAGTTCGGCATTTGCAACTCACTGCTTTAACTCTTCATATCCACTCGGATGCACCCGTACAATGTTGATCAGCTCGTACAGCATCCTCCTGGTTTGGTTTTTGAGCCAGCTCTATGAATCTTTCTTCTCTTTTTCTCTAGAAATTTTTTGGTGGGAGTAATTCTAACCATCGAGAACTCCCAGCACAGCACATAACCGTAATCTGTATGAGCGAGACAATTTCAAATTGCGACCACTATGCTAACCAGTTTTAATTAAATACATGGGAAAATTCACAACACAAGAGCTTTCTACTTAATTATAGATATCAGGACGATGTAGACTTTTCAGGAGTAGTATTTTCAACAAGTCCCTTGATGTCTCCTTCTTGAAACTGTTTATCGTGCTGCCATGTGGTGGCATCGTAGATGCCTTCAACAATGCTGAGCATACCCCCTTCATTCAGATCGTTGACAACCTGCTCTGCTTCGGAGACTGGGATCTTTTCAAGATACTTGTTGACATTTTCGAGAGAATGGGATTCAATCGCCTTTCGCAGTTCTTCGGGGAACTTATCGAATATTTCTCGCTTCTGTTTATCGTCTGGATTTTGACTATCAATGGGGGGGACTGTGATTTCGATCTGCGAATTTGGATCTGACGCATGCAGCTGAATTACTTCAACCTCCTGGGGTTCATCTTTGGCTGCTGCCCGTTCTTGAGCTAGAACCGCACATCGTTTCTTGATATGCTCATAGGTCATTTCAACGTCTTGTAAGAACGCTTTTCGTGCTGCGTGGGTAGGAGTCGTGATCCGTTTGAAAAAGATCGTTATCCCATCGGGCCCCAACTGCCCACAGTACTGAAGAATTAGTGCATTATGAACACATGTTTTTGCTTCTGCTGCCTTATGGTTCAGTTGAAGGTCAAACGCATGCATTAAAAGTGCATCTTTCTCTCGTTCAGACACAATCTGTCGGTGCTCCGCAATATACTGGAGAAGTTTATTATAATCTGAGGCGGCGATCTTGGAGTACTCCAGCCCTGCTTTTGATGCATTGTATTCGTCCAGATCTTCTTGGGCTGCCTTCTTGTTGGTCGTAGAAACTGCATTGGTCTGAGCTGCGCCCGGATTTAGAACTTCGACCTCCTGAGTTGTAGCTGTTTTGGTATTACTAGACATATCACCAGATTGCTGTTGCTGCTTGTTCTCTTGCTCCTTATTCTTGTTGATGAGCGTACTGTCAAACCCATACGATACGTCTTCAGAGGTGATGTGTTTCTTATCCTCTTCTTCAAGGTCATGCAGTTCCTTTAGACATTCTTGCTGTAAGTCGTTGAGTTTGGTATAATGATCGCTCAAATGATTAATGAACAGGTTCTTTTTGTCTGCTTCGTCCGACACTGAATTAACTTGGGGTTTGATCTGCTCAAGCAACGACGCCAACATATCAGTATATGAGGGGCCTTGATGGGGTTTAACATCCTTCCCCTTCTCTAGTTCCTTATCTTGGGAACCGAACTCCTGTAGTGACTTGACCAAAGTATCCTCTAATCCCGCGGCACTATTGAGCCGGGTTTTCAGAGTCTCGATTCTTTTGAGAAGTACATTATTCATGGTACTCTCTGCCTTAAGGTGCTCAATCTTGGCCCGACGTTGGTTCCGTTTCTCATGGATATCTCGTTGTTTCCATCGGATAAACGATTTCTTGTCAACATTAGGATGGACTACATGAAGCGTGTTTGTCACCGGACAGGTTGGTTAAAAGCTGTTTCTCGTTTCAAAATTGAATGACTAACCTTCAATGTCAGAATCATCTGAAAGTTCAAGTTTATCCCACTTTGAATAATCTACAACCATACTGTCACAATTTCAAGTGTATAAATAGACTGCTAAGGGTAGTGATCTTTGTCCATTGTCCAACTTTCACCACCCCAACTTATTTCACGGCTTAGTCATAAACAACCGCGGCCATGACTAATATTGGGAGTTTCCTATTTCGACAACCACCATCCCATCATCATGGTTCCGCCGACCTATCCATAAGGTTATATGAAAAAACCTGGGGAGTTCAACATATAACATAAGCAACACTAAGCAGGCTTTCAAAACTGCCCTTTACACGTCGGTTATTTGTTTATCTGAAGGAACCGTGCCGAGGAGGGGGGAGGAATAAAAGAAAGCTGAGCGACATTACATTTTCGACAACTTCTTCCACTTCCCCGGGTGGGTGGTGATTATTTAGCAGTTTTTACTCTGGATCTTCATCATGATATGGATGCGGCGAATAGAGATTGTGCAGCCATGTCTACGTTCTCTGGCTAGGAGCTGTGATCTGCCAATTTTGCAGACCCCTTCGTTACCCTTACGATTGCTAAGATCCAGTCGGAGGTATTCTTCCACCACCATTGGATCTAGAGCTATTCTTCGACGGTACAATCCTTCGGCTGTAATAAATTTTCAAACTATCCGAAATGCTTCTTCCAGAATTGAGCCCAAGAACAGCGTCAACAATGAGGATCATGAAAGATCTATACCCAAAAAAGAAACAGAGGAGGAAAAGAAAGATGACAGTCAAAGTGGTCTTAGCAAGCAACAGATCACTGCTAATGAGTTTGGAATGAGCGACCGTGCTGTTCAGGCTACCAAGATCAATTTATCTGCTCAACTGGTCACCAAAGACGACAAGCAGAATTCTGGATGGAAAGAACTGAAACGACTCTTTTCTTTAGCTAGTCAGGAGAAAATCCCATTTGTGGGTGCAATCACTCTTCTTTTCGTCTCTTCAGCCGTCACCTTGTCTGTACCATATGCAGTAGGAAAAATTCTAGATGCGTCTACAGCGTCGATCCCATCGACGATTATGGGGTTAGGAATGAATCAATTTTTGTTTGGATTTGCTGGTCTCATGCTTTTAGGAGCTTCAGCAAATTATGGACGTGTTGTGCTAATGCGAGTAATTGGAGAACGAATCGTTGCCAGGCTAAGATCAAAGCTATATCGACAGACTCTGAGCCAAGATGCCGAATTTTTCGATGCGAATAAGGTTGGAGATCTCATTTCCAGATTGTCGAATGATGCAAGCATTATCGGCCGATCTTTGACCCAAAATGTATCGGATGGACTCCGAGCCATTGTCTCTGGGGTAGCAGGCTTAACCATGATGGGGATTGTCAGTCTCAAGTTGACAATGGTTATGCTCACAATTGTACCTCCCGTGGCTGTTGGAGCGTTCTTTTATGGACGCCGGATCCGGAATATTGCCAAACAGGCACAAGTCGTCCTAGGTTCACTTACCAAGGTCTCTGAAGAGCGGCTGAGCAATGTTAAAACAATTCAGACTTTTGTAGGAGAGCAATCTGAGGTTCACAGGTACAATACCCAAGTGCGAAGGATCTTCAATATTGGCAAACAAGAGGCAAAGCTGTCTGCTATCTTTTTTGGCGCGACAGGATTCTCTGGTAATTTAACTATTTTAGCCATACTCGCCATTGGAAGTCAAATGGTTGCAAACGGAGCCATAAGTATTGGAGAGCTTGGATCATTTATGATGTATGCTGCTTATGCAGGTGGGTCTATGTTTGGGCTCTCGACTTTTTACAGTGAGCTTATGAAAGGAGTGGGAGCTGCATCCCGTTTGTTTGAATTACAAGATCGGCACCCTCAAATCTCTCCTGTCAAAGGCCGCAGAATGGTTTCAGCTCAAGGTCCCATCCAGTTCAACCATGTGGCATTTAGATATCCTACGCGACCAGGTATTGAGATTTTCAAAGATCTTACCTTTACAGTAGAACCGGGAAAGAACGTGTGTATTGTGGGGCCCTCTGGAGGTGGTAAGTCTACAGTGAGCTCACTGTTGTTGCGGTTTTACGAACCCACAGCAGGAAACATCACAATAAATGGCCAAGATATCAGCAGTTTCAATGTCAAGTCATTGCGACATCGTATGGGGACAGTCTTTCAAGAACCTGTTTTGTTTTCTGGGTCGATTGCCGATAATATTGCTTATGGCGCTCCCGGAGTGACAAGGCATGAAATAGTCGAAGCAGCCCGGAGGGCAAACTGCAAGTTCATTGTTGATTTTCCCGAAGGTCTTGATACAAATGTTGGAAGCCGAGGTGCACAACTGAGCGGAGGCCAAAAGCAACGGATTGCTATTGCTCGTGCTCTTGTTCGTAATCCAGATATTCTCATTTTAGATGAAGCTACATCAGCACTTGATTCAGAAAGTGAAGCAGCCGTGAATGATGCCTTGACTAAAATATCCAAGGAAAACTTGACAACAATCTCAATTGCTCACCGGTTGTCCACCATTCAAAGATGCGACTACATAATTGTTGTAAAGGACGGCAAAGTCGCCGAGACTGGAACTTTCCATGAACTTAGTGCGCCTCACACTGTCTTTTCTCAATTACTTCTAGAGAAAACTGAAAGTCTCGACTATTCAGATCCCCCCGAGACTGAGCAAGAGCGGAATATGAGTGAAGATATGGATATTGAACAGGTCACCTTGGACCAAGCTGCTGATGAGGACGATCAAAGTCGGCAAAGCCATGAACGGCATTCATTTCCCTGAAATGATTGCAACTTATACGAGAACTGATATGAGAGACGAGATGCAATGTATTTCTTAATTTAGAACAACAACACTTCCCCAAAGAAAGAAAAAGAAAAAATTGACAACTAATCTGTAGCTTAATATATTATATTGTAGTAGACAAGCAGATTCTTTTTCTTTTTTAAACTTGAGGATTTTTTAATTTCTTTTAGCGGTCTAGTAACTGTTGACGGCTGGGGCATTCTGGTCGTCTTTCAAAGATAACAGAAGCTGTCTAAATCGAGTTTTATCTCGAGCTCCCGACTTTGCAGACCGCTCAGATAGATCCACAAGCTTACCAATTCTCTGCCAAGTAGAGCCAGAGTCATCCTTATCTCTCTGGGAGAGAAAGTCCTCTTCATCTTTACGGGTCTGCTCGAGACCTTGCTGTTTCTTTTCATTGTAATCAGTATAGAAATCATCGATTGCCTGCTTGGCCTTCTCTCGAGTCTCAGTTCTCTTCTCATCGCTGAGTCGATCCCGTCGTTCAATCGCTAGTTCTTGTCGTTCCCGCCATTCCCTATAAATGTCGTTCGAGTCAGTAATTCTGTGGGGAAAAAAAGACATTGATCACACGGTACCTTATGGGTTCGGATTCTGCCAGATTTAGTTGAGGCTGCTCGGTAGCAAACCCGCTGTATTCACCGGCTGATGGAGTAGTAGACGCAGCAGCAGCACCCCAGTCAATACCTGCACCCTGGTCTTCGGTCTCATCCCGCCCAGACTCATCCGCATCGAGAGAAGGCTCATTTGTAGTCATGGACTCGAACGCCTGAGCATCGTCTCCCAAGACTGCACGCTCCCGTGCAGCTAGATCCTGAGCAGTCTCAGCAGTTCCATAATCGGCTGTAGTAGATGTTGTGGTATGCTCCTCGGTAGTAGGAGTAGCACCTTGATCGAGCTCCTCGATGGAAGGGAATCGGTCGGCCATTTTGAGCTGGTAGTGGAAGAGAGAAGATGGTAAGAGTGCTCGGGAGGTTCAGGTGAGCAGAGTGGTGAAGAAGGTCGATTGATGTTGATGATGTTGATGGGGCAACCCCCTTTCCCACACTAAACACCATTGAATCATCATCACCATCATCGTCAAAACTGTGGGTATGAAATGAGTTATTCGGAAGCTATAGTTGCAAGCAAATTGGCCAGCGTCAATGAGACACCAGACTCGATTGTTTCGATATCACAATGGGTAGGGATTTGCAGTGTCGTAGTAATATTATGTTAAACCTTACTAATTCTGCTAGGTTATGTTCCATCGGCGCCATGCCGTTACAACTGTACAAACTTGGTTGAGAGCTCTTCATGAAGGTGGGGTTTATCTTGTTTGGAGAATTTACGGTTGCCTGCTAGCTAACAATTTGGTTTTAGCTTCGACTCACAGGAAACTGTGTTTGATATACCTTGCAAACGAGGTTGCTCAACAATCTCGGGCGAGAAAGAAGGATGAATTCTTGACTGCCTTCTCCCCAGTAATTGCCGGCGCCTTAGTCAATACATATACATCTGCCAATACAGAGACCAGAAACAAACTCCGCAGAGTCGTCCAAGTATGGCGGCAGAGGCAGATCTTTAGCAACGAGGTGGTAGATGAGATCGATTCGAGAATTGACGAGTTGGATAAGGGAAAACCATCATCATCTACACGATCGCTCGGGGTCATTGGATCTAGGGGAATAGGTGGAGTGGGAGGAGGTGCCGGAGTTCCACGGGAATTCTCTAAGCTGGTGGCCGCTCACACTTCTCTCACCGAGAAATTATCAAACTCGTCTATTCGGGTGAGTTCAGCTGCCTCTCTGTTTAGCAATCTACCCGCAGATGAACGGTCCGACAGCAAGCAGACTGAACTGGCAAGCGAAGCTGTTCAATCAGCAATCATAACCATCAAAGAAACAATAGAGGCTCGTCAGAATCTCATCAATCAGGCACAAGCTATTGTAGATATCCACAGTGCTTCTCTCAAAAGTGAAGTAAGTCAACTAGAGGAGTTTGAAGGCTGGCGAGATAACCTCAGCAAGTTTGAGCGCACAACAACTCCTGATGGTAAAAGTCCAACGGTCCGGACTCATGAAGGAATGGATGAGGACTCAGAGCTTGAGAAGGAGCATCAACATGGCGAGGATGATGAACAACATCAGTACTCCAGTAACGGCGCTGATACCTACATGTCCAATAACCCGGGCTATACGCCACTTGATTCATCAATTACGGGTGGTCAGCCTGACTTGAATAAAGACAATAATGAGAATAATAACGAGGCCAAAATGGATCCCGAAATATCAAGAATCCTTGCTAATCTCACTCAACCTCCACAGTTAGGCAGTGATGAGTCGCAGCAGCAGCCCCAACAACATGCCCCCGAAGATGAGCAAAGCCCAGATACAGATTCTGATATAGATTCAGAACCTGACGTCGATGTGTTATGAAATGAGTAATTCGTCGTCTGTTTTTGTTATTTGTTTATAATATCTATCCAAAAGCTCTTTGTATTCCTTTTATAAATCACATATAATACTCATAGAAACGGTCCATATCAAGTCTCATCATATTTCTTAATACTTAATATTAGAATATAGAATCCGCGAAGAAGGTACAGTACGGTGATCCCGGTCGGGTTATCTGTCATCTCGCGATGGGTTGCGCCGCACCATCATCTCGAATCCTTCTTGCCTTCACCGGGTAAGCACCAGACGACCAGCTGATGCGAAATTCGACCGAGAAGCGCAAATCTAATGGAGACCGTGCACTTACGGAGAAAAGTACCGGGAAAGAGGAAAATCCACAAGTTGAGAGTCAGCCTTCTCTAAAGCGAGGAAGAGGTCGTCCCAGAAAGTCAGCTACCCCAGATGTAGTCAAGCCTCCTCCGAGTGTAGTAGTCAAGCGGCCAAGGGGAAGACCGCCTTCAGCTTTGAAACGGTATTCACAAGGTTCAAATTCACCAACAGTCGACTCGCACGATGTGAACAGGGAAGCAAGAGAGGCAGTACTGTTGAATCTAATAAGAAGCGCAAATACCGTACCCCACGGGTAAGTTTTAGGCCCACATTTTCATTTCAGTATCCATGTTATGTAACGAATCCTGCTAACTAATGGTTTAGGTCAGATGCAAGCTCGTCATCTTCTAGCTACAGTAGTGACGACGAAGGACAAGGAGCCGAGGAGGGTGAAGTAGATCTGAACCCTGATTTAGTCAGAAGCCAGCGGAAAAATGGTGACAGTAATGAGTCTGAAGAATATACCAGTCTCTTTTTAGAGGGCAGTGAAGGATATTTTGAGCAGCACCTCACTCGGGCTCATATCTCGCCCCATACATTATCGGAGATAACTCCGGCTCTTGAACAGCAAGAATACCAACACATCATTGACAAATACGGTCAACCAATATCCCATGCGCAACCACAGTTTAAGGAACAATCTTATTATAAGCTTTTTTCTCAATGGAAATTCGAACTTTCACAAGGATTCAGTGTACTTCTTTACGGGAGGGGATCCAAGCGAGAGCTTCTGGTCAAATTTGTTCAAGACTCCTTTCCGGACGATTGCCCTATTCTGATTGTCAATGGATACAACCCTGCGACTTCGCTCAAGGTTGTGCTCCAGAATATTGCTAATATACTAATATGTGACGGAGATGATGAGAACGATAATACCACAATAAAACTACCATCTGGATTACTAGAGTTAGCGGATTTCATTGTTCGACATTTGGAATGTAACAGCGGTGACTATACTACCCCGCGGCTCGTTCTGGCAATCCATAATCTGGATGGAAACGGATTCCGTTCAGATAAGGCACAGGCAATCTTGTCCCAGATTGTGGGAGCCGTAGGTGGATCAGCAATCTATCTTGCAGCAAGTATTGACCATTTTAATGCTCCCCTCTTGTTTAATGGTTCTGTTCGGAATGAATATCGATTTCTCTGGCACGATGTCTCAACCTTCGACCTATACACTGCAGAATTATCGTTCTACGATCCCCTAGAAATCCGCAATGCAGGCCAACATGGGGGTAACAAAGTGACGAGTATTCAGGGTGTCCACTATGTCCTTTCGAGCCTAACGGTAAATGCTAGGAGACTGTTTTTAAGAGTCCTATGGCACCAGATTGAATCCATGACTCCAAATGGAATTGGGGGTGGTAATGATGACGATGACGAAGAACAGCAACAACGAGACCCGAACGGCAATAGTAATAATGTTGCTGCTGAAGCCAAATATGGAATTGAGTTCAAGACTCTGTATGAGCAATGTTCACAAGAATTTGTTGTCACCAATGAACTCAACATGCGGACAATACTGGGGGAATTTCTTGAGCATAACCTTTTAGTAAGCACAAGGGATATCATGGGTACAGAGGTTATTTATGCTCCCTTCAATAAGACTCAAATTCTGCAAATTTATGATCTAGACGAACTTCAAGGAATAGATTAGGCGTGAAAATAGAGTTTCAGTATCTTTTAATTGTATATTAACTATATTTTACAATTTGTACATTAAACTGTATATCCATCTCACTTATGCATTGTTCTTTTTGCCATCCTTGGCCATCTTTTGCAAATTCTCAACATCGCCAGTGTCTTGGCAGATTTGAAAAAATTTGCTGCTAGTGTCAAATACCATCTTGCACGGATCATCGTAGGCAACAATCTTACCGCGTTCCAATACAAGTACTTTGTCGTAGTCAATAACATTAGAGATGCGATGTGTCACATTGATTATGGTCACTCCATTTAATAATGTAAACAGAGTCTTATTGATGGCTCTATCAGTATGGAAATCAAGGCTCGCTGTCGCCTCATCTAAAAACAGTATTTTGGGTTTTCGAAGGAGCACTCGGGCAAGACATACAAGTTGTCTTTGGCCCTGGGAAAGATTGTCTCCCCCGACTCCAACTTGGCTTTCAAGTCCCAAAGACCCATCTTCATCTTGAAATTCTCCTTGCTGAGATGGACTGCCATCCCTATCGTTATGTAAAAGATCCACCTCATTCAGCACATGGGAAATCTCTTCATCAGTGTGCTGGCTTGTTGGGTCTACATTGAATCTCAAAGTACCTGTAAATAGCGTAGGCTCTTGAGGGATGATGGCCATATTCTCCCGCAGATCATGTAATCCAATTTTCGTGATATCGATCCCGTCAATTACTATGGATCCTGCACACGGTTCCACAAGTCTGAAAAAGGCCGATAATAATGTCGACTTACCCGATCCAGACCGCCCTATAATTCCAATATGTCGTCCTGCCTCAACATCGAATGTCAACCCATGTAGGATGATGGGTGAAGTTGGATTGTATCTAACTTTGAGATTCTTCACTTGCATGCGGCCCTTAGATGGCCAACCACGCGGCGGCCGATGGGATGGTTCGATTGCAGGTGCCTCCTGCTCAGCATTAGAATACTCATAGATACGTTCCACCGCATTCATAGCCATCTCAGTGTTGCCGTAAAGTCTGACAATTTTAATGAGCGATCCATTAAAGGTCAATGCATACGAAATAGACAGCCCAGCAAGGCCAGCATCAACCTTGACTAAACTTAAAAGGGCAAAGGCACTTGCCATAAATGCAACCAGCGCACTTAAAAGATTGACCCTTATCCCGAGCCATCGATTAGATGCCCATAAATACAGAACCATACGATTACTCCCGTCCACCAGACAGATGTTGTCACGGATAAATCGACGCTCGTCCCCAAAAGCTCGAATCGTGACAACTCCGCGGAGAGTTTCATTAAAATGTTGCTGGATCGGACTGTCTAGTGCCCTGCTGAGTCTCTTCAATTCGCGCGACGAGCACAGATATACGTAGGCAACTCCTCCATAGGCAATTGCCAGTATCAATGCAGCAATCGCAAATTGTGGAGTAATAAAACTGACAAGTAAAATGGTCGCAAGTGTGCCCATACATCCATCAAACAGCTGGAAAAAAGTATACGCGAGCTCCATGTCAATTTGAGCCATATCATACGAGAGACGATTCATTATCTGTCCAATGGACGTGCCGTCAAAAAACCTGCACGTCGCATAAAACAGTTTATGGATCACTAACCGATAAAGTTTTCTCGACGCATTAAGTCCACCCCAGAACAAGCTCCCCTCGTACAAAACAAAGATCGTGATTGATTGTAAGCCCAATAATCCATAAACAGTGAGATAAAATCCAGATCCACGAGCAGAATGACCTCCAGCAAGTCCCTGGGTCCATTCACGGATCCAAAAAGTATAGAGAAGAATGGCTGCTTGGGATGCAAAAGCCAAGACGAAAACAATAAGCCAGTAAGCTTTGCCTCCCATTGAGGAGAAGTAAAAGTTGATCACAGCACCTTGGAGCCGGCCACGAGACATTGATTCTCCCCCAGCAGACTTGTTTCGGATTGCTGATAGAGATTTTTTCGGACGAGAAGCCAACTGTAGAGTTTGTTCAGATGGCAAACGGAGAATATGCTCACCTTTGCTATCATTTTTTCCTTCCGCAAGTTTTTTTTCTTCACCGCTTGATGCCAGGAACCGCGCAGAGAGGCTAGTGTTTTTAGCAAAGTCTTGGCGAGATCCACAAAAGACGATTTTACCCTTGTCGACAACAACCACTTGAACAGCATTGACAATTGTCAACCCAACATTGTGTGCCACCAGAACGCGCGTTCTGCCTTTCATCAATTGGCCACATAGAGCATTGTCGTAAATGTCTTGGGCAGTTTTAGGATCCAGTGCACTCAGACAGTCGTCGAGTAACACATGCTTGGCCGTGGAATAGAGAGCTCTAGCAATTGCAAGTCTCTGCTGCTGTCCTCCCGACAGAGACATGCCTTTACCTCCAATCACGGTTTCATCTTCTTCGTCCAGATCGGAAATATCTTCTGTTAACCCACAAGCATCAAGAACTAAGCCGTAACGCTCTTCGTCATATTCGCTTGAAAATAGAATGTTGTTCCGGATTGTATCGTCTTGTAGCCAGGGCGCTTGCGCACAGTAGGCAACTGAATCAGTCAATCCGGTATCCTTGTCAGGAACCAGATTTTCTCTCTCTATGCAATTAGGTAAAAAGACATTCCCTTTAATGAGATTCATCTCTCCAAGAAGTGCCATCAAGATGGATGATTTGCCAGATCCTGTCACTCCAGTGATGAGCGTAAGCTCACCAGGAGGGAACTTGACATTAATATCATCAATGCAGAACTCGCCAGCCCGGTTATTTACTGTACCTCTAGTATTATTGTTGTTCTCTGATGTGGTATAGTCATTCCCGTCCTCGCTCCATGTAAGCGTGGCATGTTCAAAACCAATGGATGGATGATTCACATTTGAAGGTAAAAAGCAGGATATTTGAGAGTACTTATCTGTATCTTTCTGAGACAAAAACGTATTAACCCTATCCATTGAGACCTTTCCCTGGATGAAGTAGTACAGAAGTGTACTGAATTGATCAAAGGGTGCTTCCAATGTGTTAAAGAGAGAAAGGGCAGTAAAAGCAACTGATGCGGTGAGACGCTCTCCTTTGAAGAAAGTGTAAGAACCAAAACTGGAAAGCGATACAGCAATCAGGGTTCCTGTAACAAGGAACGCATTGAGGGCCCTCAATAGATAATTACGACGGATAAACCCGATTTCTTGGCTGCGGTACTTCATGATATTTCCCAAAAATCTGTCTTCCCATCCAAACAGCTTTATGAGGCTAATATTACGCATAGACTCTGAAGTAGCTTCAAGACGTTTGTCCGAGACCTTGAGCTGCTTGTTGCCAAGAATATCAAAGAGCTGTGCAAGTCTCCCATTTAGAACGGCTCCCAAGATCATGAAACCTGCTCCGATAAGAGAAGGCCAACCCATCAATCTATATAGATAGCCAATTGCCAAAACCATGGTAACAATTGCTTCAAAGATATAGTGAATATAGGCACCGAGTTCACCGATTCTGCTTGCATCCACAGCCACCAAGTTGCAAATGTTGCCAGCATCATCAAGGCTGAATACTTGAGCCTTTTCCCCAGTTTTAGTTCTCTGTTCCGAATCACTGTTCCCGTGAGCACGGTACTCGTTGTTTTGATAATGATTTTCATTCTTATCATCGTTACCATAAGGAACGGTCCGACATTTGACTCCCTTGGCATATACTTCTCCGATAATCACGGCACGCCAACGAACGAAAAGTTTACGGCCAATATATAGTGCTTGGCCATCAGTAAGTGCGTTAATAACTATTACGAAAAATATTCCACACACGTTTATCCAGGCACTTTGAACAGAATGATTGGAAGGGTCCTCAATAAAAGCCAATATGTTGTTTAGACAATAAGAAGGTAAAAATGTGAATATACCAGTAAGCGACGAAAAGATCGTTGTAGCAAGCATGAGTCTCCAGGAAACAGACAGGAGGTACCATCCAATGTGTGTGAATTGGATCATTCCGTACTTGTGAAATCGTTTGTGAACTCTAGAGAGTAGACTGGCTGAATGCTCGGTAGAGGCAAGATCGTCTACATCCTCGGGATTCAGGAGCTTACGAGTGCCCCGCCACATGAGACTATCCATCCATGTGAATAAGAGACATGAGAGAATGCTGGCAAGCTTCTCACGTGGAGCGCGTAATCCTTTTCTGAAGATTAGCATAGTTGGGGTATTATTGATCCGTTCAGTTAGTATATTTGCGAGCAAAACAGCCGAAATAGCCAGCTCAATTATAAACGGGGTAATAGGGTCATTCCATTGCAATGCTGATTCTGCTGGATCTAGAGCCTTAGTTGCCGTGGCTATGACATCTAGTTGTAAAAGTATTGTAATAAAAACACAGAAATAGATTGCTAGACTGTGGATCCAAATCTTAAGAGTGTGGTATAGTTTCCAGTAATGATGAGCTGCGAATCGGCCAGTTGCCAAGATAAGAGCGTAAGCCAGAAGGACTGTCAAGCTATCTGGAGGAGCAGCAACTCCGAGTGTCGGCTCTTGACTGGAATCCACATTTACCGAGAATTCGAGTAAACGCAGAAATATTAGGATAAGCAAAGACCCAATCTCCACAAGATCTCTGGTCAACATGAGATGAGGTCGGTAGACCTTTTCAGTATACCTACTGGACTTTTTCGACTTAAGCCTGTTCTCTTCATCCTGGCCGTCATCAGGTTTGACAGGAAGTTCATCTCTGATGGCCTCGTCGGGGACCTCAGTCAAGACTTCATAGCTTCCAGCCTGGTCTGCATCGATATCAGCAGTAGATCCGTGTCTCGATGTCAGAATCTTTGACTTAAACCAGTGCCAAATTCTAGTATAAGTTGGCTTCAATTTATGATCTCCGTAGTCAAAAATAAACAAGATGATTGAGAGACCTAGTACAATCCATGGGCCCAGCTTAACGATACGATTCTCATAGTAAACTCTAGATTTGATACTGACAATAGAATCAGAATTAGAAACAAATAAAAACTCTCAACTCTACATATTTATTAAACACACAACTTACTACCGAGAGAGTAATATCGAAAAGTCCATCGATGGTTGATTTGACAAAGAAAATCAAGATAACCAGGATCCAGTTCCCGACATTCACTCGGAGTTTTTTACCTCTACACTCTTACGTATGTATTTGTTTCTAATTCGGTTTATCTGATTAAATTGAAACCTCTTTCAGACCATTATGTCCCAAATGGGAAGCTTAGTCGGGAGTTCACATGAAAGATGAGAAGAACGCTTCTACTGGAAGTCTGGAAAGACAAAGAGTAAAACGGGAAATAGGGTACACTTCTAACGAGTAAAAGAAGTCAAGAAAGACACAGAGGCGAGAGAACTCTCGGCTCAGGTTATAGAGTAGTGAATAAGGCATCGCTGCACGATCATAGAGAGGGACCGAAAGGGTAAAAAACAGAACATTTTCAGCCGCGCAAACGTACCGAAGCCTGTATTAATGGCAAACAAAACAACTAACTTGCAATGACACATGCTTTCTATGCTTAACAAAATGGAAGAAATCGAAACTAAACAGGGTTTTGAGAGAAAAAGGGAAAAAAAGTAAAAAAAAAGACATCAGAGTCCACAACACGGAGAAGCTTACAGCTAATCCCACTGTATCGTTCACAGGGTACTTTCAGTTTGGTAAAGGAGCTAAGTAGAAATCTCTTCAATCTTAGTAGTGCTTTCACTTGGAGTTGAAGTTCGTTGGTCACTACTTGTTTCCACGCTTGGAAAGGGATCGTCCTGTTCAGGTCGATAATCAAAGTCCCAAACTTCTATGAATGTCTCCAAATCTTTGAGGACAGCAGCAACGCACCGGCGCGAGTCGAATTTGACTTGCCATACTCGAGTCAAGTCCCTCATAAGATCGCAAGCAAGTTTTCCGGTCCGGATATCCCATAATTTTAAATGCTCGTCACTGCCCGATATGACCTTGTAATTGTCATTCTGGAAACATGTAATTGCCCCAGAATGGCCATCCAACTTTCTCACAAAATCGTAAGTCTCTGGATCCCATACTCTTAGTGTACTATCCGCTGCTCCAGATACAAGCGCCGTCTGTCCCAAGTTAAGTAATCCAACAAGGGAAGTGTGACCTTCAAGAGTATGCAAACAAGTGCCGTTCTCAAGAGACCATACCTTGATCAGCCAGTCCAATGATCCACTAATACATCGATTGCGCTCGTGATCGAGAACAACGCTGAATACCTTTTGTTGGTGACCCGAAAGTGTCCAAATACAGTCCCCCTTAGATATTCGCCATACCTTAACGGTCGTGTCGTAACTTCCACTTACCAAAGTGTCGCCATATGCTGCTATTGCCCGCACACTGTGAACGTGCCCAACCAGCGTCCGTAAGCAGAAACTATTACCATTTGTCCCGCCGCCATTAATCTCATTAGAGGATTCAATTTCAGCAGATTCAGGCCCCGCAGGAATGGAAGACGAAGCTCTACTATCAATACTCAGGTCGTCATTTGTCTTTGCTCTTGAGCTATTTCCTCCACGACGATTTTCACTGTTGCTATACTTATTGCTCAATAGTCCGGGTGGCATTTTCCATATTCTTAACGTGGAATCTCGAGAGCCGGTGATGATGAGTGGCTCCTTTGGCATCATTATTGGCCGATGCTCTTCGTCAACGCCTACTTGAGCTGGAAGTAAAATTTGAAGGCACCTTACTGTTGAAGAGTGACCGTACAATACATGGGTGCATTTAGCAGACTGAATATCCCATACTCGGACGGTCCGGTCTGTTGAGCCAGACACTAGAATATTATCCACATACTGTAGAGCCCAGACGCCCCCTTCATGGTCTTTAAGTTGTTTACGCAATGCACCAGTTGCTGTGTCGTATATATTGATGCAAAGATCGTCTGAGCCTGTGACGATTTTGTCAGCATCGAACTGTAGACATGCTACCACATGACTGCCATGGCCCCGAAAAGATAATCGTCGAGGCTTTGAGGTGCTGGCTGACATCCATTTCTTATTGATTATATGCCGTCTTCTAAATATAGATTTATACAGCCCAACATCAGCAGGCAGATCATCGGCATCTGTTTTTTCGCGCGACTCAAGCTCTGATGACGAAAGAGGTGAACGTGGTGTTCGATATCCTCCATCCCTTTGTTGATTTTGCAAAGTCTCATCGTTCCTTTCTTCCGATGGGTGCCACTGGACAGAGGAAGGTTCTTCTCCATTGTCGGATGCTGACTCGGCGGGTGATTGTAAAGGAAACGGTGAGTTATTATCTGCATCTGCATCGGGCATGAGTTGATCTGTAAGAATATTACTGTCGAGCTCACGCTGAGCAGATGGTCCCGAACCAGTCGAAGTTACATTGAAATTGCGTTTGGTATCGAGCCACCATTTACCACGAATGGCCTGTTTGATTTCTCCAGGTTCTAAATAAAATGCAGCTTCTTTGAGAAGATCTTTCCATAACCAATCGACAGACTCAATAATCGACTTCCAAGTTTTCGAGACCTGAGCGCATGTGCAGAGACTTTTAACATCTAGATATTGAACAATCTTGAGTGAGAGCTCTGGAGGAAGAGCAGCGAGAAAGTCGCATCTCAAAGCGGGAGCTACCACGTTCGATATCATCGACAATGACTTGCGATTACAGCGTCGAAGAAGCTGGTACATAACATAGTCCTGAACCTTTGACGGTAATCTATCGAAGGTCTGAATGAGTGTCGGAACGTTAGGCAGACAAGAGTTCTGGATGTCTTGCTCAAAGTTGTCCTCTCTGTTTGAGACATTTGATAATAAAGTCTCATCATTTTGCATTAAAGTGTCAGGTTCAGTGGGAGTGTCGTCTCGCGTACAATCGGTATTTTTGTCATTAAGCTTTGTTTGTCGGGGTTTATTCCGTTGTGGTACGGCAGTGTTCATTGATGAAACTATAGAGGGATTCGGAGAAGGTAGAGCAGCACCAGATGAAGAAGAAGATGATGTTGATGCTGCGATTGGCTAGAGGAAAATTTAGTAATCAGTTATTCAATAGTTTGCAATTGATAAAAACTTACAGTAGGGGCATAGTCAGGTGCAACATCGCTGACTAAGGCTTCGATATCTTTGGCAGTCATCCTCCGCTTGTGTCCTTTACTCTGGGGAGGAGTGTCTGAAGGTAGAGCAGCGCACTCATCTACATTACGGATATCGTCATTGCGACGAATCTGATGATTGAATGAGTTTTCCCAGCAAGATGATGAAGGCTCTGAGGAGGATACCGGAGCATTATCAAGACTGTTTTTATTGCTGACCTTCAGTTCAGCCATTTCAGAATTTATAGTTCCGTATTGCAACGTTGATGCCGGTCTTTTCCGTGCCACAGAGGACGATTGGGTTGGTTGTTTGAAAAAGGAAGCTGAAGGGGCGCTGTTAAAATCACTCTTTGCATTTTGCGGCCCGCGAACCTTGGTGTCATATTGTTGACGTTGTTCGGATGACTGTTCACTGAATTGATTTGTTCTACCGTCGACGTCAAAGAGAAAGGAAGATAGGATGGCGGGAGTTTGAGCGTTACGAAGGGGGTAATCGTTAGGATCAATTCCCCTTCTGTTGTTCTGACTTGATGCAATCGTTGATTGAGGTTCCGGCACGACGAGCGGGCGATAACTTGTCGTAGTAGTTGTAGTAGTAGTGACGACTTTCTTGCTTACAGCGGGTTGAGTAGAGATATGTATGATCCGGGCATCCAGAGGCTCGACGCTCTCATATTCGGGCAAAGGCAACGCAGGCTCTCCAGACATACTGGGGGGTTTTGAAGTCGTCGTGGTAGTTGTAGTTGTTGTTTCAGTGGTGGTAAAACAGGCTTTATTTTCAGAGAGGGTATGAACAGATCGGGCAGAAGGATATGGAGTTTCTGGAGTTAAAATGCCAGAATGCTTTTGAGAATTAGATCCTATAGGGGTCAGGTTAGCATATAACTAAGATGAAGAATAGTCTTGAGACTGATTAATGCCTAAAATTAAAAAAGATTTCAACTAACCTCCTCTATGCTGGGAAGCGCCACTGATGGTAAGAATATGCTTGGTGTTCCGCTTCCTACTGCTGTTGGCGCTAACTTCCGTATTGTAGTTTGAATCTTGATCCGCAAGAGTATTATCCTCTTGGCTGAGGCCTGTCATAGCCGGGAGGGCCAAGACGGGAATGTGAGGTGTGTATTGTACACCTTCAGTACACAGTACTGGGAGGAGCGCGATATATCTCCACCAATAGGTAACTAACGGGAGCAGTACAAGATACAACCCGGGACTGTTTAGAGACAGCAGTAGGTCGTTTTCAGGTTGGCGGCTTAAACTTAGCTTTCCTACTGCTGCTGATCCTGTTGGTCGCACCGTTTTATTGGGTCTTAATCCTTGATATTTTAGTGAAGCCCGTTTGGGTTTCTGGTATTCCCAGCCATTCCATTGTCTAGGGCAACAACAGCAACTGCTTCTCCTCTCCCGAGATTGTCCACAGCAGGAAAGTATCATGTTTTTACAGTACGATAGAATCTATAGAATTGACCAGCCACTGTATTTACTGATGCTAAGCTTGATGTTCTTCGGAGAGCTCATTGAGGTAATATATGTAGGTGCTTTGCTATCTACAAGATCCTTTATGGGTAATGTTTTAAAACGCCAAAAGAAACTAGAGACATCTCTAAGAATGGGCCTGGATTGTAGAGGTCTTAAAAAGCTTCCACCTTATAACACATATCATGAACTACAAAGAATCTAAGCCATAGATCTCACCAGACACTTCTCAATTCTGTTGAATAAATCCAACGTCACGAATGGGTTCCCTTTTCCCCTTTTTTTCCTGTCCCACCGAATGTCGACTCGAGATGAGCGCTTTTCCCAATTGGGGCAGTAAGAAACAAATTTGGGTTTACTTTCATCAGAGAACTCTCCAGGTTGAAAACCAACAAAGAAGACTGCGTAGAAGAACAAGTCTAGGAAAAAAAATATTACAATACACTATGGCAAGATCCATGGTTGCAAAAGAAATAATAAATGCTCTCCGGAAAGAGCTGGAATTTCAATCGGCAGAAATCGGGAGACCTCGAGCTATCGACACACTCCTTACCCAGAGGGAATTGGGTCTCAACACTCCACCACCTTTGAGTGCGGGAAGTTCACATGCAGTTAAACTGACAATGGGTGACAAGCTACAGCAACAACAGAATGATAATGGTGCTGCTAACCAGCAGGAGCAGACGTCTACCCTCATTAAGACCCTGTTTGGGCCAGATCCAGATTCAGCCACTGCACAAGACATTGAAAATGGCAATGAAGTACTGGCATATTTGAGAAGCCAGCGAACATATAAAACTTTGCTAGAGCGCTACAATCCTACAGCTTCCATTGACGATGTAGAACGGATAAGGTTGACTGCAAATCGCGTGGGACTTGAACTTCCCAAGCAAATCCAAGACCGGTTCGACAAAGAGACCGCTGCTGATGCAGCCAAAAAATCTAAAAATGGCGATGATGATGGTAATAATGATGAGAATGGCTCTTCAAATTAATTTAGTAACGAATGTATGTATTGGAGATAAAAAATCTATTATATAGGTAAAATTTGGTCTAATATTATTTAAAAAATCATAGTGCGCCCCCAGTAATAAAATCGCAAAAGTGTCAAATGAAATGTCCCATCATATCGTAAAAAAGAAAATAAACAAACAAAAAGGCATAATGCTGTGGTTCATGTCAACGAAGTAAAAGAATCGAACGTTTGTGGTATAGGCTCTTTTCAATGAAAAAATCAGATAAATAAAGAAAAATTTCGTGACAATTATGGAATGTATAATCCCCCCTCAAGCTTGAGCTCGGGGAACCCGGTGCTGAAGAAACTGTTCTTTTGACCAGAATCGGGAAAGAAGTTTCTTCTTTTGGCTGGCACTGTGGGTAGAATGATTGACATCATAGGTAGGGGGAGTGTCAACAATGATTGGCTGTGACTGTTGAAGAGGAAGATGAACATCAGCAGGCTTAGTAGGACTGACAACTGGTAAGCATCGTACTGGACGTTGAACATTCTTATAAGCGGCCGTACTGCTTGAACGTCGGAGATGTCTCCTAATGCTGTGCTGGTGATGGGTTGGATAAGGAATGTGTTCTGGGGGGGTCTTAGCCTCCACGTCAAAATCTTCCATAGATGAATGGGAAGAGAGGCAGCCTGATGAAAGAGAGTTGGAAGATATGGAAGATGAGACAGTTGAACTTGAGTTTGAATGAACTAATAGAGGAGGAGTATTGGCTGATGTATTGCTGTTAAGTGAGAGTGATGATGATGAAGGAGTGAGACTGTGATTGTTGTTATAGTAGTTACCCCAGTTGGCATATGAGCCCATCTGTTGCTGTTGTTGTTGTTGTTGAAGTTGGATTTGGCGCTGGATTCGGAGCTGTTCCTGTTCCTTGCGTCTTAATTGAGTCTTGATAGGATGTAAGAATGGAGCAAGCTGCTCATAGAGATCTTCATCAGTGATTCGGAGATCCCAATCAAGCAGATAAAGGAGTTGCTTCTCCATAAGGTTGACTTCTTGAACAGAGAAAAGACCCTCAGTATATCGGGCCCAATGCTTGTTCTTGGGACTCGAGTCATTAAGATACTTTGCTGCCAAAATGAGACAAGCCAAAAAGATGCGATGAGTGGTGCATGGCATACCCTTTGCCATGGGTGGGAGCCTCGACCGAAGACGGGCCAAATAAGCAAGTGAAGACATGAGAGTAGCAGTTTGGACATTTGATCGGGTGACAAGAGTAGTAATGAAAGATCGAAGAGATGGAAGATTTGGGTTGGCTGTAGACTGATGATCACCAGGAGGAGGAGTCGATGGGGGAGAAGGAAGGCAGCCCTGAGCAGGAGCATCGCATCGGATAACTGTCTTGGCTGTTGATTCAAGATGTTCAATCATACCAAGAGAGACTCTTTGTCGGATAAAGATGTCGAGTGCTCGCTTGTCAGACATTCTGATTTGAATTAAGGAATAAACTGCTTTTAGTTATTGGTTGATTGATTGAATGAATGAGTAGGATAAATAGTGATTAAAGATTGTGTTATTATTATGTCCTTGTTCCTTTGGAGGTCCTAATAAACAAGAATTAAATGAATGATGAAAAGTAGGGACAGGAAGTCGAGACTGATATATATATATATATATATATATAAAGAAGTAGACGACCAGCCTTTTGGTGTAGGTGTGTCAGATGTAGACTGGTATCCTGCCCCCCTTGTAGATTAATAGAGTTTGAAAGACTGGTCAAGACGCATCGTTTCTCTCCTTGTTAAAAAGTCTCGTGGCTTTTAGCTCGCCCCCTTGAATCTGGCGCTGCCTGCTCCTTTCCTAATTGGGCTTAGGCTGTTGTGGTTTGAACGCTGTTGATCCCCTGAGCCGCCTAAGATGTGGCTTATCATGTCACCTCTACTTCCTAAAAGAGAAAATAAGCATCGAGCCGCAGGGTGGCTGGTCTACACATGCTGTTACGATATCGCGTAAAAAAAAAAAAAAAAAAAAAAGGAAGGCTGACTGGTTTCACATTCACACACTATCGCCCGCGTATGTTCAGGCCTAAAAGTGTACTACATTGGTTCGCGACCTCCTCTTGTTGATACGTAGATCCTTCATCCCCCTTCCCCAGGGGACACCTCTTATGGTGACGTCCAATTCAAATGTTTAATCTACGGACTCCCACTAATTAGGCGTAAATTAGTTTTCACCACTCAGATCATTCAATGGAGGGAACGCGTTAATATACATTTACGCGTCAAATAGTTTTTTTAAATCACTACTATACTATATACACTATCAATGTTTACAAGTTGCTGTCTGTAATAATTAATTACTATACGGATCCTCCGGAAATTGAAAATCTCTTTGTTGTGTGTCGTAATTGAGATGAAAGAAAACGCTGCGGCATTCATTGATTGATTGATGCCTTGCGACAATTTTGCGTTTCAAAATCAATCTCTTACAATACTGTGGGTTCTCATTTCATGTCTTAATGACCTCGTATACGACTGCATTGAAACAATGCGCCCCTAGAGCAGGTGGAATATTATCCTGCGTGCAACAGATGCAGGTTTTTGCCAGTCGTCCCTGCACTGAATCAAATAAGAAAGAGATTTTTTTTTTTTTTTAATTATTATGCGCGTCTCGCTTGTGGGTCCCACCTATCAGGAGCCTCTATTGCAAGTTGGAATTCAAGTCTGCGCGGCTGATTTGATTTGATCTCCACTTTTGGGAATAGCACAAATCAAACTGGTTCGCCTCTCACACTATTGGAAAAAATTGTGGAGGAGAGGATTCCAAAAATGCAGAGATTGTTTTCCCAAATCGGACTAGATTAGAATGAGGCAAAACCTTTTTTGTTTCCAATTTCCTGTTTCCCCATTCTTACTACGCGTCAAAATATATCGCGACACGCGCGCTCTCGTATAAAAGTTTTTTTTCATTTAACGCGTTATTTGTTTGATTATTTGATAGTTCACGCTTTACGATAAGGAGGAGGGAAAAAGCAATGTGAATTCTCGTTTTTCGCATTTAACACTCTAAATTCCACATATTCCACGATAAGACGCGTATGACGCGTTGTAATTAAGTCCACAAGTCTACGCGTAAAATCAAATCTGCGCCGAACATTAGTTGATGACCCATTCACTGGAATCTGTACGCAAAGTTATCTCCTTTTTCGCGCGACACATTACACCTTTTCTATGGCTCTTCACTTGCGTTATCCTACAGTACATTCCTAGCCTGCGATCCAGTAGCAGTTCAAACACACCCACATGTCGTGTAGATCACCCCTTTTCTTTCATGCCCCTTTCGATATCTTGTGAGAAATTGTTCACATTCACGTTGCCGAACCAGTAATTTGTGAATTGAACACGACAATCGCCTGTTTCTCGTCATTCTGTCCACATCATTGCCCCCCATCCCTGAGCAATGCCAATAGTCTTTCATTGTCGATCTACGAAGCCAATATACGCAAGTACCCTTCCGCGAAACATTCAAGTCGCAATGTTAGAAAAACTTTCTCTGCCCCTCCCCCTGTCTGATTCTGTTTAGAGCCGTATCGCCGGGACAAACCTGGAAAACGGATGGACTAATCGGAGTCTCGCGATATTACATGCATTAGGAAATTAATTAGCGCCGTGATTTTGAGATGTTTTTTAATTTATTATTGGAGAGCCCGACTATTTCTAGCTCTTCTCTATCCGATTTGAAAGGGGACAAAAGGGCCTTCTGAAATACGACTATAACACACAATGCCAGATCAGCCACCTACTGAAAATAGTGGGCTCCCGCACAGATATAATTTAAAAAAAAAAAAAAACATGCTCGACGTAATTACAGTACAGCTCCAAATCCGAATGTGAGCTTAATAGACTTGACATAATACTCTTCAAAGTTACCGCGAGTAACATCTTCCTGGCCAATTGGAATTCCTGTCCAATGTACCTTAACCTTAGTCTCTCCTGCTCCTTGCTGGAATTCCAGCACCATGTCAGCATAGTGACCTTCCTTCCAGTCTTTCAGCCGCCAACTCATTTCAATGAGTTTACCAGGCTCGAGTTTTAAGAATTTCCCCTGGACATTTCCCCCAAACAGAGCGTAATCTCCGCCCACTTTAGGTTCAAAAGGCTGAGGTGGTGAACGAGTCCATGCAGCCACACGCTGGGGATCTATGAATGTTTGATAAAGCTCTGCGGCTGATGTATTGAATACAGGCTCCAGTTCAAGGCGGGTTGTATTGTACTTTGCTCCAGGCACTGAGGAGGAACTTGAAGAAGTTTTGGATTGTCTGGCCTGCTTTATAGCAGCTTCTGACTCCTTTGCATTACTGAGTGTATATGGAGACTTGACTTGATCGACAGGGTGTTGAATATCCTTGGCATTTTCAGCAAGCAGATCATGTCCAAATTCGCTCAACTTTTCTCTCAATTGAGGGACAATCTTAGAGCGTATAAGTTCCTTCACAGGCTCCATTGCACGACTCTCATTTTGAAAGTTTATGTCGAAAACGTATTCATCCTTCTCAGTATCATACGCAACCTCGGGAATAGTAATAGTACCATCCACTTTGTCGGCCTCAGGAGCTCTCCCTGAAAAATCAAATATTAACTTGATATCAAACAAAGAGATAACCTTCCCCTTGCGTTGACTAACATCAACATCTCCGCTTAAACTTGACAACTTGGTGATCTCTGCATGAGTCGCCTTGTCATCTGAATCGGCCTCGATACCAACATAATTATCCGCAAAGTATTTTTTGGACCATTCTACACAATTTTTGTCCACCCAGTGCCTAAGAAAAAAACCAGACGCTTACATTAGTAACATGTTGGAAAATATAAAACTTTTTAAGCAATTAATATATACAGATAGCTTACCAATTGTTCGGATTATGAAGAACCATTGGTCAATAAATTCAAAATAAAACTAGACACTGAGGGTATCACAGCAGAAAAAATAAAATAAAATAAATATATAAAAACCAAGAGCCGGATGCAATGATTATGAATAGAATTATCAACCTATAATGACTACTGTTAGAGACGGACAACATATAAAAAAAAAATTTTTTCCAAGAACCAGAAGGTTAGACAGATGGGATCAGAAATTTGGGTATATAATAGTCCACATCGACCAGACGAGTACATGTCTGTTCAGCCTGGTGCACAGCAGATGATCGTAATTTTTCATCATTCATCCGTCCAACCTTCGAGTAGAATGAAAATACACAATAATTATTCGCTTTTTCCTTACCTATGACGGTGACAGTATAGAAGAAAATTGTCTACAGGATGGGAATGAAAAGGACGCAAGGAAAACTCTTTAAATAGTCTTCCTGTGGTTGCCCTGTGCAACCGCAAAAGCCGATTCTAGAAGGTCCCATCCAAAGTCAGGTCTGATCCTAAACCCCTTTTCGAAACATAAGACTTGTGATTTGAGTATGTAGCCTTAAATTGTAGAACTACTGTTCATCCTAGAATGCGTAGATATTGTCGGGTGCAAGAAGTGTGTTTATTTTGTTGCAATATCTTCTCAATGTATGGTCATACTGAAGGTGCTACTCAATAGTTATCCTCTTGCGACTCGCATATCCGCACACTGAAAGACTTCTCAAAACGACGTTTCCCATGAGTTCATGCAAAGCAGCAACCTTATCGAAGAAATTGCTACTAAGCAAGCTGATCATGCACGTCTAGTTTACTATCGTCCCGATATCTTTTATCTATCCCCGAGTTTTAACAAAGTTACAGGCCTTTTCTGCTCCGACATAGTGCATAGGCTCCAAATTTTACCAAATGTGTCTTATTGTCCTCGCACTAATCCAACTTGCTCAGAGCCAAATGGTGGTGGTGGTGGAGCATCTTTGCGAAATCGGCAGCGTGTCTTTTTGAGATATAATCATCCCATAGTGAAGGTTAAAGTTGTTGGACTCATTACATTTTCCGGCTCTTTGGATTCTTTTGAACCCATAAATAAATATGTTATTGATGATGGCAGCCAAGCACGGTTGGTCCTTGTGGATCGTCGGGAAAATCAGCGATCGAATCTAGTCCCTGTTGGCTGTGTCGTTAAAGCAAAAGGGTTCGTTTCGGAATGGAATCAAGAACGGCAGCTCGAGATTGCTACTTTAAAAATTCTTCCTTCATTCACAGAAGAGATCTCTCAATGGGAATCCATTGTTCGTTCTCGAGAAGCCTTGAAATCACCATGGATTCCAATCAATTGTGCCGCTATAGGTATCCAGGATTTCCAGCTTTACTGCAACGTTCTTATGCAACACCGCTTCACTCTGTCTAAAGGTCAAAGTCTGCAGGCAAACGGTGGGCGACAGGTCAGAGTTCTCAACTTCCAGTCTGCTGTTACCCATGATCATAAGCCGTACTACAAATTTGCCAATGACGATGATGAGAACGACAATGAGGAGAAACTTGTTTATTCAAAAAAGCCTTTCGGCCTCTTGGCCATACCCGAGGGGTTTAATCCCTCTTTGCGGGCCTTCAAAAGCTTTCTTTTGACTTATTTCAGCACTTGTAGGATCCGAGCTTTTAAACTAACTTTTCTACTTGGCAAATCTAGAGATGTTACTCCGTTGGACGACACTATGCTGCCGACCAATTCTGAATACAAGGATAATATTAATGTCTTGCTGCGTGCTGCAAGGCAAACTGTTTTGCAAGTAAAGCTGTGTACAAATCCTGAATACAATGAAGGCGCGACTCGTCATCTATTTATAAAGATCTTAAGAATTCTTGTCAAGGAAGGTAATCTTTTCATGCCGTGTACAGAAAACAAATGTTCCAAACGAAAAGGTACGCGAGCATGTCATTGCTCACTAGACAAAAAGTTCCACAATGAAGACCCGTTGTTTGAGGTGGTGGGTGTCTGGAACATTGGAGAGTCCATCAGGCGCTACCTAGACCGAGCCAAAAAAATATACCTGCAGTATGAGGGTAATCCCGATACTAAAGTGAATAGCAAAAAGATTTTGGAGAATGAGTCACCCTTCTTTGTCTCCTTACGTGCCACTACTATTTGGAAATCCCTTTTAAGCGAGCAACCAAGTTGGTCGACTCTGCAGAAGGGTATGGTTATGGATATTACTCGGCAACTTATAAAGGAAGATCATACTGCTCTGTGGAAGGAAGAGCCTACCGCGTCAGGTACATGGAACCTTTATAATATTGCCCCAGTATGAAAACTATAAAGAAAAAAAAGAAAAGAAACTAGGTTTTGTTGGTTTGGCGTCTTTACTTGCAAGTAGACTGTTTATTTTTTCGTATCAGTCGTTGACATTACTCGTAAAATCCTAACGTGGAGCGTTAGATTTCCTTATTCCTTCTCATTAAGCGTAGAAAAGCTTAGAACTAAATCGCTTCCGTAGAGCCTATCAAGAAATCGTAGTAAGGAATTTTCGGTCCAATCGTGGAAGAACACGCTGTCCATGTAATTGGAGCATAGGGCTCCCTTTCTCGTCTGCTACCCTTGGTTCAACCTTGAGTAGTCTACCTTTTTCCTTTTTTCTTTTTCCTACAAATTTGTTCATTGTTAATGTCTACGTTGTCTACGTTTTGATCGATCTTTAAGAATCGCATTCTCTTCATCGTCTTTCTGTCTTTTCTTCTCTATCTCTTTGTTTTTCTCCTTTCACATGTTCCTTCAAGAAACTCCCTTTTGATCTGTGTATCTAGCTTATAATGGTATACAAGTCCCACTCGATATTGTCTGCTAGATAGAAGTAGGTATTCATGATCTGCGAGTAAAAAGACACTTATACTCAATCTCGTATTTGATACACCCATTTCTTCGTTGTAGAAAGTTACATCTCTTTGGTTTACTGCTATGCCGCCGCCTCTAGGCTCGCCTGTGG